>OY747127.1:15763636-16364518 GCA_963556465.1 Berberis vulgaris | reverse complement strand
GGGCGAATCTAATCACATAGCGGAGGTGTGAGACTACAAAAAATAGCAGTGGGTACCAATAGTACCACTAATATTGTAAAATTCACACGAGGATTGCTGTAGATAAACACATGAGAAAGATCTGTTGACAACTTGAATTGGCTTTAATATTCCAACAGCTAAAGTTTGTTATTTTTTGCATCTGAACAGAAGGTACTGTTTAAGATTTAGGTAACATTTGTAAGGTGTTATCTTCTTGCCCGTTCTCCACCAAGGTACAGTGAGCTACTAAAGAAAGTGTTTGTTTCTGAAACGAACTTATCAGTTTGAGATGATGATTTTCTCCTCAGCCACAGCACAAACTATTATCTATTATTGGTGGGAAAACCTTCCTTTAGGAAGGCGAAGCTTATAGCTCGAATGGATCTCCTTTTGACTCTTGTGGTGAAATTGCAAGAGTTCTTAGAAACAGTGTTGAGGAGATTATTTTTGTGATTTGGAACTAAGAAAGATGCCAGTGAAGATGTAACAATGTCGGATAGGCTTGCTCATGAAGGCTCACAAGGTTTAAACTCTTACCTTATTATAAAACAAAGCTTTCATCGCGTTTAGGATTTCAATGCCATGGTTCAAAATATCTTTATTGGATGGATGTATTAGTCCTTGTAAAGGAAATAAACATCTTGAATATATCGGTCCATGTGGAGATAAATTGAAGAAATGAAGGAACGTTTTTTGTCCAAAATCATTGTTAAGTTCAGATATATAGGAAAATTTTATGGGATATATCACAAATGGAGTAAATTAGATCAAACAACTAGATGTGTCAAACCATGTCTTTCATAAGATAAATTGACGTCTAATAATTTTTATGATTTTTTTTATTGCAATAGTTTGTATATAATGAATTCATACAAATATATTATCCAAACTTTATTAATTAGGCTCCCAGCTTTCCCATTTTACCCCATTGTCTTCTTTTACAAACCTCCCTCTTGCCAATTAGATTTGTCCAAACTCAATTAATTTCATTTTTGTTACTTTCAAATTTCTATCAAACTTAACCAAACTAGTATGATCCTTCAACTTTCTATATGCTTAGTTGAGATTTTGAAAAGTACTATGATAGATCCATCACCCCTTTTATTCTGCATCTCACAGGATCTTAAATTGCGACAAACATATATCAAATCAAAATGAAGAATTTTCATGAAAATCTCGCCCAATCTTTAGTGTTATCTTATGAAAATAAAAGTTTGTTGTTACGAGTGAGACAGGAAAAGAAGTTCCAGAGTATATACCAAAGGATAAAGAGAAAAGAGGAAAAACAATGTAGACTTTGGGAAAGAGATATGATTAAGGAGGAGAGAAGAGAGAGAGAAGAATTTAAAAACAAACAAAAAAATGTTCCTTGCTAAAAAAAAAAGATGGAAAAGGAAAATATATGAAATTTCGTTGAGATCCGATATATCGGAAATTTTTAGCTCAGTTGGACATGTGTCATATTTTTGTGGCTTCAATTTCGGCCTTCAATTTATTATATCGTGGATAAGATTTAATTAGGATCTATATTCGAAATATCGCTAAATTTTGCATTTTGAACCGATTTTGAATGCATATGTTTTCATGTATTTATCATATTGGGTCCCAAAAAATAGATGAATATTGTGATATATCAAGAATATATTAGGATAATTGGAGCCCCAGTCAACGCCACCTTCTACGTAAGTTGTTGAATTTTTTTTCCTTTCCTTTGTTAGTTGGAGCTCCTTTTGTATATATATTTTGATGCTCTTTTAATCAATAAATGGTGAGAGCTCCTTTCAAACTGTAAGCCCTTTTGCTTGTGTTCTTGATTATTTGTTGATGTTCAACCTTTTTGCTTACTCAATGTCAAGTCCTTATTTAAATTCCTAAATGACTTTTAATTGTTCATGACAATGCCATTAAGTGTGCTTGGATTTCAAAATTTCATATTTACAAAGTGCATGGAAACAATTTTTAACTAAGAAAACATTTGGTGGTGAGTTAATTTTTTATTTGATGAGAATTGTATAGTTTGTATGGATTGTTTATTTATTCATGTTCGTTGTTTCTTGTGAAGTGGTTGTATAATCTTATTTTTTGTACTTTTGGAGCTACTTTTACATTTTCTTAATCTGAAAATTTTATTCTGTTTTTTAAATGTATGTTTATATAATTGAAGTTTAGCATGTATTCATAGATTTCGAGTTTTGGCTCAGATCTAGAAAGTTTATAATAAACACGGAAAGCTAATATGCACACACTAGTTTAAATGATATATCTATGTCTTAGTATATCATGCAGCAGGAAAATTTATTCTTGCAATTCGCTGCCTTTATGTTCTCCTACTATTGCTCATTCCTTTTTTGTGACTATAAGGGTTTCTCCATTATAAAGTCATTACCAATCACCTATAATCTATGTAATGATGACACACTATTTCTACAAGAAAAAAGGTTGTCGACAAGTATTGTGTATGTTTAGATACTCATGGATACTCCCATCGAGCACTCCATGCTTAGATCAACTTTTTCACATGTCTTTGAAAATTTTCAATTCTATATTATTGTTTCAAGCATATTATGGTAAGTTAGTAGTACATGAATAGTAATATTGACCTACAAATGAATGAATATGACTAAGTTCAAAACTTATTTTTGTTACAAGCATATTATGGCAAGTTAGTAGTACATGAGTAGTAATGTTGACCTACAAGTGAATGAATATAACTAAGTTCAAAACTTATTGTTCAAAAGTAAACGTTATTAAAAATGTACAAGCTTGTTCCTGAGCGTATATCGTATTGTGTTTTTCTGGCCAATGTGTCCTACACTTTGTATCCGTGTCGGATACTGATACTCATATCCATGTCATTGTTACATAGCCTATAATATAGTAGTGTCAACATATTTCCAAACAGAGAATTATAGTTTGGACCTGGCAAAATCCATTATGGCTTTCTAGATCATAACTTCTAATTTTGTCGAGTCATTAGATAGTTTGAGTTCATTGATATTTGTTGACCTTTCAACTTTGTTTTCTTTTCATGTTTAAACGTCCTCAACACACATTGAGGAAGGATCAAATATGGAACATGGAGCACAACTTTGTAGCCAATTCTTTCCAATTGAGTATGCTGGCCTTTAGTTTTGTTTCATTATCTTCACTTCGAGGTTTATGAATCGAACTATTAGTTTGATTTATTTTCGTTAAAAAAAATTCCATATCGAGCTCTAACAAAAACTGGAACTGAAGGATGTTGTACATTAAGAACGGGACTGCTATCACTGACAATGTAACTTCCTTAAGTTTGCTATCTCGTAAAAAACTAAAGGCTTGGTGATTTTGTTAAGTTGCTTTATTAACTTTATAAATGCTGCTAAATACTGACTTTTTACATATGTTCGTATTGGTTATGACGTTACACATGTTTGTTTCAGAAAGCTATTTCTTGTACAACAAAGTAATTTTCGGTCACTTGCTGACTTTTATTGATCTCAATTCAAGCTGAGTCCATCGCAATCTTTTGATGATGATATGTCAAAAACTTGCTTAGCATTGTCTGCCTCCTAAATAAAGAAACTACCACCTTTGTCTTATATGTTCCAAGTCTGGCGTCTAGGTCAATAAGTCTGAACCATTGACGGTGTGGAGTCAAAGTGTACATTATATCAAGCATCAATTTTCTACACGTGTTCTTCAAGCCAAATGTCTGAATCTAGATTGATCTTTGATTCCTCTCTTTCTTCTTTTATTCATGGGGTCATTTTCCTACCAGAACCCAATGAGTGTAGTGTGGAGAATAAGGAGAAGTACAAGCCATTTTGGGGAGAAGCGGGAAGAATATTTTGGGGAGGAAGAGATTGCCAATTTTTTGGGCTTTTTTTGCTTGGATAACGCTCCGGGCCTAATGGTTTTCGTGTGAGGGTTTTCAAATTATTTTTTTAATCAGAAAAACCAGTATTGTGTTTATGACTAGTATGAGCCAAAGGCCAAAAAGGTTGGTGCATAACACTAAATAAGTACATACACTTTACAAAAGTTATGTCTCGATATAGTCCCAATTAAACATACACGAGTGAAATTGTATATCTTTGAATCTATCCCAATTACACGCCCGTAACCAAAGAGTCACCTTAACATTAGTCCAAATCTTATCCACCTCCTTGCTACCTTTAAATTTTTTTGCTATTTTTTCCCCTCCATATGGTCCACATCATAGCATGAACTCTCATCCCTTAAAAGGAACTTGTGACTTGAAGGATTTTCATGAGTTGCTACAAGAACATTACCAAAGCGATGGCAAGACAAATGAGAGTCTGTATGAATAGCATCATTAGGGAATTTTTAAGTGGCATTTGTGGAGGATAGCCAAATCCACCAAGGTGTCCATATTGCCAATGACTGAGGTTATTACTTCTCACTTTAGGAGTGGGGCGTTGGGTTTATTTTGCAAGATTGACCGAGAAAGCATGCAACAAATTTGATTGGGACTTCTTGTTATGTGGCCTTGGTAGGATAGGTATTGGTTAGAGGTGGAGGAGCTCGATTTGTGTTTGCCTCTATACTGTTAATTTCTCAGTGATGGCTAATGGAGCTTTGGTCAGATTTTTTTGAAGTGGGAGTGCATCCAGCATCTTTGCTACTTTTCATGGTGGTGGTGGTGGTGGAGGCTGCAAATAATCATCAAGGGACGAGGTGGGATATGCATTAGTGGTTTTGTTCTGAGGGTAGATGGTTTTATTATCTCGTATCTCCGGTATGCAGACTATAATATCTTATTTGTTGAAAAATAGTCAGGAGTGTGTGTCCATTCTTAAGCATATCCTGACTCTTTAAGCAACCTCAGGTGTTTAAATAAATTTCTCAAAATCTGTAGTTATGAGTGTGGGGATGGATCTCCAACCTCTAGCCTCTAGTGTCTTAGGCAGTCTCTATTTTGGGTTGTGTGGTTCAAGCCCTTGCTTGTCACTATCTTGGTCCTCCCTTGGGTGCTAAGTGTACTATCAAGGAGTTGTGGGATATGGTGGGTGAGACTTAGGCCGAGACTAGCTTTTCATGTGATTCATCCAATAAGAATTATTATATATGTACTCTTGGGAACACTTAATTAGCAAAAGCAATAAGAAATTCAACATTTTAATACATATCATAATATAAATGAACATCATCTTGTCAAAATAAAGTTATGATAGTTAAAAAGAATCACCAGCATCTAAAATTGTCAAATTAACACAAAAGGAAGAGGAAGAGGAAGAATTGAATGTAATAGCCACAGGAGAGGATGAAGATTAAGGAGGAAGAATTCAATCAATTGATTGATTGTAATAGGACTATAGGAGAGGAGAGGAGTAAAAAAATTGAATCAATTGATTTAAGGAAGAGTAAGGCCGAAGACAGTAGCAACAGAAAGTACAACCAAGAAGCAGCAGCTGCAGCCTGCATGCCAACCAAAATAACATGCCAACATCAACAGCAACACCCACTAGGAGGCGTGTCTCTCTCGCGTTTTTCTTCTCTCACTCTCTCTTTTTTATTTCCTCTCTATGATTTGGGTGGGAAAGGGGTTTAGCAAAAACAGCAAAAAAAAGGATCATTTGCACTTTGCCCTCTATAATAAATAGCTTACAACAGGTCACCCCCAAAATAAATCGGTATTGCACTTTGCCCCCAAGACTATCATTCAACGTGCCTTGACCGTCTATTTTCAAAATAGATTACCAAAATACCTTTCAAAAATCAAAGGCTGAGATTGAATATTTTGTATCTCGAACATCTCATCTCAAAAAAATCAAAGGGTCCAATTGAAATGGTAAGCGTATCTCGAGAAAATTCTAACAGTTGATAAAAACATTCAATCTCAACCTTTTTTTAAGGGTATTTTGGTAACCTATTTTGAAAACAGACGATCAAGGCACGTTGACGGTTAGTCTTGGGAGCAAAGTGCAATACCGATTTATTCTGGGGGAAACTTTTATTAGTTATTTATTATAGGGGGCAAAGTGCAAATGACCCAAAAAATAATAATTAATAAATAAATAAAAGGAGAAAATTGGACCCAACAAGTTGGACCCGTTTAATCAACCGAGTCCGAGTAATGACACGAGGCCGAGTTTGTGGTTACTCCCCCAGTTCAGCAAACCTAGTAAAGGGACCGAATACCTTTTTTAAAATTGCTCTAGTAGCCATTACCGACTAATCACGGGTAAATTACCCAGATCTGTGCTTGATATAATGCAGTCATTAATTCCACACAGAACAACAAATCAGACAAGAATATATGAATGGAAGGATGTAATTTCTATGTGAACTAAACATTGGTAAGCAAACTTTTCACGTATTGTCATCAAATGATTATTGTTAGCACTCTGCTTGTCTTGTCACCCATGGAAGTCAGCAAATCACAAAAAAATTGTTGTGCTGTAAATCAAATATCTTTAGGAAACCCATATATGACACAAACCAACATGAACTTATGCAAGAACTAGAAGTAAGCATCCTCTTGCAAGTTAGCAAAAAATACATCTTCAGCTTTATATGAGATAGCAAACTTAAGAAGTTAGATTGTCACAGTGATTACATACCCATTCTTGATGCTACAAGCTCTTTTTTAACTCCGGTTTAGTTTACTGCACAAAGAAAATGAAGAAATTCATTAATTAAACTTTATGGATTTGATAGACAAATCAAGAAGCGAAGAATAAGAAAACTAAACTAACTACAAGATTTGGAAACGCACCTGCAGAAGCCAACCAACAGACTTGATTAGGAGTCTGGTGAAGATATCCATTAGAATCAAAATAATCAATTGATGTTGGGTTTCGAACAATCTTCTCCTCTTTCCATGCCGTCTTCGATCTTCTTCCCTTTCTCTTTCATCAATCGCTCGCTCGAGGGAGGTAGATATGAAAAATCGATTCTATTTCGCAATTAGGTTTTTTTTTTTTCTCGGCAAGATGACACGTATATGTCAAGGGCAAGGGCGCCAAAATAAGATGATGATGAAACATGGACTTCAGCGGGCCTAATCCGACTAGGCTATCTTGGATGATCAGACCTAGTCATGTTCGAGACTGGATTAGATGCATGATTTTCGCGATCTCGGAGTTTATCAGTGTGACATGGCATGAGAAATAAGTTATTGAAAATGAAAATTATTATTTTATTGATTAAAAACTCTTAACTTTGACCAACCTGAAAAATAAAGTGCGGCAAGAAATGACGATGGATTTAAACAAAATAGATAGTAGGTGGTGGATATGAATGGAGAAGGCGGAGGTGACAATATGTGATGGCCCGCTAGGGTGGATCTCGCTCGTAACAAAATGAAAGAATTGACAAAAACTTTGCACGACAACTTTGGTTACAATATGGCGGTGGACGTGAAAATACGGATCGGTAGAGGTGGGGTTGGATTTGGAAGGAGCTATGGTCTACCTAGCGGATGTTGTACTGATCACACTACAATTTTGGTTGCACTTGGTTGAACTGCTACTTAGGTTACATTATGATGGTGAATGTAAAACACGAGTTAGCTTTAGATATGATACAAGTTGGTGGTGATTCCTAAATATGGTAGAATGGATCCTTAGTATTTCATTTTAATATGGATTCTTTTGATGCTTTAATACCATGTTTGTATGCTTAGATTAAAATATCCATTTGGCTTGATGTTTAAGTGCTCAAAAGTAATATTTTCCACCCTAAAATGAGGGATAATCTATCTTAGAGTTTGTTCATGAATGTGATTTGAATACCAACTATAAGTGCCACCTAAGGGTGCTATGAATCTATGGTGGTAATTCCTAGAGACCAAAGATTTCCTCTTTCAAGGTTCCATTTTAAGATAGATTTACGTTTACTCTTATTCTTTAGAAAGGTTTTTCAAAATCTCATTTTCTAACTAGGTTGAGTATTTTAAGTTGATTTGCAAAATCTTGTGACATTCGACCCGTACTTACCAGTGTATAACTCAATAGACAATTTTGCACTTGTAGTATGTGAGATCTATCAATTATGCTGGATAGTTGACCTTGGTCGATCTTCTACATTAGATTTTAATATTATTGTAAGAGATCCTTTCATTTGGCCAATTACAATCACTGGGAAAATTCTTAAGTGATCGAGCAGTTGATTGGAAGGAAAATGCTCGTCTGGAGTCGGATATATATGCAGTGAATTGGTGTTACTTATTTTGAAGTTACCGAAATATCTTTTGAATTTCGAAATGTGTCAAAAATTTTCAGGGAAAAGAAATAAATATTTTAACCTCCGTATATTTTTAGCATGTTATTGATGATACATAAAAACGGTCACACCCCTGAGTCGTACACGTGTCGTGATAATCTCGAGGAAATACGGGCCCCAACATCAGTCCAGCACTAAACAGGCCCAAGCAGTTCTAAGCCCGCTCAATTCAATCCGCCAAGCAGACTCGGACTCTCACAACACGCTAGGCCCACAAGTCTCCTTAGGCAAGTATCTTAAGGATCTGCTTCGAACGGACAACTACAGTTGTTTTTTGCTCCCAACTAGGAAACAAACACCAGAGTATCTTCCACACAAAAAAACTCCCTTCTACGTAATGTTATTGGATTGGGAACTATCTCTCGCATATCTCGGAGGGCAGAGCTAATAGGGAGCTTCCCTCCTACAGCACGACTCCTAATTAGAGAGGGATCTCCACAAAAATCTCCTCCCTAATCTACGCTTACGATGGCCTGGTTAAACTAAGACTCCTTGCACTATAAATAATACATGAGGTTGGTAAGCTAATGTACGTTACAAATTTCCTGTTACAACATTACACTTTCCTCAAAGCCATGTCTGACCTTAGCATCGGAGTGTCATCAGCTACCACAATGGTGGTCCGTGGCTCACGTGTGTTACTTGTGCAGGTCAACAGGAACCATATTGAAGCAGTGAGCAAAAATGACTGCATCAGTTTGGCGTCGTCCGTGGGGACGACATAGCTCATAACTTTACACTAAACGCCGTCTCCTTTCAAAACACAGAGAAATTGTGACCACTAGGTCACGTAACAACGGAAAACCAGGGTACACGTCGAACGTTCCGGGCGTCCCTATACCACTTCTTTCAGGAGCTCCTATATTGCACACGTAGCCAACTCACACTCACGTACCAACGACAACAACGATAGATCCCAGAATCGATACGTTGGCATCCCAAATACAGCGGATCACCAAAGCGGTAGAGGGTCTCAAGCGACACAATCCACCACCCACCAATGGAGACCAGGAGCAGCACAGACCTCCACCTCCGGCAGACGATAGGGAGCAAGCGCAGGAAAGCCAACCACCCGCCAGTTCCTATTAGACTAAAGGAGGTTGTGCGACTAACAACGAGTTCAACGCTAGGCAGAGAGGCTCGACCCTGGGAACCCCCTCCGAAGAGGGGCGCACGACTCGGATGTACTGTATCGCCTCTCCGTCCCACCATTTGTGGATCTAATCATGAACAAGGCCCTACCAAGGAAGTTTACTCATATAAAGCTCGACTCCTACGACAGAACCACCGATCCCTTCGACCACCTGCGCCATTACCAGCACGTAATGACCCTTAAAAAGGGATCTGAATATGTAATGTGTAGGACCTTTCCCACTAGTCTGAAAAGTTTCGCATTGACGTGGTTCCACAACCTTCCGCCGAAGTCCATCGACTCCTTAAAAACGATGGCGAAGGAATTCTTAACCCGTTTCGTCGGAATCAACGCTTTCGAAAAGGCCTGCACTACATACTCTCTTTGAAGCTGAGGTCCGGCGAGACACTCCGAGAGTACATCACACGCTTCAACAATGAGCTGACCCTCATAGATGGGTGCAACGATAATACAAACATGATAACCTTCACTGTGGTCCTCAAAGAGGGAAAGCTCTACGAAGATTTCACCCTGGAGCCCCCTCTGGACATGGCGGAACTCCTCAAGAGCGTCCAAACACATCACCCTGAAAGAGTTGAGGACCTCAAAGAGGGAAACCGAAAGGGACAAGAAGCCCTCCGCGCCCAGGGACAAGAAGAAGAGAAATAGACCCCCGGATGAGGAACGAAGTAAGAGGAAGCGCGGTGACAACATGCCAGACCCTGTTTAGTTCAGGCCGGAGAAATCGTCCAATTACGTTGGATCCAGAATACTAACTTCCCTAAACGCTAACCTGTCAGATGTACTCAAATCAATGAAAAATTGGGAGGAACTGAAGTGGCCCCCAAAGACACGTGGAGACCACGTCAAGCGCGACAACGACAAGTACTGCACATACCACAAAGAAAGTGGCCACAACACCAATGACTGTAAGAGTCTGAGGTACGAGGTCTAGTACTGGATCCGCAAAGACAAACTAAAAGAATTTTTGCAGTTCGAGAAGCCAGCGGAACAAATAAAAGACAAGGGAAAGTCAATTAAAGAAATAGAAAAAGGAGACTCTAGGGATAATATACGTTTTTTTATGAAGTCAGACTAAATGAAGACTAGTCACACAGGTTGCAATCGGACATTACTGGATATGCAGACACAATCAGCGGATGATGCCAGACACATCTGCCACTTAAGGGTCCAAAGCTCTATTCCCACCTTGATATTTATGGACAAGGACCTTGAAGGAGTCTGAGCGCCACATAACGACGCCTTAGTCATCTCGGTCTCCATAGCAAGGTTGGAGGTAAAGAAAGCTCTGGTTAACACAGGAAGTTCACTCAACATTCTGTTCTACAACGCGTTCCGCAGCATGGACCTCAAGTAGGAAACCCTAACATTTTCATAACACCCGTTGATCGGATTTAGCGGGGATAAATGCTTCCCCATTGGAAAGATAAGATTAGCTATGGTAGCAGGTGAACCGCAGCTCAAGAAAATCATATTTTTGGACTTCATTGTGGTAGACGCACCATCATCCTACAATCTCATCTTGGGAAGACCATGGCTCCACCAAATGGAAGCAATGGTCTCCACCCTTCACCAGTGTGTTGAATATACTGCTAACCACTCGAAAGGAACAATACGTGTGGACCAACCTACGGCACGAGGCTGCCACTACGCCGCACTGAAACAAATAGAGTTTTCCCAATTTAAGCTACATCATTGATGTGCTATTTTAGTAGCACACAACTTAATACTATGCTTTGTGATTGTAGTATAGAATAAGTAGGGATCGTTCGGGAACGGGGATTAGAGGGTTTGCCAACTAGCACTAAGAATAACTAAAAGATAACTAACAACCTAATTAAGTAAATATTGGGGGATTGGATTTTCTAAGTTAAACTATGAAAATAACTACGAAAATTACTATAAAGATAATAAAACTAAAGGGATGGGAAAGATGAGAAATTAGCTAAGAGTTTATCTCCACACACCAAACATATGCTCATAAATCAATATTCAATAATCACTTGCTAATTTGTGAGTGACAATGCTCAAGATTAACCGTGATCAACACTGCATTAATCTTATTATTTTTCCAAGTTCGTTGAAATAAACTTAGCGTCGCTTTCAAACTATTTTTATCATGCTATCTAATCAGGAATCACAAGTTAAATAACAATCTAAGATCATTAAGTTTTGTGAAAAATATGAACACTGACTAGACAATTACAAGTATGATCAGCATCTTGTTCTTACCTAGGTTTTTACTTAACCTTACCAACGTTCCTTGGTATTTACTACTTGTGAGTACTAGATTATAACAATTAGGTGAAACTCTCATATACTCTAGCCCCAGATCCGAGCATGTTTACTAAGTTGGCCACCTTAACAAACATACAAAGAAAAATTCTCTATAAAGTAGTTAAGCAAAACACAATGACTAATAGTAAAGAATATTAAATTCAATTAATTTATAAAACACATGTTCGGGCTTCGAATCCACCCCTGATTAATAGGAGTTTAGCTAGACATAACAATTATGTTCAAACAGTAATCCATAATCAAATATCAAACTAAAATAAGGAAAGATATTAGAAGAAACATTGTCGCCTGTGCGTGGTGGTAGAGAATAACTTTGTGGGTGAGAATAGCGCGAAGACAAGATAAATAAATTTTTCTTCTCCTTCCTCACGATCTCTGCTTCAAAATTCTCTCATTCTTCGATGTGCTACTTGGTGTGAGATGGAGATAATGGAGACGGTCTTGTGGCTATGATGAGGAGGCTGTGGATGGATGATTTCTTCAAAGCAAGGTATCATCCCTTTTTATACTTGTTTCCTTCTCAGTTTCCTTCCTTGCGTGGTTTCCTTTTGCAATAAGTATTTCTAAATTGTCAATTTGCTTCACTTAGCTTCTATTTTAGAATCTTGTAATTGGAAACCTACACAAACATGAAAATAACAATTAGTACCATAATTAACAAATAATAGCAAAAAATATATATAGAAATATGGTACTAAAAATGGCCTAATTATGCTCCTATCAAATTTCCCCATACTTATCTTTTGCTAGTCCTCGAGCAAATCCAATAAACAAATCCAATGTATATTTTTCCAACGTTTCTCTTAGAGATTTTCAACGAATCATGACATGTTAAGATTCTTTGTAAACACAAGATTAAATTCACATCATTCGAAAATTAATAAACGTTCATAGCAATGATATAAAAATTCACAATTAAATCAATCTAAGTGACTGTGAAACTCAAGAGCGTGCCAAGAAGAATTAACCCAAAATCTCACTGGGCGCACTCATTTCTTTTTTCCCTGATTGTTTGGTAAAATCACTCTTCCTATTCTAGTTATATGTGAGAGGATTGATGTAAAAGGGAAACATATAGCTCACATATGATATAACAAGAAATAAACACATTTTCTGACATTTTTTTTTTCTTTTCAGATATATGATCTCATGGAACGAATGCTACTACTTGAATGCAAGAACTAGTGACACCATATGTTCATACCTCATCCGAATCTCTATATTGTGACATTGCAAGACACACTCAATCAAAAGATCTTAATTCAGATTGTAATATCGCCAATGGGTCAAGGGAAGAGAAGGAACAGATAGAGAAGGGCTTAAAGAAATGGTGAAAACATGTAATAAGATTAGAGACATTAGCAAATAATCATATGGTTCAAGACACAAGTAGGAAAATGAAGAGGTGACCCACTGATAATGAAGAGTTTCAGCCATTATTTTGTATCTACTGAATGAAAATAATTGAACTATCTGTATGGTACTGAAATACTGAATGGATATAGACAAGGCTTGTGTCCCTTCTGTAATTTTGTACGTTTTTTTTTTAAGTCTTTCTTTTTGAACTGTCTACCATAAGGATTTTTCCCCACACTTGTTTTTCAACATACCTTGAACCACAATAAAGTCTATGCAAATCAAATTATGCTCACTTTTCTGATTAGGTTAGGATATAAAATTAGGGCAATGAAACAAAAGGCTTAATAACAGGCTCAACGGGGTTAACCTAAAGGAAATATATCATGGCAAACTTATTTGGCAATGGTGGAAACTAAGTGTTTTTTATCATGTCAAACATGTTATTCAATTCAATATGATGCTTTGAACGAAATTAATACAAGTTCTAGTGTTTAATCCTTAATTATGAAAGCAATTCAAGTAGCAACTAAAGCAAATAAAATTGAAATCATGCAACGAATTATTATTAACAAAAGAAAAGAAAGATGACCTAACTAAAAACTCTCAAAATCAAAGGAACAATAGACTCAAAACTCACATATGGATTATAATGAATTAAATTCAATTAAGCATGCTATGAGTACCAATTACTAAGTTGATTACATGTGAATTTGTATATGATAGCCATGAATAAGTATTAACCAAAGAATAATATTAGATATTAAATCATGCTTATAAATCACCTTAAAGTCATGCAATTAAAAACCAAATCTCATCACTGTGTTGGAAAGTATCATAAGACTCAAAACAACTATTTTTTTTAATGACACTAATACCAACAAAGAAAATAAAAACCAACATTTTTTTAATGGACTGACACTTTTTATTAAATTTTTTTATTTCAAAATAAAAACAACGTTGTTCCCCCCACACTTAAACCTAACATCGTCCACAATGTTAATAAATTATAGCACATGCAATGAAAAAATTTAAAAGATGAAAAAACAAACTACTAACAAACAACAACAAAAATAACGAAAATAAAATAAAAGGATAGAGAAAACAAATCTGATTGGGTTGCCTCCCAAGAAGCGTTTGTTTTAACATCGTGTTGCCTAATGGTATCTCCAATTAATCCCCAGAATAAGTGAGAACATGGAGTGGTACATCCTCCACGTCATGCTCCACAAATGACTCATAATAGGGCTTAAGTCGATGATGTTTCACTTTAAACTCCTTCCCGATTGTGACACTCTTAATCTGTATAGCACTATGGGGAAAAACATTAGTAACAATAAAATGACCAACCCATTTAGAACGTAACTTATCAGTTCTAAGACATGATTGGAAAAGCAAGACTTTCTTTCCAACGACAAAAGTATTTCTATGAATCATCTGATCATGAAAAATTATGGTGTTCTCATTATAATTGCATTTACTATTAATGCCTCATCCTGAATCTTTTCGAGCTCATTCAACTGAAATTTCTTCCGCTTCTTTGTGTCATAGGGAACTCTATTGCTCTCATATCCAATGGCAGTAGTGATGGTGGTCTCAAGTTCATCCTCATTTATGACGTCTGACAATTTCTGGGCCAAATTGTCATTCACATTAATAGAAAAACAATAATGATTTTTAGTAGGATATCTCGTGGCTTCAAAGATGTTGAAGCCAATCACATCACCATCAAATTTCATGGTGAGTTTTTCCGCATGCACATCAATATTTGTCTTCGCAGTTTTCATGAAGGGGCGCCTTAAAAGAACAGACAAAAGTGCTGAAAATTTTGAATCTTCCATCTCAAGCACATAGAAATCTACTAAAAATATCAAATGGTTAACTTGCACCAACACATCTTCCAACAAACCTCGAGGATATGCATTAGAACGGTCAGCCAATTGAATAATAACACTATCATTTTTTAGCTTCTCGAGATTCATAGAGCGATAAATAGAATACGACATAACATTAATTGAAGCACCTAAGTCTAACATTGGATTTTTAATTTTAGTATTACCGATAACATAAGGGATAGTGAAACTACCCAAATCCTTACACTTTGGCGGCAATTTTCTTTGAAGAACTGCGGAAACATTCTCACTCACCTTATCTATCTCTCCATCTCGAAGTTGTCTCTTTGTTGTGCAAAGCTCCTTAAAAAAATTTGCATATTTAGGCACTTGCTTAATAGCATCAAGAAGCGGAATATTGACTGGACTTTTCGGAAGGTTTCCAAAATTTCCTTATCATGTTCATTTTTCCTAGATTTGGCAAACCTACCTGAAAAAGGCACAAAATGTGGAGAAAGATTAGTAGAAACTGAATTTAGAACACTCACCTTCTTACCTTGGAGCTCTGGTGTCTCAACGATGGCTGGATCATCCTTCTGTAACTCAGCTTCCATATTTCGACTTTGTTTAGGGACTATTGGCTCATTCTCAATTTGCCTACCACTCATCAATGTAATTGCTTTTGCGGTTTCAAACCTGCCTTTCAAATTTGAAATGGTAGAACTTGGAAGTTTTCCTTGCTCGCGAATTTGTCCAATAAACTCAGCTATCTGTCCCATCTGTAGCTTCAAATCTGTTATATCTTTTGCTTGGTTCTGCTGAGAAATAGTTAAAGATTTCAGAATCTCATCATAATTAAGGGGCATACCTGAATTGTGTTGAGGTGGTTCAGGTGGTCCTTGAAAGAAACCAGGAGGTGACCGATTCGAAGCTTGTTGTTGAGGTTGTTCTGAATTTCTCCATCCAAAGCTAGGATGATTTCTCCAACCTTCGTTGTAAGTGTTCGAATAAGGATTATTCCTATAGTGATTTTGCACCTGAAAACCTACTGCATTGACATTCCCAACCGCCATTCTCAATCAGTTGAGGACATTGATCAGATGAATATCCTGACTTAGTACACACGCCACAAACTTGTGCAACTCCTAGCACATTCGTCTTCCCTAGAGCCTGAGTCACAAGTGAAGTAAGATTAACCATTTGAGCTTCCAAACTAGAATTAGTACTTACCTCATGGACTTGGCGTGAAGGCTCTCCAATTCGTTCATATTGTTGGGCGTTTAAGGCTCGGTTTGCAATCAAAGCCTTTGCTGTTGCTGAAGTTTTATCAACCAAAGGCTCATTCTGCCTCTGCATCTAACATTTGTTGCTAAAGAGGAAACAATCCCACATAAAAGTATTGAATCAGAAGCTTGTCTTTCATCTGATGCTGCAGACATGATGCTATGAGAGTTTTAAAACGCTCATAGTAAGCTGGATATGATTCTCCTGGACCTTGCTGTATACTACTGATTTTCTTCCTCAACAAGATAATTTTGGAAGTTGGGAATAATTTATCTAGAAACACCTTCTTCATGCTATCCCAAGAATATACTGTTCCGGAAGGTAGTTCATAGAGGCAATCCTTAGCCTTATCAGTTAGAGAAAAGGGAAATGCTCTCAGCTTCAGGATGTTCTCATCCATAATCATTGGCATCATACTGAAGCATACAATTTATAATTTCTTTAAATGTTTATTTGGATACTCCATAGAAAGACCATGATACTTTGTAATATGATGAAGTAAGCTGGATTTCAGCTCGAATGACTCTATCTTGCCCTGTGCTGATATTGGATACTGAATGCACAGGGGTGCAACATTGTCTAAGGTGGATGCTGAGAGTTCTTTAATAGATCTATTGTCTCCCATGTTGAGCTCTTCTGATTCAGAGCTAGACGTTTGTGACTCTTTTGTTTCTCTCATTCGTCGTCTAAATGTTTTCTCATGCTCTGAATCGTATTCTAATAAGTTTTCGCTAGATCTCCTATTGCGCATGAACTGGTACTTGAGATAAAGACAGAAAGAAGAAAAAAAAATCAATAAAAAGACAAATAAATAAATAAAAACTAATAAAGTAATTAGCAATTTTACTAATCCCCGACAACGGCGTAAAAAATTGATGTTTTATTTTAGTAGCACACAACTTAATACCCTGCTTTGTGATTGTAGTATAGAATAAGTAAGGATCGTTCTGAACCGGGGATTAGAGGGTTTGCCAACTAGCACTAAGAATAACTAAAAGATAACTAACAACCTAATTAAGTAAATATTGGGGGATTGTATTTTCTAAGTTAAACTATGAAAATAACTACGAAAATTACTATAAAGATAATAAAACTAAATGGATGGCAAAGATGATAAATTAGCTAAGATTTATCTCCACACACCAAACATATGCTCATAAATCAATATTCAATAATCACTTGCTAATTCGTGAGTGATAATGCTCAAGATTAACCTTGATCAACACTGCATTAATCTTATTATTTTCACAAGTTCGTTGAATTAAACTTAGCGTCGCTTTCAAACTATTCTTATTATGCTATCTAATCAGGAATCACAAGTTAGATAACAATCTAAGATCATTAAGTTCTATGGAAAATATGAACACTGACTAGGCAATTACAAGTATGATCAACATCTTGTTCTTACCTAGGTTTTTACTTAACTTTACCAACGTTCCTTGGTATTTACTACTTGTGAGTACAAGATTATAACAATTAGGTGAAACTCTCATATACTCTAGCCCCAGATCCGAGCATGCTTACTAAGTTAGCCACCTTAACAAACATACAAAGAAAAGTTCTCTATAAAACAGTTAAGCAAAACACAGTGATTAATAGCAAGGAAAATTAAATTCAATTAATTTATAAAACACATGTTCGGGGCTTCGAATCCACCCCTAACTAAGAGGAGTTTAGCTAGACATATTAATTATGTTCAAACAATAATCCATAATCAAATATCAAACTTAAATAAACAAAGAGATTAGAAGAAACGTTGTCACCTGTGCGTGGTGGTAGAAAATAACTTTGTGGGTGCGAATATCATGAAGACAAGAAAAATACACTTTTCTTCTCCTTCCTCACGATCTCTGCTTCAAAATTATCTCATTATTCGATGTGTTGCTTGGTGTGCGATGGAGATAATGGAGACGGTCTTGCGGCTGTGATGAGGAGGCTGTGGATGGATGATTTCTTTAAAGCAAGGTATCGTCCATTTTTATACTTGTTTTCTTCTCGGTTTCATTCCTTGCGTGGTTTTCTTTTGCAATCAGTATTTCTAAATTGTCAATTTGCTTCACTTAGCTTCTGTTTTGGAATATTGTAATTAGAAACCTACACAAACACGAAAATAATAATTAGTACCATAATTAATAAGTAATAGCCAATATATATATATATGGTACTAAAAATAGCCTAATTATGTTCCTATCGATCATGCAGAATAGTCTGACCCAATGCAAGACCCAAAGACGGGAGATACACCATTTTCGAGCGGTACAGGAGCAATCAACTCTCCCGCCCAGCGTGTCGTAAAGGCAATGGCATACAGGAACACATCCCTCGACATTCCGTCGGTGCGGAGATCCGCCCTTCTGCAAGGTTTACTCTTCAGTGACCTATGTAACGCCTCGACAGTCTGCTAAAACGATTTACGAATAGCAACCTGAATTCACTTCTAGGCTAGGATCAGTTTCTATCCGTCAACAGTTAGTTTGCTTTAAATTGTTTGTTTCCCTTTCCATAGTCAATATTGAGTTTTATTTCTTAAAAGGCTTATGTGATTTGCAATCATTTTAGAAATAAATGGAGAATTATGAAAAACAAACTCTATTGATTATTGGAAAGATTTAACAACAAACACCTTGAGGCAGATACAAAAGACTACATATTATGAACGCCCTGAGGCAGATACAAAAGACTAGCTCAGGCAATTCAGCTACGTACAACGTCTGACGGAAACTTTCAAACCATCCAATGTGAGTAATTTGCCAGTTATAACAAAGATAAAGGTTGCTTGACTCGTTCTGAACACAACAGCTAAATGTAAGAGGGGATTGAAAGGACTGGGCAATCAGGTTGCTCCGTCAAATCACTCCAGGAAAGTGCTCGTACAATGGCGTTGTAGACCTCATGACTAGCTGCTGATTTCCTCAAAAGACATCCCACCGTCTATCCAACCTCCACAAAGGGCTTAGAAGAAGGAAGATGAGAATGGCCACAAGCAACGAAGCAATCACGTTCTCATAGCGTCATCAAGAGAAACCACTTTTTACATATGTGATGGCAGGTATGACTAAGAGCTACCACACCCGGAGTCAATGCAAATTAACCAACACTTCGATCAACCATCGGTCAGCAGCAAGATCCGAGCACACGAAGACACAAGTGGTACGGTGTAACACCAAGGCATCTCCCTTAGTAGGAAATCCGTACTACTTCGCGAAATGAGAAGAAATTACGAGATCCCAGTAGATCAACTACGTGCTCACCCAAAGCAGGTGACCACACATAACGTCGACTATTACTGTGCCCGACCTTTGCAGATGTCAGAACATTCGGAAACTCCAGAGACGGAGATCCACGTTCAACCTTTGGAAAACCTAAAACACTATCTTCAGGCAAGAATATTGCAGAAGATAAGCTTTGTGAAAGATAGTGCCTATAACGATTGGAAAAAACACCATCATATAGACATGATAGTTCACCAAGTGGACACTCCAGCATTAACTATCAAGCATTCAATGCGGTATGGAAAACAAAGAGATGATGGTTCCCAAGGAAACTGCGCAGACTATGTCATTCAAATTAATGGCGTTGCATGCAACCCCATCAATTCAGGTGGAGTAACCGATACTCAACCGTCACACAGCCTATGTCGTACATGTGTTACCACGCAATTTACGTCGTAAACACAACACACTGCGCCCTAGCCCCTCCTCTGCAGGCCCATTTGCTCGGTCCATTATTCAAACAACATTATGTCGCATGCTTGGCACGAGCATTAAGAGATCCTAGCCGATCCTGACTTGCGGATTGTACCTACGGATTACCTGCTGATTCGAGGTAACTTCGTCCACACAATGCTACCACTAAATTCACACCCCCAACAGACGAAACTTCTTTTCAAACCATGTAAGCTTAGTCAGCCAATGCTGATGACGAAAACTTCTGATTCAACCCGACACCTAGTCCGGTCAACATGGGCATCGACGATTTAGGAAGTGGGAGTCTAATCAGCGCTATCACGCCTGGTAACGATGACTCGCCAGGGATTATTGCCTCCCTTGTGGCCCATGATCAACGAACCTAATCAGGTAAGCCTAGCTGGTGATGACTAGCAATGAAAGCTTCTGATCAAAAGTTAAACTTGTAGCCCCCAATGCGAGGGTGTAAATAGTCTGGAAGGTGGGAGCCTAGTCAGTTCCGTACTTATTTCGATGGCTCGTCATGGGACCACTGCTTTTTAGCGTGGCTGTCAAATCACCAAACTTGGACTTGTAGCCCGCGCTGCGAGGGTGTAGATAGTCTAGAAGGTGAGAACTCAGTTAGCTACGACTTGATTTCGATGGTTTTCCACGGGACCGCTGCTCTTCAGTGGGGCCGCTGAACCCTCCAAAATTTGTAGCTTGGTGCACTCAGGTGTAGAAAATTTGGATGGTGGGAGCTTAGTTAGTCCCGAACTGATTTCGATGGCTTGCCACGGGACCACTGCTATTCAGCTTGGTCGCCAAACCTCTATCGAATTCGTATCCCCTACCGTGCTGGGAGGGTGTAGATGGTTTGAAAGGTGGGAGCCCAGTCAGCCTTGAACTAATTTTGATGGCTTGCCACGCGACCACTGCTCTTCAGCCTGGTCGCCAAACTTTTACTACCCGAATTCGTAGCCCACTTTGCTTGGTCATACACGATTCGGAAGGTGAGAACCTAGTCAATCCTGCACTGATCCCAAAGGCTTGCCACGAGACCACTGCTCTTCAGCCTGGTTGCCAAACTTTTACTCCCCGAATCCGTAACCCATTTTGCTTGGTCATACACGATTCGGAAAGTGGGAGCATACTCAGTCCCGTACTGATCCCAATGGCTTGCCACGAGACCACTACTTTTCAGCCTGGTCACCAAACATGAATCTAGCCGAATCCGCGTCTTCACGCTCAAACAGACTTACATCCTAATATTTGCGAAGGCCATTCGCGCCGATACAAATATCGTACGGCCATTGCCCAAATAAAAGTTATTTAGGATGCCAGCCTGACTCGGCACAAACGCTCTAATACATGCGCTTAGCCATTGCAACGCGTTCTTAACAGCAATTGCGGCCGACCGGTCAGACAAACAAGATAAGCCTCAAGCAGCTTACCTCGGGAACAAGACACAACGCAGGCAACGCCAGCTAAACTATGCGCAACATGCCCACTGTCGAACATGGCTACGCAATAGCAACCCCGAGTCGTTCACAATACAAACCGGTCAAGCTCTCTATCGCATACAGACTAGTCAAGTGTCCTATCGACTCAACTAGCTTAAGCATGACGACAAGGCAAAAGGAAAAAAAACATACAATAGAGACACAAGCACATTACTGATAAAATTGTTTTCATTAACGGTCAAAACTAAAAGGGGTACAATCACACCAAGGTCACTCCCTACCAGGAGAAGGTACAAAAAAAAAACTAAGCCTGGTGGAAGATGGAGTAGGGATAACATCCACACGTGTCGCGGTCTGCGTATCAGGGCCCACATTGTCTTCCTCATTCGACGATACAAAGGCAATAGACAAATCAACATATGACATCTTATACCGGCCATGATCCCACTATGGATGCTCCTGCTTCATCAGTGCCAACAGCTCCAGCCGGCCATGTAAAACCCAACAAAACTCACACTTGCCTTGTTCCTGAAGAAGCTCTTCCTTTCACACTTTCGCGTCAACAAGTTCGCGCTCTAGTAGCTCCAACTTGTCAGTCAGCATGTCAACCTGAGACTGCTATGTGGCCAGACTGCTCTTCACAACACTAAGCTCATGCCACCCCAGTTCAAGTTGGTCCTCAGCCATTCTCACCTCATGGGTGTAGAACTCCACATCGGATCCCAACCATTGCTTTTCAGTAGCCCATTCAGCTTCCTTTGAAGCACTCTCTTCAACAAAAGACTGCAACTCTTTATTATTATTATTATTATTATTTATTTTTTGTTGTTTTTTTTTACCCTCATCCCTCCCCACCCTATGCCGCCGGCCGGGTTCAAACCCGTGACGTGTGATTCCACCGCCACGCCTTAGCCGCAGCATCTAGCGCAACCTCAACTTCTCGCGCGGACTCGGCTCAACTCCTGTCTGAGTTTGTCCCTTTCGGACACCGCATCTGTCAGACTATGTTCGAGGTCCTCTAGACAAGCCCCCTGAGCCTCAGTGGTCACGGTTGACTGATACAACCGTTTATCCTCAGTTTACTTCTTAAGCCGCTCAATTTCACGGAGCACATCAGAATACAACAGCTGCATGTGAGAAAAGACACGCTCCAAGGTATATACTTTCTCACGAGCCGCCTCGACTTTCATTCCAGCAACTGCCGCGTGGATCATATGAGATATACCCAACATAAGGTACTTCAAACCCTTATCCATACATCCTTCCAACGTATCCTCTTCGGGTTTCCGAGCATGATCCATCAACCAGCTGTTGCGCCTGCTTATGTGCTTCATCGAAACATACTCTACATCCACCTTTTGATGACAGACTTGTGAGCTCATCTTTACCAAGTAAGGTGCAAACAGGTTTATCCGTGCGTCTGGGTGAAGCGTTCCCTGATTGGGAACTACATTAGCGCCGCCCTTCATGGTTGCCACCATCCTCAGACTTTCTTCTGTGGCCTTTCCTTTGTCAAGAACAATCGACCCTTTATTGTGAGAGGCTCAATGGGATCCGGAGGGAGAGGAGGGAGCGAATTATCCAAAGGACCCTCCAACACTTCCAATTGTGGCTTAGAATGAGACGGTGAGCAATGTGGACTACAAGAGACACGACCGGTACCACGACCACCTTCAAGCGAATCAACAATAAGGCGATTAGATTCTACCATCTCAGGCAAATCTTCACAGGAACCTCCAACAACAATGACCCCACGCGAATCGGCACCAGCGGAAGCTGCCATTGCGACCTACACCAAACGGTCATTCAGAGCCTCTACCTGCACGTCACTAAGGTTCGACTTGTCCATGACTCCTGCCAACTGCAGGTAATCTTTCTCCAAGATAGAAACGTCACTCTCGCCCTCAACAGGCCCCGTAGACTCACGCTCTCCTCTCACTGGAGCGGCTCGTGCCAAAGATGGCCCAACTATAATGCGAGCCCTCTTTCTCACGAAGAAAGCAAATGTCTCATACGACTCATCCACATCGGACATAACATGAACTTTGGCCCCAACAACCTTCCTCTTCCTAGAAGGGGCCTCATCTTCCAACTTAATGTGCGAATCACGATACAGAGTGAGGGCAACGTGCCAGTTGTCCCATAGCCCACTATGGGTGAATAGTAAAACTCTTATGACATCGATCGCCTTCCTTTGCGGCGTGACATGGACCGTCTCCATGGTGTTTTGCTTCTCTAAGGTGAAAGGAGTTGTAGGAAACCTTCCTGCAAGGGAACACAAGTAATGAGCAGTCGGCTCACTACCAAGCATATCAAAATTGCTAGAAAGGAATTGAACTTACGGAGCAATCTGAACCGTTGCTCAAGTAGAGGTCCTGCACCGAAAATACTTTGAATCTGCAGAAGCTAAGAAACAGTACTTCTGCCAGAACTTGAAATCATCAGGCAGTTTACCGAAGCACTTCGGAGACTTCATCTTACAGACAACATTGCTCTTAAGCTGAGGAGAGGTCAACAACTAGATCACCCACAAAGTCACGCTAACACCAGCCTCCTTGGCACTGAGCAGAATCACGAGGATGATCCTATATCCATTGGGCCCCAACTGAGTCGGAGGAATTCCTAAGATATCCAAAAACTCCCAAATCACGTCCAGTATCGAGCATCCCACGATGTAAACAAATGAAACCGGCAGGAGGTGACACAGGCATTTGGTCGTCCGTTAGGAGATACAATCGCAGGTCCTCAGGAACCCCAAATTTCGTACGGATTTCGATAAGACCAGGCTCGGACAACAACCCATCTTAAAAAAATTCCAGGGCCTCAGCCAAAACAACATCATCAAGAAGGTTTTCTTGAGTCGTGAAGAAGGCGAATGATTTTTTCAGAACAATATCTTTGAAAGCGAACAAAGTAGAAGAATCAGACTCTGCATTGCAAATGACCTAAATAACTGATGATACATAAAAATAGTCACACCCCTGAGCCGTACATATGTGATAATCTCAAGGAAATATGGACCCCAGCATCAGCCTAACACTGAACAGGCCCAAGTGGTTCTAAGCCCGCTCAATTTAGTCCGCTAGGTGGACCCGGACTCTCATAACACGCTAGGCCCACACGTCTCACAGTTTCCTCAATACCCGTAAGCCCTCCTTAGGCAAGTATCTCGAAAATATGCTTCGGACGGGCAACTACAACTGCTTTTTACTCCCAACTAGGAAGCAAATACCAGAGTATCTTCCACACAAGGAAACTCCCTTCTACGGAATGCTCTTGGATTGAGAATTATCTCCCGTGTATCTAGGAGCGCAGAGCTAATAGGGAACTTTCCTCCTACAACACGATTCCTAATTAGAGAGGGATCTCCACGAAGATCTCCTCCCTAATCTACGCCTATAATGATCTTGTTAAACCAGGACTCCTTCCACTGTAAATAAGACATGAGGTTGGTAAGCTAAGGTACGCTACAAATTCCCTGTTACAACATTACAACTTCCTCGGAGTCTTGTCCGACTTTAGCATCGGAGTGCTATCGGCCACCACAACAGTGGTCTGTGGCTCACGTGTGCCACTTGTGCAGGTCAACAGGTCAGCATGAACCAGATCAGAGTAGGGAGCAAAAAATGACTGCATCATAATATTATTTTCATATAAAAATTTTGTTATGTAAGTGATTCTTATGTAATGTAATCTATATGACACAGCGAGTCATGTGAGAATTTTTATGTAGTATTTAATAGTTTAAAATGCATAACTTATATTGTTAAATTCGAAATCACAAGTGATTTTATGTTTTTTCTACACAACGAAATATTTCTTAAATTCGGGGGACCAAAAATAACTCGAAAAACGAAATCCTTGCTTGTTATCCTATTGTGAAACCCTCTAAGATCTATAATGTCACTCTTTCTAAGCTAAAAAATCTAGTCCCATAAAAGAGCATGTGCATGATTTCTAGTTCAACCAATATCCTACACCTGCTGGAGACACAAAACATTACATAAGAATTTTCTATTCCAAGTGGTGCATTCAGTTATTGGATCTACGAATAAGTAATGACTATTAAACTGGAAGCAGACACCTGTAAAGAAATCTGAATTTTGTGAACAAAAGAAATCAAGCCAAAAGATACAAGTAAGGAAAGTAAGGTTAATCGATACAACTCACCAGCCTATCTTTTCCAACTCTTGACCATTTCTTCATCGCATCGCCACCCAACAACGAACAGACCACATAGATCGTCACTGCCATAGAGATCTCACCAACATCTCTGTCGATCTCTCCCTGTTTCATCACCTTCTTCTATCTTTCGAGCTCTTTCTGTGTCTCACCTGCAGGTTCTGAATTGTTGTAGTTTGTTCTAGCAACTCAATTCACTGGCTTAAATGGCAAAGTTCAATTCGTGGAAATATTACAATCTTCTTCTTTCGAGATCATAAATTTGAGGAAAAGGTCTACGCAAACAACTCATCTTCAACCCAACCTTCTTCACGCAACTCATATTCAAATAAGCATTTTCACGCAATCAATCCATTCAATCATTCTAATCCATTATTAATTCACTCAATTTTGGCTCTAATCCTCACCAAAGCTCCAATCAATCCATTTACAAAGGTGGTTATCAATAGAACTGAAAGGCAATGTACATCTGCAAAGAGGTTCTGTTATGTCTTAAAAGTGGTTGAAAACCCATGTGCTTCCATTTGTGGTGCATCATATTTTTAGGTATTGATAATAATTCATTTCACTGGGGTTGTGTTGAAGATGATGGAGATAAGAAGGAGATGAAGTTGCAGGATGGAAGATGTTGCCATGGTTGTAATGGGCATTATATCATTTTAATAATTTTCTAAGGATAATAATGCATGCATTTGATTCAAAACATGAATAAACTCCATGACTTATCGGTCAACAAAACCTTTTTTCAACCCTTCCTTCGTGAGGTCTAATAGGGTGGAGGTGGTGGGGAAGAAGAAGATGGGGTGGGGGAGGGGAGTAGTGATGTTACGATAGTCCTAGAGTTATGCATCATCTTACTTATTTTAGTTCTTATTTATGCCACATGATCTCCTCGAGACGAGTACAACCTTTATATTAATTTTAATCGCACATGGTACACCACTTAGTAAAACAAATTTTATTTCAAATCATTTATATTATTTTAATATTGAAATTTATACTTCACTTTTTCCTTTTATTTTTTCAATTAGTGATTATAACCGATTAAGAAACTAACATGGTACACATTGTTGCGCACATCTTGAAGTTAAAAGAAAAAGAAAAAGGAACGTCATAATCTATAATTAACTTATGATCACATACTCTTTACATCTTTGAATTTCTCTCTCAAGGATGCCATGGTTTCTTACATTTGCATTGACTACATTGAAACATGCATAAATGTTGTATAAGTTCATAGGAATATTACTATATTAAATTAGATTTCCAACCAAAACTTATTTAACCAAACTAGGGCTTCAAACCGAGATAACTAGCTCAACATGTGTTAAACATAAATAACAAATAAATCTTGCTGATTAGGATAAATTAGACTCATTCTAGATGAAATAACAAGACATGAGGTACATTTTAATAACACAATATCAAAGAGTGTTGATTAACATGACATATTGTTAGATTCACTAAATCAATGTTGAAGTTGAAGGTAGTGTCTGTGAAGGTGGTGGTATTTTTTTTATGGTGATGGTGATAGTAGTGGTCAAGGGTGGATTCATGAATTTATACAGAGGGGCAAGCATAAGTTTGAATAGTAATGGAGTTGTAAGTTTGAAAACCAACTATGGTGAAATTATACACGGATTTATCATAGATCCAGTGACGACAAATCCAATTTTAATAATTGGTGTATACACTTTTTTTTAAGTTAAATTTATTTATATTAATCAGTGGGATCGGCATCACAACTTTTAGTAAAATGATATGTTTATTTTTCAAGGTATTAAGGGAATAAAAAAAATACAACAAGTTTTAATTTTCTTTTTAAATATGATGTGAAAGAAGAGAAAATTTTGCACTTCTCATTTAGGAACCAGTAGAGTTTTGAACTTTGGTAACGAGATAATGTCCTGAAAAGATTTTTATTTTACATTTCTCATTATATTTTGCAAATAAGTGAGAAAATTTGGAAAATAGTTGTGGTGGGACCCAAAAAATATTTAATCTATAACTTATTTGTATTCATATGTTTGACGTGAAATGTAACTCCAAAAATATTAGAGTATGCCAAGAATTCATGTTAGCAAAATTCCAATAGGAATCTAACTTTAAAAGCGAGATTATGAATTATAATGCCACAATTAAGAAGATTTTTTTTCATGAGCAATTATTAGGGGCTTGTTTGGTTGTGTCTTTTACATGGGAACTGAAGTCCAACTCCCATGTTGAATCATTTTCTATTGTTTAGTTGTGTTTAAAAAACACTAGAATCTAATGTTGCATGTGACTCGTTTTCCCGTGAGAAGCGTTAATCGAATATCTTGGCACCCCCTCGAAATCGAAAGCACGGGAAAGCGCGAGCCTTATTTTCCCTCATTAAAGTCGATAATAACTCAACACTCCCCTCAAATTCGTCGTTATCTCTCCTCCATCTCTCATTTGTTATGTTTTCTCCCTCTCTTCTCCTTCCTTCTTTGTCTTTTTTTAATCAGTTCAACTCTCAAACAATTATCCGCAAATGCGACATAGATCCTCTCTTCATCCAGATCCTACAGATGAGTGAGTGAATGCTTAGTCGATCAAATATACCACTAACAAGCACTAAAGAGCAATTAATATGCAAATCTTATTCATCAGATGACTAGACCAAGTTCGGTAGCCCACCACGGTTACCATTTTGAAGGGTTTGGTTTTATGGGGAGAATGAAGATGTGAACATTGTTACTTGAATTACTGTTTGGTTTATATTTGATTCAACATTAGAGATATCATCTACGCATTTATTTGCTTATTGACCCAATGCTTAACTCGGAAGTTCTATTTTTCACCATTTATATTGAGTTATTGACCAATGGGAGATGCACCAAAGGAAGAAAGAAGTACTATTTTAAATTTCATGTGATATATGAAGTAAGCCAAGTTTTAACTTTCTTTCATTTGAATTTTTTTCTGTGTAAGATGCTAAATACATTGGAACATAACATTGTCTTGAGTAATTCTTGCTGGCCTGGGCCTCGCTGCCTGGGGGGGGGGGGGGGGGGGGGCGAAAATACACTTTTGCCCACCTCTTTAAACACCTTTTTCCAAAAAGTGGTTAAAGAGGAGGGGCAAAAGTGTACATTTGCCCCCCAGGCAGCAACCTTGCCCCTTTCCCAGGCCAGCTAGAATTGGAGCATTGTCTTTGTTTTCTTTCATCCGTATGTACTCAAATTCAATGCTAATTTATATGGGAACTTGTCTCATTAATTTGAGTATTTGTTCTATGCTACTCATTATCTTGCTGAAATGTAATATTAAAAACTTGAATTTGCTTGTGAGATTGACGGTAGTAAACCAATTTCCATGTTCATTTTCTATGCAACCAAACAAGGGACAACTTGAATTGAAGTTTTTTCCTATGAAAAAAAATGTTGACAACCAAACACCAAATCTACCATTTTGTGGATTTCTTTTCTATAGAATCAAACTTCATGGAGTCCGTTTCAATTCCCACATAAGTTTTCCGTGCAACCAAACACAACCTAAGTTAAAAACTCGTGAAGGAAATGAAGATCATTGAAAAGATAAAAGTACAAACAAGTAAAGTGTAGAAATTGTAAATTAAAGGAATGTAAATAATTGAAAAAGACAATAAATGATAAATCGTTTCCAATTTGAACTTTGAAATGAACTTTTGTCAAGAGGTGTCTTTCTAAATTGTAGGAGTGGGAAATGTCGGTTCAGTTCGATTTTTAGACCCGAACCGATTTCATTCAGTTTGCCTAAAACCCAAACCGAGACCAAATTTTTTATTTGTAAACCGATGAAATCGGTTCGACCGAATTTCGGATCGGTTCGGTTGGGCTGACAGATATCGAAGCAACAAACAAAACAAGATATTGAAAGAACAAACAAGCGATCGAAAGAGAAAAATTGAACCGTAAAAAAGCAGATCGAACCATAACAAGATAAATCCAACAACAAACAAGATAGATGAAATTGAAAAGAGATAAAAAGAAGAAAAAGAAATCGAACCTGCAAACTGCAATTACCCTTGATGATGATCGCTGAGAGAGTGAGAGATCGAAAGAGGGTGTAGATCTTTAATGTGGGGTGTTGGAGTCTCAGATGATCAGATTGAAAGAAGAAGATTTAGGTTTAGGGTTTGGTGGTCGTTTGGGTTTGAGAGTGAAAGATAGAAACTGAGAGAGAAAGGATTGTGTGCGTTTTGGGTTTTTGTTTTTGGGCGTGATTCAGTGCAATAGGGTGCACCGTAGGGCATTTGTTGCACCAAGTATTGACACCTACCTATTTTTGTATTTATTTATATGTATCTAATTAATCGATCGATTCAAAACCCTAGACCAATTTTGAACCGTTTATAACCGGTTTCGATTCGATTTAAATGATTTTCTTTCCACTCATATTTCGGTTCAATTATCAAAACAAAATTGAAAATTGGTTCGGTTGGTTAACCGCATTTAAATCGGTTTTATGCCACCCCTACTAAAGTGTACAAATGGTCTTTGAGTCATATTTATCGCCTCAAAGGTAGTTACAAGCAAATAATTTCATCATCTATAACTCAAAAACCTATAAGCAATAACTCTATGTCATCTCGTGTCTGGTGTGGTTCCTAAATAAACATCAAATGAAGAAGCCCAAATTGATTCTGCCTCATGGGCGGGTTTATGGATTTTCTAACCGAAATCCGAAATTTCATATTTTTGTCCAAACATCATGTAAGCTTGGTGGTGCTTATAAGATGCGAGATTACGTTAAGATGTGTTTTTATCTCGGCGAGAAGGGGGCTGCAGTAACGATGGTTGGTTATTTATATTAGGTTTATAATCAATTTTTTCAAAATCCAAAGGAGGGGAGGGCATAGCCACCTCTTGTCCCCCTGAACTTATTATATGTTGGCTGTGGCGGTGATTGTAGTTGTAGTAGTGGTGGTGGTGGTTGAAGGTGATGGCAGTGGTGATGGTAGTCGAGGTGTGATGGCGGTTCTTGTGAAGGTATGGTGGTGGTTGTGTTGGTGGTGGCTATAACAAAGGTGGTGGTGGTTATGTTATGGTAGTGGCGGTTGTAGCTTTAAGTGTGGTGGAGGTGATTATCTATGGTATGTGGTGATGGTGGTCGTAGAGGTACAGGTGGTTGTGGCTATGAAGGTGGTGGTAATTGTGAAGGTAGCGGTGGCATGAGATGGCGCTAATGGTATGGTAATGGCATTCGCGTTGCACATGCAAGTAGTGTAGCAGTGGTGGCGACAAGGTGGTGCTATAGCAATGGTGTTGGCCTGGAGTTGAAGTAGTGGTTGTGGCAATATTGTGGTTAGTGCTCGTGGTTACAAGAAAAGTTGAAATGGTGAGTTGACTCCAACAAAATAATTTCGTGATTGTTTGGCCAAATGGGAATGCATAAGTTTATTAAAGAAAACACAAAGGTTCAGTAGATAAATACAGTCGTCAAATTTTGCAAAATGTATGGAGGGCTAAAAGTTGTAGGCCAAACTATAAACAAATGTATTTGCATTCACTTACAAAATACCAAGCCGAGCCTACATATGGTATATATGATTTAGCCCTATATTCTTGTACTAGGAGAAACAAGATTTAACACCAAAGTGATATATGACCATTTTTGTTTGATTGTAACCCCATTAATAGTGAAATAAGAAGTGTGAATCAAACGGAGCACAAGATGAGTATATTGAGTTTGTGTTCACTACCCATAAGAATAAGGAGTATGCTCATATGAGTGAGTAAATGAGGGTTCAGTTCACATGTCTTTTAGATTCACTAACTCCAAGATTGTTGGAGAATCCACTTTTATCATACCAACGATTTGATTTGAACCATGTTTGATTGTGACATTTCCATGCCAATTACCGAAGAACTCGAGTTTTGTATCAACAAGAACTCGGGTTTCCTATCACAACTTACAATTGCATCATCATCTTGTGGAGAATGTTTGTGCATGGTTTAGCTTGTGTCTTCTTTGGACGATTAAAGATGATTGGAGTTAAGATGATGCTTAACTTTCAACATCCAGCAACCTAGCCATTAACATTGGAAGTCACCTGTCATTTTCCTATCGAACAATGACTAAATGATAAGAAACTCAAGTAGCTAAATTTTCCTTTATGAAAAGTGTTGAAAATATTACTTTAATTACAATAGTTAATGAAGTTTATATTTAAGTAAGAAGATCTTCGTAACAACCCAATTCCCGAATGTCAGGTTGGCTGCCCTAATACCCAGTAATGGTTTCTAATTCCAATTTTGACACTCAGGTCAGAATTAGCCATAAGCTCCGCAGTGCAGAGACATGAGCTTACAATTTCCAGATACAGTCAAAGGAAGAAAACATAGCAATCCAAAGGTCAATCAAAGAGTACCAAAGGAATTCAATTCTCCCTTTAATCCAATGCAAAATAACATACACTTGACTAATACTCTATAATTTCAAACTTACAAAGAGAAATAAATCTGACGTTCAATCTTGGTAAATCTTCTGACAACGGATAGCGCTAATCACTCTTCTGATACTATGGCATTTTCAGTCAACAACAAGAGCTTTGTCGGATGCTACCAAATGTTAATTGATACTTGCCAGACATAATTTATTGGACGATTTAATCGAGCCTAAAACCCCACACCTTTGCAGGGTGGTTAAACAGGGTTGGAGAGAGGATGTGCCCAAGCCCAGAAGAACAAACAACAAAGCACATAGTAGGAGGTAGTTGTATGTGCAACGCTTTAGTTTTTACATATCATTTCCTTCTAGCATCCTAATTAACTATTAGGACAATCGATTTGTTAACATCTGGGTTTGGTCTTTAGTGAACACCCCACCAAGAAATCAACCACCCTATTGTTTTCCTAAACACATGAAACACTTGTATAACAATGTTATAGTTTAGTAATTTCTCTAATGTTTTCTACTCTATTCCAGTAATAACCAATGAATTGGACGTTGATTCATAATTACTCCACTGCTCATTTTGAATCAGCTTGGATCCATATCTTCCTAAACTCCAAAATATCATTTCAATAGCCTGCAACTCAATTCCTAGAATATTTTCCAACATTGTCTCGACATTGAAAAGTAACCTCATTGTGCCAATGTTGTTTCTAAAAATGCCACCAATATCTCGCCTTCATCCATTTAAGGCAAATACTACTCCACACCACAACTTACTCTCACCTTTACCTATAAAAAATTTAAAATTTGTTATTTACTTGCTTTCCCACATCACCCATAAAAATCACTATTCGTCTTCTTCTTCTCTTACCCTCTGTTTTCAAGACCAAGAACAATGATAACAACCTGAAAGGGGGAATCGATTGCGAGGGACGGTGAGAGACGACGACGAGAGATGGAGTATATGGAGCCACAACCACTGTCGTCCCTTCTCCTTCGAGTCTCCATATTATTCTTTTCTTCCTTCCTCTCTTACAGTTCTCCCACTATCTCTTCTTTTCCCACTCCCTCTTCTTCTTGCACGGGCTATCACCATCTCCCTCTCATTCATCTCACACTGTTTTTTTTTTTTGCCATCGCAGTAGACTGTGCGAGGATTGGTTCCCACTTGACAGGCCGCTATGAGGATAGGTTCCCCATTCGCAAGGACCGCTACAATGGGCAAAAAATATTGACCTTCACTGAGATACCTATGAGTGGAAGACTTGCAATCGCAGAGAGGGCAAAAAAAAAAAAACAACGAGGGGAAGGATAAAAAGCAGAGGAAAGGGGCGACGGTGGAATCGAGGTCAAGATCCTATAAAGGCTCCAAATATTATGCTTTTTCGACTTCGTCTTCAATTTCAATTTGAGAAAATGGAGAGGATATGCAAGGGGTGCTTTGGAAATGCCCCCGGATGGGGAGAGGTAGAGAAGAAGAAGATGTAAAAAGAAGATGTTGGAAGGGTGGTGGTAGTGAGAAGAGAGGAAGTTTGAAGGGAAGATGGAGGTTTCAATCATTTTGAATTTGGAAGAGTTGAAAGATTTAGGTTTTTCCATTTATGGATAGTGTGGAAGAAAACTGTGGTATGGGGCAAAAAGTGATGTAGCTGAATATAAGTTGTGGTGTCAAATAGTCGTTGTCTCTATTTAAGCATAACCAATATAGAGGGTATCCCATTAGGTGAGAATGAATTCAACACTCCTGTATGTAGCTTTGACACCTCAATTAGTATAAGAATGAATATTAGAGCAACACCCATGTGTCACATTGCCTATAGTCAAGTCACGTAGATATTTGTCAATGTGCAACAATCAATTTAAAAAACAATGTTGTTCCTTTACTTCCATATGTTATGGTAAATTCAGAATGAGTTTGGCACTAAACACTTAATTTGGCCCTACATAGTGGATCATTTTAAACACATTAACAAACACCACTTAAATGGAAAACCACTGAAAACTTTCAGAATTAAGTCTCAAGATACACTGAAATTTTCCAGAATGAAAAACGCTGAATCTGAAGTCTTAAACTGAATCAAGACAATCGCATAGGTGCAAACCAACACAAATAACATGAACTTGCGGAAAAGGTAAGCATCCTGTAGCATTGGTAAAGCTAACTAGCATTCTAAAGTTAAAGAGCACTTGACAAAATAACTGAAAAGTTTGTAGACATAGTAAACCTAAGAAGACATGCCAATAGCACTCAGAAATTTTCGCCGGCCCTGTTGACTGCTCAAATCACATGATACAACAAAAAAATGGACCAAATAATTAGTCAACCTGATTTATTCAAATGAAAATCTTGAAGTGAAGAATAATGAGACAAAACCATAGGCTGATATACTCAACTGGGAAGGAATCGGGTATAAAGTTGTGCTCCATTTTCCATATCTAACCCACCCTTTACATTTCCTGAGGACGTGTAACACATGAAATGAAAAGAAATAGAAGTTGAAAGGTTAACTCATGACAATAAACTCAAACTATCTAAAATGACTGGACTGAATAGCAGAAATATGATGGGAAAACCATAATGAGTTGTTCCAAACAAAGGTGTGTATAACTCTTCTTTGCTACAAAATATTTTCACACTAAAATTATGTGATTGGTAAACATCTTCAGCATATATAATTGGGTAACTGGTATGGTAAGAAAGAAGAAATTCAAAAGAGATACAAAAATAAGACTTTCCTAAGTTTAAATTCTCCCCATGAATAACATTGTCCATGTTTCACACTGTATTACATTACTGAGTCACAGATATCATCTAAACAAGTGAACGTGCATGTGTTGCACAGAAGCACAAGTATTTCAAATGAATCTTGACCACAGATTTTCTAGATCTAAAAGTCCATATACGCCTAAAGATCCTATCCCAAATGGTGGAGTCTATATTACAAGATAACAATTAAGCAAATCTAAAGCCTAAAACGAGCAGTGTTCCATAACAGAACCTAATGAAGGCAACCTAATTTAAGTCTATGGCATATTGTAAACATCACGGAGATAAGTTAAAATATTTAATTCCATAAATACACAAGTGGCAATCTAAAAAAAATTAAGGTTCCAAAATCCCAATTGGCATACAAAGATTCGAATTTCATCCCCATAAATGAAGGGTGATGGAATACCCAGTCCCACATGCAAATCAAAACCCCTAGGACTGCTTCCAATTCCATCATGGAGATTTTGTGGCACTGGATTAAGGCAAACCCTGATTTGAAAGGCATTCATTATGAGAGTTCTCTTGTCGATTGGCTTTCATGATAATAGACCGTTAAATCATTCTCGGTGATCTAGCTTTATGGTTCTCCTTAGGACTGCTTCCAATTCCATGGCACTGGATTAAGGCAAACCCTGATTTGAAAAGCGTTCATTTTGAGAGTTCTCTTGTCAATTGGGTTTCACGGTAATAGACCGTTAACTCATTCTTGGTGATCTAGCTTTATAGTTCTCCATGTACTAAGTTCTGTGATAATCTACCCACTTCTAGGCCAAATGTGTGTATCCTGCTTCAGAGAGGTTTTCCAGTGTCTCACATCAGATGACACCCGAGAAAATGTATGGTATCGCAGCTGCTTTCCCAGTAGCCTATAAGCTGGTGAAACCAATAGGGCTTTCTTTATTACACACTGAGTATTCTTAAAGCAGTGTTGTAAACAAGGTATTCTCTTGACAGAATCCCTGTGAACCCTTAAAAGGAACTACCAAAATATTAACACAAAAAAATAATAATATAGAGAACACGCGATTCCTCAAAAGAAGCACTAGTGTACAGTGTAAACTTATCGTTTGTGTACCCAAGACGTATTGAAAGACATTCTGTCTAACAGAGCCCAGATTATGGCGGTGCCATTCTGATTATCTTTTAGACATGAAAATGTTCTAATACGTATAGCCTAAGACGTACTCATACTGCTGAGTTAGTCCTTTCAGTTCCAACTTTGCAAAACCTTCGTCAGATCGCCACATCAACAAAAGGAAGGTTATCCAAATGAGGCCGTGAGAAGGACGTTGTTGCTAAAGTGGATGGCGGGCATCGGCGCCTTATTAGAATGGAAAACTATAAGAGAAGACGCGTTATTCGGGATTAAGGTTGATGACGAACTACTTTGATTGAGTTTTGTCTTGGAGACAAAAAAACTAGGTAAGGGGTCAATCTCTAGATCACAAACCTTCCGCTTCCCAATCGTGGACCTAAAACCCTTGCTTTTGGAACTAGTTTGTAATCAAACCCTTTTTTATAAGACCACATGGATTGCTCACCACACCCCCCTCCCAAACCGTGCGTTTCATCTTATGGAACATAAGAACCTAACGAGTTGAAGGCTTGTTCCCTTGCAACATTACTTTTGAAGCAACAATGTCCACAACTACTTTGTCTAACCTACCTGAAGACATTCATAAACCATTCTACCATAGTTCTGAGTCAAGCACGCCTCAGGTAAGCGCTTGATGACATTCATGACAAACAGATGACTAGCCGTATCAACCTGACATCTTCCATGCTATCCTCACAAGTCACTTCCTTTCCTTGCAACGAATAATCTTGCCTTATCTCAGGCTGCAACCACTGAGATGGTAGAGCTCATCATCTTCAACAGATCATAAAATGTATCATCCAGGGCCTTGGATAATTTAAAGTTTTAATTAAAATTAAGCTAACCTCATATACCCTTAGAAAGAAAATCAAAGTAAACTACCATTGCTAAGCATAAATCCATGTGTGCACAGTGCACAGTGCACACACACACACATATATGTGATTTGAGTCTAATTCAAGTTGCACGATTTTGACAACACTGGTCCCACCATCATTAACAATGTTATTGATGCGAGTCAAGTGAAGTAACCACCCATTTTGGGATGAAAAAGTGTTGCTCAAGAGCCATATTTGATGATTGGCTAGGTCAAGGAATGGAATGGTAGGGCTCTAAAGGGTAACTAGTTACGGGGTAGAGCTTTGACAGTAATGGTGGTGGCAATATGATAATTTTCAGAGGAAGGAAGAAAAACCCGAATCAAATATGCCTGGGTGTCTTTGTCACAGTTCCATTTTGGGCAACTACTTGGGACTAATCAGGGATTCCTCGTTTACTGGATGTTTAAAAACCATAAACACAATTAACTTTCCTTTGTTGAAAAAAAGAAAAACAACAACAATTAGCAAATACATAACAAAATAAACCATAATACAATCTACACATTTCAAGGTACACGCTCTGCCACATTTGTGTATTTCATTGTATATTTCATCAAACTATATACCTAGTGAAGAGTCACGTGTTACGTATGGTTCATTGATGTAGGTGTAAATCCTTATTTTGATTATTGCAGTCTTTTCTTGAATGTGCGCCTGTAAATCTTATAGACATTAATGACTCGAACACTAAATCAATTAATCATGTAATCCAATTTTAGTAACTATCATACTGTAAGTTTGAGAAAATTGACTATTACTTACCTCACACATTCCTCCATTATAACGTCATCAACGGCTGACCATCAGTACCTAGGACTCACTATACCTACTTCCCCCCTGAAAAAATGAACTTGGCTCTGATACCATTTCTACCAAGGACTGCTAAACGGAAGGACAAAGAGAAACTAAATTTACGCAGAGGATAAGAGAAAATAACAGAAATACAAATTTTTAAAATAAATTCTTTGAACTGTTCATGAGAACGGTGCCGATACTAGGTTTTAATCTAGTATAACGAGATGTTCTAACAAGATTAGTTCTTAGAATAGTTTTAAAGAAAGAGAAGATGAACAATGCATGCTTTTATTTATTGAAAATAGTAATAGAAACTTACAGGAGTGAGAGCTAAGGATTACATGGGAGATAAGTTTTGCCTTATGCAGAGTTACACACTTGCTTAAATAGAAAAGAAAAGAAGATACAATAATTGAAAGAGAAGGGATAAGCCTTCTCGAGAGTTTGGTGGAGAGTGGGTGGACGTTTGTCATTTGTAATCATGAAAAACTAAATGGAGAAGCTTTGTCATGTTGCTTGCATAAGTGGAGAAACTGTTGAAGATGCTTCAACTATTCACCTTTCGACTTTGTAAGTGCGAGCACTGTGGATGTACGCGGTTGCTTTGTAAGGAAGATGTTGTCGGTTGGCCGAAAGTAACTTCGTCTTGTAGTGGAGGTGGCAGATGCCTTTGTAACTTTGTAATTATTGTTTCTAGAATCATGATGATTCACAGATCCAATAATGTTTGTAGGGACAGACTCATGCATGTGGCGAAAAGATACCATAGCAGTCGTCTTCATTGAGAGGAACTATTGGTTCATCGTCCTCATCTGAGTCTTCTGCACAGATTTTGGACATGGTTTCCAATAATTGAATTTTTGTAGGTTTTCCTTGAAGCTGCTTCTTGATAAACTGTCGAAGGAACTTTGCTTCGAATGGAACTTGAATAGGATTCACTCTAGGCTGAGCAGGGGACTGATCTTTGCCTGAGAAGAACCTAGTGACGACTTCTTTTGTAACATGAGAGTGGTCGAAGGCAGACCACCATTTGACTTTGAACCAGCGACAGAACCAGAGAGGAGGCTGAGCCGATTGACTTGGGGCTGTAAGGGCTGTGACGGTGTAGTCCCAGCAACAGATCCAAGAGAGATTGAACTTAACAAAAAACCAAAATGGCAATACCTGTTGGGGTACTGGAATTGGCGGATTGAACTTTGATTTAAAAACTTGTCAACCTTCATTGACCGTAGGGGGCAAGATTTCTTGAAGAAGACCGAAATGATTCCACCAAGAGTGTTGGAACCAAATAGGAACAAACTTTTGATTGAATTTTTTGCAAAAAACAAAGAACCATGAATGAGCACAGTTCTGGGAAAAAAGAAAGAAAGATTTGGACCAAGCTTGCTTATAATCCAGATAATTGTAAGAGGCAGGAAGATAATCGCTCGAAAACTTTTTATGGAAACGAGGATGTTGTTTCCAATCAGCTTCAGACAAAACCTTGAGGATTTGACATTTGGAGTGGAAAATCTTCTCAGGATGAGAAGGATCTTTGTGATGAGTGATCAGTACTGAGTTAGAGTCGACTAGTATGAACTCATAAAATTCTTGAGTTTTGAGGATATCGGGTTCCTCAAAAAGGGCATTTGTATTGAAAAGATTCTTTGCAATGGAGTGAGGATCTTTTGTAAGGGAAAAGAAGTATGGTTCGATCATTGTGATAGGATCCAAACATGCTTTTGTAAGACAAGGATTTGGAGGAGAAATTTGGGGTTTTTGGAAACTTGTCATTGCAGAACTTGATTCTTCTGCAGTTGACAAAGGCTGATAGGGATTTGTAAGGGACAAAACATAAGAAAGAGGGGTTTTTTGCTGTGAAACAAAAGGTTTCATAGCATATTGGGCTTTGGTTGTTGGAGCAAGGGGAGGTTTGGAAGAAGAGGATTGAGACCTCATCTTTGTAAGATTTCTCTTGTCAGGAAATCAGCAAGAGAGTTATCTGCTCCTTTTATACATTCGATGTCAAAATCAAAAGCTGACAATAGTCCTTGCCAACGTGCTAAACTCTGTTTTGAAACGAGATTTAAATTTTTTTTTGCAGATTTACAATCAACACGTAGTAAAATTTTTTGATTAATCAAATATCTAGAAATTTCATGATGCACAAAACAATCGATAAAATTTCTTTTTTGACTGTGGAGTAATTGATTTGAGTTGAGTTCCAAATACCAGAATGGTAGCGAACTAATTGTATCTGAGTAGATTCCGAAAGACACTGTTTAAGAATACCACCGTATCCCTAGTTAGACGCATCGGTTTCTACTATCTTGAAGGCAACAGGGTTGAGATTCCTAGACAAGGAAGACTCTTGACCTGGGCTTTGACTTGACGGACTATTTGAGAATGGGTTTTAGTCCATAGACATGGGTTGGACTTAAGTCTTGCAAACAAGGGCTTAAGTAACACACAAAGGTTTTTGTAAAATTCAGCAACATAATTTAGAGAGCCTAAAAATCTTTGTAATTGAGTTTTGTCTTTAATTTCATCAGGAAATTTATCAGCAAATTCAATAGCTCTAGAGATTGATGTAATCTGTCCATGGTGAATTTTATGGCCAAGAAAACGGATATTTGTTTGGAATAAATCAATTTTGGTTGGAGATAAAACCAAACCATTTTCTTTAATAATTTTGTAAAACTGATACAAGTGTCTCCAGTTGTCATCAATAGAGTCGGAGAATATCAGTATATCATTGATATACACAATGGAAAATTGGGAAAAGGGGGTAAAAATATCATTCATGATATTTTGAAATTCACTTGGTGAGTTCTTGAGGCCAAAAGGCATAACATTCCATTCATAATGACCAAATGGAACATTAAACGTTGTTTTGTAACGATCATAAGGATGAATTTGGATATGCCAGAATCCAGACTTAGAGGTCAAATTTAGAGAAAACACGTGCAGAGTGTAGTCTCTTAATAAGATCTCTTTTGTTAGGTATGGGATACCTAATCCATTGTAAAACCTTGTTTAAAGGCTTATAATTGATGACAAGTCGAGGTGTGCCACGCTCAATTTCAGCGGCTTTTTGAACGTAAAAGGCTGCACAACTCCATGGGGATTTGGAAAGATGAATTAACTATTTGTCAAGTAAACTAGTAATTTCGTTCTTACAGAATTCCATTAATTCAGAATTCATTTGAATGAGACGAGCTTTGGTAGGGATATGTGATTCCAGGAAGGAGGGATCATATGGCAAACGAACCATATGTTTCTTTCTAATCCAGAAAGCATTGGGAAGATTTGAACAAAGTTCAGAAGCCAATCTTTCTTTGAAACTAAGGATGCGAGTTTGTATGGATGAATTTTTAAGCTGTTCTTCAACACGCTTATAAGACAATTCTTGTTTTAAAAAGAATAAATGTTATTTTTGGGAAAGGAAATTGAGAAAGAAATTCTTTGTTTTTTAAAGAATTAATTTCAACAATTTTTTATTGTAGGAGAAATTTGAACGTAAGATTGCTGCCAAGAGCACTAGTATGAATACCAGTCTCTGTTACATTAAACGGATAAATTGTAGTTAAGAATGGCGTTCCAAGAATAATCTGTTGGGCCATATCTTTGACTAATAAAAAATTTTGTTTAATGCAAATAGATTCTTGACAAATATGAGCATTAGTAAGTTTATACAAAACTTGTAATTGGTTTAAATCAGCAGAATACAATTTCTGTTTTGTAGATTTGAAGTATGAAACAGGTATTAGACCTTTAGCCACACAGTAAGATCTGCTTCAGAATCAACAAGAGTGATGGTATTGACCGTATAACTGTGGTTAATGACCAAAGTTATATTGATATACCATTTGTGAAACTTACTTTAGTAATTTCATTAAGAAAGGAAGGAGTAGTACTTGGTTCATTAACTTCAGCAGCTATCTGATTAGAAGTGGAAGGAATATCAGGAAAAAAGGGAGATACATCCTTATGAATTTGGGAATTCATAAGTTTGAGTTCAAGCCAAGATTGACCTTGCTTGAGCTATTGAATCTCATTTTTCACGGTATTAACTTCTGTTTGAAAGTCAGATATGGTGATAAGTTGATGAACAAGAGTTTTAAACCTATCAATGATATCTTTATGATTGTAAAATTGATTTACAATCTCAGGAACAGGTTTTTTTGTAAGAGTATTCTTAATATGCTTAAGGTACTCTGTTTTAAGAACAGGGTCATCAATACGATCAACAAAATCTAAAAGAATACTTGATTCTTTTGTTTTTGAAAGCATATTGACACTGGTTAAAGCATTATATTGACATGACTTGACACAGTGGTTCTGATCAGAATCGTCTGTTTGATCGGAGTCAGTATCATATCTCAATTGATAGACCTGGAGATCATCAAATGAATCTTTGTCTGATTCAGAATTGACCATGACTTTAATAAACATATTCTTGATGTCTTCAGGAGCATTGAGTTCTTGAATCTTTTGGGTTGTGCGACAGTTTTTTGCATAATGCCCAGGTTTTCCACATTTGAAGCAATTGGGTTTTTGAACAGTCAGGCCTTTAGGAAAAGACTTATAAGGCTTGGGCTTATGAGTGCCATGCCTTTTGGGCTTGGAATAGTAAGAACTATATTGCTTGGGTTGGTTTGGGCCATAAGCCCTTTTGGACTTAAAAGCACGGACCGGATGAGACCTATACTTTTGGCGAGATGTTTGTTTATGAGAAGGGGCTTTGAAATCTTCATACCATATTGCTGACAAAATGATCCCAGTTCACAAGGACCTAAAATATTTTGTTTTTTCAATTGGGCCTTGAGACGCAAATCATTGCAAAGATGCAAGGCAACTTCATTAACAAAAGTAATCAAATCTTCAAATGTAAGCTTATCATATGGTATATCACCACCATACAGAGCTTGAAGCTTGGTTCGAATTGATTCAGCAAAAAATAGGCGATAATCCAGCAAGAAACTTTCGTTTCCATAATGGATTGTTAGCCTCATTTCGATGCATAACTTTTTTCATAAAAACATCTTTATACCATCTAAAATCACCAAGTGTAGGACACCGGTGGATCATAAAAAGATCTCTAGCTTTATCCTGAAATTTTGAAGGATCACCGATAAAATGTTTGAGAATGACAAAAATCAAGGTATTGACAGTATCAGGGATGTCTTCACCATTCTCAGATTTTATTGGATTTCCAACAATATCTCTCTTAATTGCTGTTAAGATAATTACTGTTCAGTGGAAGAAAGATAATTATCCCACCATCCTTTCAATTGACCAGAAAAACCAGCTATAATAACCGAAATAATACTTTGATCAGATTTGTGTTCATTGCGATGAGCAACAACCATCATGATCATTTCTTGTGTCAGTTCAATGATATTCTCTTATAGTCAATCCATCTATATTCCAAGTATAGATGTTGCCTGTAGAAAATGATCCAAAAGTTTGTAATGGTTTTTCTTCATACTGCATATCAGAAAGTGTAGGCCTAGGATAAAAATTCCTAGTTGGTAAAGAGTTTTGATGATTTTGTCGAGATTGATACCTGGATGCACGAATAGGATTAGCTTGCATTTGAAGCTTATCTAATTCTGCCATGGGATCAAACTCGTGTTAACTGAATCTTCAGATTCAATTGGATTGGATAGAGTGTTAATCTGTTTTGTAGAGAAAGAGGATTGGTCTTTAATTTGTAAAGACTCAAGCCTTTTGTTGATTTCATCGATGAGATGATGAGGCGAGGTCAACACATCTTTTTCAACAGAGAGAGGAGCTAAGAAGGTTACTGGTTTGGGAATCTCTGGGGGAGGAGGAGGAGATGTTCTCGATTTGTAGACTAAGTTGTCTCCTAATTCATATAACAAAATATTTGTATAATTATTTTGCTCAATGATTTTTGAGATTCCTTTTGCGTCATTTTGAGAAAAAAAATCTTTCAAAGGAGACGGTTATAGTCTGTCCTTGGGCTTGAGCTTGTATTTTGATTTCTTCTAATGGAGGCAAGACTGATTCAACAACAGAGTTGCTAGACTTCAGATGCCAAGGCTTAGAAGAATTTCTGATAACGTTGATATTGGGAAGATAAATAGATTCATACCAATATAAAAATGACATGTTTTCTCTAATATCTTCACAACATTTATAAAACATTTTTCCCAAATCATCCCTCTGGGAAGGAGTAGTTTGAGCATAAAATGTTTTGCGTTTATCAGAATTGTAATCTCTAGCAAATTCTTCTTTGATCCAATCTTTATCAAGATCGAAATCAGCAGATATCATATTTAATTGAGAAGAATTGGGATTTACCATTTTAGATCGAGTGGGAGATTTGTCATTGTGAGGATCAGGATTGTAAACTGGTTGAGGAATCTGAGGATAGTGGGGATTAGATCTTAGATGAACAAGATCTAGATGAGGAAGAACTTCTGGAGTAGGAGTTCTAGGGATTTGGGTAGGAGCAATTTTGAATGATGATTCAGATCTACGTCCTGATTGGAAATCTAGAGGCTGTAACCTAGTTATCCTTGATTCAGATAATTGTAATTCAACAGTTCCGTCTTCAAGAGTCATAACCTGACTAAGCTGACTAGGAGGAGGCCTTCTAGGGTTGGATTGGACCTGCCAAGTTACAGGGAGGGTAACTTGATTCCAGTGTATTGTCTTTGGGACGATAACACTAGTTTTGTCTTTGTTGGCTTGAAAGAGGATTGTGTATCCTTTTCCAGATTCCATCAAAGCTTTCGGACTCAATTGAGTCTTCATAGCTTTGAAAGTGATTTTGTAGATGAGAGCAAGGGGTTCAGATCCTGGTAACATATCGAAACCAGAGGTCTGGATATTGAGGGTTAGTGTTTCAAGGACATTTGGATCCTTGAGAGACACCGAGAAATTGGGGTAACAGTCGAAGTAGACTAGACCCATAGCAAGGGTAGACTTTGTAATTCCAAGCAATGAGTCATGGAAACGATTGTGCCGATAATTGCGAAGAGCGATAAGAGCACAAGTGTCAAGACCTGTTCTAGTAAGAGGTTTAATTCCTATCTGGATCAAACATTTGTATTCTTGGTTTTTGAGAAATTCAAGAGTGTTTGTAGAAATAAATTGTTTTGATTCTAAAGAACCATCAAGGGGCACTGTCTGCTCGACAATATCATGAGGTCTTCAGATTTTTGAGAAAAAAATTAATTTTGAAATTTCATAAATCTTTTTGTAAGGAACTTCTGGGATTGACCATTTTTGTAAATCTTGTTCTACTTCTGGAATTCTACATTCCATCATATTTTGTAAATTTGAATTCTTTTGCCTAGAGCTAGAAGCTCGGGTAAATTTTGAAAGCAAAGACATTTTCACAAATTCTGAGAGGTTGGAGGACGAGGAACATTGTACTCGGACCACCTACGACTGGACCACCAATATGGGACCACCTAACCCTAACAATGGCGCAAACACAACGACTTACAAGGGTTCCAACGGCTGACCAACATACCTTAAAGGCTGACCAACGTCATCAACAACTGACCATCAGTACCTAGGACTCACTATACCTACTTCCCCCCTGAAAAGATGAACTTGGCTCTGATACCTTTCCTTGCAACGAATACTCTTGCCTTATCTCAGGCTCTGTGAATCTCAGGCTGCAACCACTGAGATGGTAGAGCTCATCATCTTCAACAGATCATAAAATGTATCATCCAGGGCCTTGGATCATTTAAAGTTTTAATTAAAATTAAGCTAACCTCATATACCTTTAGAAAGAAAATCAAAGTAAACTACCATTGCTAAGCATAAATCCAAATGTGTGCACAGTGCACAGTGCACAGTGCACACACACATATATATGTGATTTGAGTCGAATTCAAGTTGCACGATTTGAACGATTTTGACAACACTGGTCCCACCATCATTAACAATGTTGTTGATGCGAGTCAAGTGAAGTAACCACCCATTTTGGGATGAAAAATTTCCACTAAACTCTGGGAACAAATAACATCAACATGTGAAGGGCGTTGCTCAAGAGCCATATTTGACGATTGGCTAGGTCGAGCAATGGAATGGAAGGGCTCTATAGGGTAACTGGTTACGGGGTAGAGCTTTGATAGTAATGGTGGTGGCAATAATAATTTTCAGAGGAAGGAAGAAAAACCCGAATCAAATATGCCTGGGTGTCTTTGTCACAGTTCAATTTTCGGCAACTACGTGGGACTAATCAGGGATTCCTCGTTTACTGGACGTTTAAAAACCATAAACACAATTAACTTTCCTTTGTTGAAAAAAAGAAAAACAACAACAATTAGCAAATACATAACAAAATAAACCATAATACAATCTACACATTTCAAGGTACACTCTGCCACATTTGTGTATTTCATTGTATATTTCATCAAACTATATACCTAGTGAAGAGTCGTGTTATATATATGGTTTATTGATGTAGGTGTAATTCCTTATTTTGATTATTGCAGTCTTTTCTTGAATGTGCGCCTGTAAATCTTATAGACATTAATGACTCGAACACTAAATCAATTAATCATGTAATCCAATTTTAGTAACTATCATACTGTAAGTTTGAGAAAATTGACTATTACTTACCTCACACATTCTTCCATTATAATGTCCTTGAGTGAAACAAGGCTTGCTAAATGAGAATTTGCATCACTGATAGCATTTCTAAGCCCAAGTATCTCATAAATCCTGGGATTTGTGTGAACTCTTTGAACTGGATCATAGAACAAAAAGTCCCTGTAATGACATTTAAGCAATATGTCGTCATTCTTAGAAATTCTTATCGGCTCAACAGGAATCCTTAGCATTGGAGGCCTAAATGGTAGTTCAATGCCATCCACAATTGGTTTTTCGATAACATATTTTCTTGACCATGACTCATTGATCCCATATTCCATCATCATCCATATCTCAATTCTATCATTAAAGGAATAACCAATGCAGAGATTGCCTCGCAATTCCATTAGATACGTGTACCTTTCCACTTCTTTCTGAACAAAGACCGGGGGTAGTGGAAGTGTTTGGAATGTTTCTTCATGGATATCAAAAGAACAAATAAGTCTACAAGATTCAATATGCCTGTGTTCATCGAGTTTCCAATGAAGATTACCATTCAAGAATGCTGTTGAAAATCCGGGTTTAATCGGATATGGAATCTCTCCTAAATTTCTCCAACTTCCAGATCCAATTGTGTAAATCTCCCCTTCTAAAATACCTTTCACATTTGTGTATACCATTCTTACTACTTTATATTGATCGGTGATTGGATCAAGTCCAAACCCAGTAACCATATTGAATACTGTTTCTTTTTTGTTCTTGGGGAGAGTCATGTACTCTCCAATAAGTGGATTACAGATGTAGACAGGATCACCATGTGATAAAGCATTATGTAAACAAAGCAAACCATTGCAAGAACCAGTAATTTGGACTTGAAGATCAGAGCTATTCAATTGGGAGTTGAATGCCTTGAATTCCATTCCGAGATCACGACGCGGGGTACTTTCGAAATGGTTCTCAGATTCTACAAAGTAGAATTTGTTGGGGGAATTGATGGGCAAATCGATATGTTGAATGATAAGACCTGGTGATGATCTAGAGAGGTGCATTTTAGTGAATTGAGGGTTGGTGGCTAAACAGCGCCAGGGTTTGGAAACACACCTGCAGAAGCCAACACACTTGATTGGAAGTCTAGACAAAATGTCCATTAGAATCTCTGGTGGGAGCTCCGAAATGGATGTTGGAATTTCCTGCTTTACTGGTGCAACCATCAAACAATCTCCTCCTTCCATGTCGATCTTCTTCTCTTTCTGTTCTATCTGTCAGAGAGATGAAGAATCGGATTCGCTAATCTAGGGTTTTCTTTTTCACGGACGAAGAACACAAAAGAACAAAATCTCTCTCTCTCTCTCAAAATGAAGGGCACCAAAAGAACACTACGGGAGGACTTCAATGGGCCTAATCCAACTTGGACTTTTAGAATATATTCTACCGCCTTAGGTAACTATGCATTAGATTAGAAATGATTATCCACAAGCTAGTACCGTATGGCCAATGAGGGTGTAAAAGGGCCCAACCACTTATTCCCACACATACCATACTTGGCTATGATAACTCTCCTCCATACACTGTCGGGTCCTTCGTTACATCTCCAAATTCACTTCACCAAAACCGCAATATTCATCTTTTAATTCTAATTCCCAATCCTTTCAAATCTTTAAGAAGAGCCACCAACTCCCATCACGAAACTTCATTCCATCATTAGCCCCTCCCCAAAAAAAAAAAAAAAAAAAAAAAAAAATCCCTGACAATTTGTTCCATTTTGTTGGTAACAATCATGAACAATATAAGGATATTCTATGATAGACTTATTCAATATAATATCTCCTAAAGATTTCCTTCTTTCTAGTTGATCAAAAAAATAATAAGACAGTCGACTCTCAGGCAACATAATAAAATAAAAAAAAAATAAAAAACAGCGAGCACTCTTTATGGTAATGAACCACACATTACTCCTAAATTAGGATTTCTAAAATAAAAGATACAAAAGTAATGCTTGGTAATTACTGTAAGAAATAGCAAACAATGATTATGTGCCTAATATAGTTGAAATGACAACTAGAGACCAATGAAGAAGATGATACCATTGTACTTGGAACACAATTATGCCATTAAATTGGAAACATAGCAGCACCTTTTTGTGGCTGCTTCTAATGCCTTCTATGTATATACTTCCTCATTTTTCTATTCTTCCTGCACTGCCATTTCAATTTCAGACCTAAATTTAATTTGACAGAATAATAAACAGTAATATAATATTAGATACCATGAAAGATAATTATATTTCTAAAGACAACATAATAATAAACAGTAATATAATATTAGATACCATGAAAGATAATTATATTACTAAAGACAATTCCCTGTTATACTCCCACATGTTAGCTTTTATGTAATTCCATAGGGATTTGGAAAAGTATGAAAGATAACTATAGTATTACAAATGCTAAAGATTTCCTTTTACAGATTAATAAACATCTTTTTTAACATCAATGAGACTCTCAAAAGATGAATCATACTCCTGTCATAAAAACTAGAATCTTGATCTGTGTTGTTTCTTGCAAACATACCTAATAGGCTAATCCACTGCTGCCAACAACATTTACAGATTAACAGCACCTGAAACAACCGTTTAAATAAGACAATTCAGAGCGCATAAATAATGAAGATGGAGTGAGCAAACATGTTACACATTTTAGCTAATTAGCTAACTCTTCATGCAATTAACTCCAAACCATATACACTAAGCTTCTCAATGGTTTTTATGAAGCTAATCTATAAAACTCAATATTTAACAAGAAGAATTTTATTAAGTTAGTTCCTTTAAACCAAACCAAAATTAAACCTAAATAGTAATTCATACAAAGCACACCCTGGTGAGTTCTACACCAACTTTGTACAGATCAATAATGACACTCAAACTGATAAATAAATAACATAGAAATTGAATGGAGCCTATGACAAAGAGTTCACATAATCAATGAACTTCACAGATACATTTAAAGAAGATTTTTGCTTGGTGTCTTGTTGACCTTTGACATGATACACATAAGCATCTTAATGTCACAGAGTTCCTTTTTAATTAAGCATGTTGTAAACATTAAACTCATCCATTAATGATCAAAATTCATTGATGAAAAAATTACCAGATTAGCAGATCCAAAATCAGTTTCACGAACGTGACATAGCTGATGAAACTAATTTCTAAGAGCATTGGACATGCTATATTGTTAGGGGTGAGGAAAGGCGTCGCCATTGAGGATCCTTTTTTCAAAGGGTAGACATTTTAGATTTTTTTATTTCAAATTTCTTATTGTGAAAACAAATCAGGCTGTGATGGTGTTTTTTTTTTGTTTTGTTTTTTTAATCTCAAAGGTCAAAATTTATATTCCTCCATAAGCTTGTGGATACAAAAATGCACCTTAATAGCACTTCTAAGGTTCCAGTATCCAGTTAGCATAAATAATAAAAGTAAAAAAACAAAATAAAATAAAATCTAAGCATCTCCACAACGTAAATAACATCTTTGTCACCACCACATCACAAATTCGTTTGTGATTTAAGTTGTTTGTAGACTAACTTTTTAATTTTTTTAATCTTTATTTTTAAGTTACCATTCCCTAAAATACCTAGGGACATCTCAAGCGCCTTGTTCGCCTTCACAAAGTGCGTCCTCGTGAAACTCCGAGGCTGGGGTGAGGCTACATGTCCTTGAATTTTTCGTTTTTGAAATTTCACCATCTAAAACACAACACACCCATATCTAGCGTTAGAATATACTTTCGACATCATAGTTTATATTTACAAAACTTAATTATCGTAAGTAGCTACATGTCTGTAGCTTAGCTTTTGTTTTTTGAGATTTCACCATCTTCAACATCCCATACTCATGTCTAAATCCAACACGCATATCAAACTAAATTTTCTCGTAGAATTCCATAATGTCGACAACTCATAAAGTTGCAAATTGAAAATTAGTTGAAAGAAACTTCAGCCCACAACTCTAGCACAATTACTTGATCCGACTCACCATACACATCCTTTAGTCGAATCATAGAGCTCGTGACCTCAACATATCAAATATTGTTGTTTGGATTTTGTTGACTTTGTCCACAATTTCTCTCCCTCGTTCTGTTTAAAAACAAGTCGCTAGTAGAAAACGCTTCATCCTTTGCATCTCCATCTTGAAAAATTATTATTCCTGGGAAACCTTATTTAACATTTATTAAGATGATTATGGTGGCCACCAATTAAAATTTTGGAGTGACCTATAGATTGGAAGATCTATGCCACTCCCCACCCCTTTGATCAACTATCTTTTTCTATTGAGATCTTTAATCATATGTGCTTCAATGTATCTCGTTACACACCTCAACTATTCCTCCTTAAATCTTATTTTTTTACCTTGATTTATTGAAGACTTAGCCTCTCCACATTCAATAAATATTTGGTTTTTTTTTCTTTTTTTAAAAGGTAAAAGTTATTGATGATTATAAAATGGTAACAAAACAACAAAATTAAAAGCATTAGTCCAGATACAAGAGCATCCTAATTAGCAAACCAATTCCTTTTGAAAGACGGAAGGTGAGGCACCCATCACCCAAAGTAACTAAGACCTCTGACTAGCAAGCCAATCTTTGATGTCTTATCACGGAAAATTCTATTATTCCATTCATTCCACATAGTTCAACTAATATAAGAGCTTAAAACGAATCATTACTAACATCAAAGTCTTATTATGGATATGGGGGAATATGTATTTTTTTTTTTTTGGGGGGGGGGGGGGGGGGGGTGAGGAAAAGGAGGGAGGGGGGAAGATTTGAAGATGTTCCTTTGTTTTCTTTGGGGTTCTAACTAATATACTTTGTAATCTTTTTTATTTTGGGAGGGGGCAATGAACTTCTCCATCACCATTTTTTGCTCGGTTGTGATTATCAAATAACAATAATGAATTGTGCCATTGTCACCCTCTACCATCCAATGTAGTAAATGCAGATAACGGACCATTCACTGTTCAGGACCGATTTAAAATTAAGCGGATTAATCTGATTTAATCGGTCTACTTGTTCAAAGTATACTCTTTATACCCTCACTAATGTAAATTATAATAAATAACATATCTTGACAATAAAGATTAATAAGACAAGTATTATAGAGCAACAAAGTTATATTATGGAGCAAATTATGAAATCACCGCTAAAACATCACATTATAGAGCAACAACTACCACCCAACAGAACAATCTTGATTTATCACCGATTGTTTGGTGACTCGCCGACTCCTCGACCTGCAAGAAAGTTTGCAGCTCTATTACATTATCTGTAAATATGAGCTATAGAGAAACCCAACCACTAAATACCTAGTTCGGATCAGTCTACCTCCGATTTACACTAAATCTCCGCATAAATAACCCAACTACCCTCTTATGTTTTTCCTAATTTTCAGCAAGAGAAGCAACATGCCAACCTCTTTTTTTTGTCTAATACCTCCCGGCTTCCCCAGGTTAAGAATTTTTTATATTTGCTCCATATTGATGGGCTTCCAATGAGTTCCCAAAAAAGCTTTTGTTTTCCATCGAAAATTCAATCCAGGTACTTTTATACTTGACACAATATTTTATAACCGTTCGCTAGAAGACAAAAACAATGTGAAATACACAAAATGATATGTGCCTCAAGGTTAGTCTAATCTTAACCTTTGACCAATGTGTGCAAATGAGAAGAAAGCGAAGAGAAACGTGATGACCCTTCAGTTTCTCACTTTCTTTCCTCTAAACTCAATAGAGAATAAAGGTGAAGGAGGTGATCTAGGGTTTCAAGAAAGAAACCAAAATTTTGGGTGTTTTGAAAGAGTTCGAGTGAAGAAGATAGTGCAATAACCGGATTGAAGATGGATTTGATATGTTCCCCATATCCAGTGATTAAAAAGTGTAGTTACGACCTAGAAAAGGTGTTAGACAAACCGTGTATTTGTTTTAGACATCATCCCCCTTCCCCTCTCTCTCCCCAAGTTTCAATCTAAACATAATTTGATTTATTATTCCATTATTCATGATGCTGTCAACTAACCTTCTTAGATGTCCTTCCATTACCCATTTACAGTCTTTGCTGCTTGCAAGAGAAACCCAACCACGACCTCGGGTTTCAAATGTGAGTGAGATTATACCACGTAAGAAACCACTAACAACCAAATACCTTACTATGTTTGCCACCAACAAAGTTTTTGATATCCACTCTCAAATCCCACAAATATGTCTCTGATTTATAGTCCCTACGTTCACAAATCAACAAATCCTAAAACCCCTTTTTATAAAACACAATATGCAATGGCTAGTATTTAGTTCCATCTTGGCCGTTTCATAAGATGAATCTCAAGATGGAATAATGCAAGTGGAGCTTGCCTAAATATTTTGTCTTTTAGCATAAGGGTCTATCAACAATGCATAAATACATCTGCAACGCACTGTATTTTTGGGGCTATACCTAACTGCTAAACAAAAAAAAATTGTTTGGGGGGGGGGGGATTCTAAAAATTTAAGGAAACTCTGAAAAACTTGGAGATGAATCCAACACCAAACTAAACATCTACATAATTAAATTGTAAATCATACCCTAATTCATTAGCGTTATGAGACTAATCGGGATTAATCAAAATCAATTTGGCATGTATTTATAAACATACTAGTGTATTCCCATGCCGTTGGCACGATAAAATTTTTAACATGGAGTTTTATAAATTTTTTAGAGAAAAGAGTTTGTTCTACTTTATTTTTTTCGCTTTAAAACACCCCATTATAACTTGTCAAAACTTCATTGAGCCAATATATTATTGATCACCCTTAAGTTTTTATCATTACATACCTACATGCCTAACCACCACCATTAAGGCTTTCTTTGGACGGAATGGATCAGAAACAGGTATTTCAATTTCAATTCCAAAAATTTTAGATACTGAAAATTTTCCATTCATAAATTTTGGAATCGGAATTAGAAATTTCTGATCAAAATTTTAGGAAAACTTCAAATTTTCACTTTGGAACTTTGAGGGTTTTTTAGGAAAAAAAATTTGGATATGAATTTTCAGAAAATAGGGATTAGATTCAATTAACGTTTAAAGATAGCTAGGGGTCAAAATCAAAATATATTGGGCAATAAGTAACAGGGGCCAAACTAGGGAAAAAAAAAACTTAACTATAACTTACAAATAATTATATATGCAATCTTATTTTATTGGTATATAATAAATGTTGTAAATATATAGTTATAATTTGTAAATTATAATTATTAATATGATGAATGCAAATATATACTATAATATGTGAAATCTTTTTTATTTAATAAAATCTCAGAAATTTTCGGATCGGAATACTTTCGATGAGTTTCATGATTACTCGAAGCGGAAACGGATATTTCAAATCCGTTCCAAAAATTCCTGAAATTATCAAAAATCGGCATTTTCGAATTTGGATAGTTTCATAATTGGATTTTTTTGAAAATTTTCGGCTTGGAATTGGTCAGCATAGGATTTTCCTATCCAACTTGCAGCCCTAACCACCATCAACAACTAAAGAAAATAAAAAACAAACATCCAAATATTAGGTATGGGAATCGAACCATGCACTCTTATAGTGGATTGCTTGAGGATAAGACATAAAGGCTAACTTTAAGCCTCAACCATTGGATGAACAAATCTCACCCATGCACTAAGTTTATATACAAAGCTTGGCTCTTGGTACTTCAAGTATGTGATTTGTTATATACATTTCTCTATCCATCTAAGCCATATGTTTACTACACGAATTGTTTTTGACAATTAATGTATTGAAGTAGTAAACATCACGTAAAAGGCATACTTGGATACACATGTTCTTGGAATCAACGCCAAGTTGGTCCCCCCCCCCCCTAAAAAAAAAGGAAGTCAGGGCACAAATCTGATTCTTTTATTGCTTTTTTTGTTGCTTGTACCTTCATTATGTAATGCCTAGAGAGAGGGGGTCCATGTAATATTGGAATGATGGGAGGTCTTCTTTTTCATTCTGGAAGGGTGAGTTTGGGGGAATTCTTTTCTATAAAGAGGGGGTGAGGTAAGACAGATGGGATCCTTCTTTCATTAACGCCAAAAGTTATGGTTAAAATTTCAATGACAGAAAAAGCCATAAAGGTGCAATTCCATTTTTGCTTGTTATTTTTCTTTGGTCATTTTTGCCTCTTCTCTTACATATTTTCTTTGGAGTTTATTTTTCTCTAGTCTCTTCACACACTCTTGGTATTACCCTATGGGTAAAGTATTAATGAGATTACGAAAGTTCTTTTAAAAAAATTTATTTTACTCATTTATTTATAACATATTGCCATGAACCGATTAACGGCGAGTTTGGAAAGCATCAATTGGTCAATCAGCCATATATTATTGAAATAATTAATTCAAAAATCGTAATGCTCTACTAGTAAGAAGCAATTTAATCACAATAACATATCTGAACATATCTACTAAAATTCAGTTATTTGTATAATATATTCCACGTCTTCTGCCTTGAAAGAAGAGATTAATGAAGGATTAATTGACAGAATGATATCAGTAATATAAGATTTGGTTGATTATGTCCATCAAAGATAATTATATTCCAAAAGGCAATTCAAATTTATACTCGCATGTTTGCTTTTATGTACTTCCACATGGATTTTGAAAAGTTTGACAACGCATTCTTACAGTAAATTTAAAGATAATTATAGTATTAGAAATGCTTTGGCTTTCAATTTGTACGTATTAACACACCATTTTTCTACATCCATGAGACTCGCCAAAGATGAATCATACTCGAATCATAAAAACTAGAATCTAAATTTGTGTTTTTTCTTGCAAACATACCTCACATCACTGCTGCCAACACCACCTACACTCCTACAGTTCTAACGGCACCTGATACCACAGTTCAAACAAAACAATTCTGAGTTAACCAATAACGAAGATTAAAAAGCAAACATTTTGCACATTGTAGCTAATAGAGCAAACTCTTGGTGCAATTAACTCCAAATCATAGTTACTAAGCTTCTCAATTAGCTTTTGCTAAGCACATTCATGAAACTCAGTATTTAATAAGAAGAATTGTACAAAATGCACCCCAAAGCTTAACCCTAGTTTATAAGTGAGTTCCCCACCAACCTTTTACATATCAAGCAGTGATGCTGAAAATAAAAATAAATAAAAATACAACATAAAAATTGCACGGAACATATGATAACTAATGCGTGAGCATTTAATATCACATTTCACATAATCAATGAACTTCAAGGATAAATTTCAAGAAAATTTTCTATCACAATCAGTGTCTTATTGAACTTTGACACAAATACATGGTACACATAAGTATCTTGTACTCTTTAAACTCGTCCACTAATGATCAAAATTCATTTATGAACAAATCAAAAGTTTCTTTTCAATTTGAAATTGACACAAGTTCATAAATCAAAATCAAAATCAGTTTGAATGAGTCAGAATATGAACAGAGAAGAGGTCGCAGAAGCAAATTAACAAATATTGCCGAAAATAGTTTCTAAGGCAAGTGTCCACCACCATAGACTACATCACATAATATACTAGATGAACAAACTCAATTTCACTTCAGAAGACAATCCTGAAGTGTAGGGAAAAGAAAAATAAAGTTCCACATCGACAAATCAGAACTCGAGAGAAGAGAATCATCCATCGGTGAATAATTTGAAAAAATTTTAAAAATCACATTTTGGGTTCAATTCAAATGAAGAGTGAGGTCTAAAAGAAATATATCAAAAATTGAAAACTATAGCAAAAAACAAAAACATAACTGACATTCTCAATTCCCTGAGTTGCACGGAAACTTCCAAGAATGATGGGCACCAAGACGTGTTCGGCACAGCATAGATTCTAGTTTGACACATAATTTTTTTTTTTTTTTTTTGCAATTTGAAGTTTATATAACCCCTATAAATAACAATATATTTCCAGTACGCAGTTGAATACATTGTTATTATTCACCATTGTTTGCAATTTCGTGTTCAATATAATATATATATATATATACAAAATTTAATTACTGAAAGTAAATGTCCTTGAATCTTCAACATCGCATACCCGTATCTAGAGTTAGAAATATATCACCATTATTCTGATATTTGTTATATATACAAAATTTAGCTATTGAACGTAGCCACATGTCCTCGAATCTTCTTTTTTGAGAATTCACCATTTCCAACTCCCTATATCCGTCTGAGTCCGATATGCATGGCAAACTGTTTTCCCATGCCTTCAATAACGTCGGCAACCATGAAGTTGCAAAGAGAAAATTAGTTTAATTAAACTTCAAACTGCCATTCTAACACAAGTTCACTCATTGCATCCATTTGAATCATAGATCTCGCATAATTGGCAAATCACATGTTTTTTGTTGAGCTTTGATAGAATACGTGTAGACTTTTCACTACCCATCTTGGGATATCTTTTTTCCATTGGTAGCCTTTAAATAAAATGGTTACAAATGTCATCATCGGTAACCTCTATTTTACTAACAACATTTTTTCTAAGTTTGCTATTAATTCTTGTTTTAATAACGTTAACCAATGAATGCAATTAAAAACCCACCCCTGTTGTAAAAGGCTATTTATTTCCTAGTTGTCAGCTAAATGTACCTTAAGCATGCGCGTTTTCTTGATACAAAGGCTTCATCCTTTGTATCTTCAACATGGAAAAATGTTTAATTCATGGAAAAATTATTAAACATTTATCATGATAGTCTATGGCTCATCAATAAAGATTCTGGAGTGACATGTGGGTTGGGAGCTCTACGCTGCTCTCCTCACCCTCACCCCTATTTGGCAATTTGATCAATTATCCTTTCCTGTTTGAGATCTCTTTCATCATGGGCGCTTCAATGGTTCCCATCTCATTACACTCCTCAACCATTTGCATCCTTAAACATTGTCTTGATAAATTTGAGTTTACTGTTGACCCTTTTATTTGGAAGAGGGATTCAAATGGTTGGCCTCTCTTCTTAAACAAATGATTACTGACAACAAATATAGGAACTAGCAATAAACGACTATTGATATCAAAACTTTATTATGGATATGGGGGCATACTTAGGTGGCACTGATATATGTCCATTTTTCTTCATGTATACATTATGGGGGCTCAACTATTGAACGTCTAACTCGGTATACTTTGTAATCTTTTAGGGAAGCACAGTGAACTTCTCCTTCACTCTCATTTGTGATTATCAATAATTCTCCCCGTCTTATTTTTAGCACTTTTCCAAGTTCTCAACAAAAGAACCAACTAGCCAACCTCTTTTTCATATATCTCCAAAATTAAGAAATTTCCACATATATTCAGATAACCTACCTGCAACTCAGGGGACTCAAAGTATGTTATTTTTTTTTTTCCATTCATAGTAGAAGGCCTCAAGAGTTTCTTCCTTCTCTGAAACTTTTTAATGAACGCAAAGTTCTTATACTTCACCAAATAAACCACCACTCATCAAGATTTACCTTTATCATGCTGAAATCTTTAAAATATGGAAATATTCGTATCCTTGACAAAAAAAAAAAATGTTTTGCTGACAGAATCACTCTTTTTAACAAGTCCCTCCAAGAATCATCTTAATTTTTTCGGTGTAGCACAAGCAAGAAAACTATCTCCTTTAAGCATTACTGAATTGTGGGTTCCTCTAAACACTGATGCGTGTACCTTGGGCAACCCAGGTTAATCTGTGTTTTGTTAGGTAATTTGTAATAGTACTGGCCAGCTTCTCAAAGGTGGTAATGGCTAAATTGGAATTTCAACTTACATTTTGACTGAAGAATTTGCAACTCACTCTCTACTTTACTGTTCAACTTGGTTTTACCAACATTGTTTACAATATGGTTCTCAGCTAATTCTAGGGGTACTCTCAAAGCACCGCATCAAGAAGAATCAAGCTCTAACCAGCCAGCACCACCAACCTTTCCCCTTAACTCGGAACTGCACAAAGCTCTACCTGGCTTTCTTCTAAATTAAATTAGTGAATATCTTTTCTTTTGCAGCAAACTAGCATGCAATATAAGACTGTCCTTGATGTTTTAAATTAGTCACCATATCCAAGCTTTTTATATCTGGCACTCAGATAATATAAACTTAATAAATTTAATAATTACAAGAAAGTAAAATATGTTTACTAATGCATGTTTGAATGTTTCTAGATTAAACAAAGATCAATCTCGATTCAGACATTAGTGAACAACGACTGCAGAGACCAAAGGCCTTACTGGTGTTTGATAAACACGCACTGATTCCACACAATGGCTCAGATTTATTGACTCAAGAGTTGAACAGATAAAATGAAGTAGGCAGTTCCTCATGAAGGTCCCAAACAATTGTAAGCAACTTTTTCACATATTACCGTCAAAAGATTGAGATTGACTCGGCTTGTGTTGAGAATCAATGGAAATCAGCAGGTGACAAATATTATTTTGTTGCACAGGAAATAGCTTTCTAAAACAGAGATATGCATGGGTACAACTAACATAAACATATGTAAAAAGTAAGCACTGTGCAGCATTTGTAAAACAATAAAGCAATTTAACAAAATAACCAAGTCATAAGTGTTGTAAGAGATAGTAAACTTTAAAAAGTCGCATTCTCAGTGATAGCAGATCCGTTCTTGATGTACAACTTCATTCGGCTCCAGTTTATCATTACTGCTCATTTTAGAAAATATATCCAAAAAAAAACAAAGTGATAGTTAATACCTGAAGTGAAGAGGATGAAACAAAACTAATTAAAGGGCAGTATACTCAACTGGAAAGAATCGGGTACAAAGTTGCGCTCCATATTCTATATCCAATCCTTCCTTTATGTCTGCTGAGGACGCGTACATGAAAAGCAAACAAAGTTGAAAGGTCAATACTTATTGATGAACTCAAACTATCTAATATTACTTGACGGAGATTAGAAGTGTGATCCAGAAAGCCATAAACAGATAATAGGTTGTGGTGCTGGCTGAGGAGAAAACCCTCATCTCAAACAGATCAGCCTATTTCTGTCTGAAAGAGATGCCGTCTTAAGTAGCTTAATTGTTCCTTGGTGGAGAACAGGCTAGAAGATAGCACCTTGCAATTGTTACCTAGTACCTCTCTTCCCAGATCATGTAAATAACAAACTTGGAGAGGGCTAAGGGTGAATTTTGGGGAGAAACTCTCCTAAGTTGAAAATCCAGAGCCATCTTGACACTGAAATAGAGTTGGTCTAACTAGATGAGATCTTCGAAGTAAACCCGCACATACTTGAGAGATCCAATCTTCCTGGTCTGATATATCTCTTGGCACAAACTTGATCCAGGATGCCAAGTGTCCATCTTTTCTTGATGAGTTAGCCTAGTCTTTAGGATACCCCCTTATTATGACCTTCATCAGGTAGACGTTTTTTCTACCAGAAAACACGACACACTCTGACAAGCAGCTGAGTTGTTCTCTAAATACCGAACCTTAATGGTTGTGAGGAACATGTGTGATTATTGTATTCTGTAGGGATTTGTAGGGATTTATCATTTATGTATACAATCGCTATAACATTGATTCCACCTTTTCCCCTAGTTCGGTCACATAGTTTGAAGGTTAACATCATTTATACTAAGGTGGAACTACTCCACATGACCAAACAAAAACAAAAAACTAAAGTATAATTATGATAGTATATTAGCATTATTTATTTATTTTAATTATTTGATACTTGGGTCGGTCCAAGTAGGAGTCCAATAAGTTTAAGGTTTTGTTTTGTTTTGCTTAAATAGGTTAGAAATCAAGTTTGTAATGAGTTTAGTTTTGAGTTTTGAGATTTATTGTATACGTTTCAGTTATGTTTTGATTTGTTAGCTTCCGCTGAACCTATCAATTTTGGTATCAAAGCGATAAGACCTTGAAGAAAGATGTTGCAAAAAGTCACCATTGATTAGGAAAAAACACTTGTGTTTAATGTGAATGAAGGGTATACGATTATCAGCAAGTCATTGCATTATGAAACCGAAACATATTACGAAGTTTTCACGAATTTTCATTAGGGGTGGGCAACAATCCTGGTTCCAACCAAGTTCATACCTGACCGTATGGTCCCTACCCGTTTCAAACAGGGATCAACTGGTTTCTCCCCATTTTTCCCGGTCCCAGTTCCGGATTGGTTTGAACCGGGACGGAACCGGTTTCAACAATTTTTATCCCGGACCGTTCCGATTCATCCTGGTACTATAGCCACCTTTCACACCCAAGCCAAAATTCAATCCAAGCCCAATTAAAACCTGCCTCAAAACCCTAGCCATTTAACCAAACTCCACCCACCACCCTCCTTCATCACCCTCTTTTTCTCAAATAGTTTTCACCGCCTCATGCCAGCCAACCGTCGCCTGACCTTCTTGCCACTTCTGATATTCATCGCTCTCAACCTCTCATGCACAACCCTTTCATTAAATCGATTGTGAGAGGGGATTTAGGTGTGGATTGACTCACTGACTGAATTTTGTAAAAGGTGTCATGATGCAGGCTATGTTGTAGTGTTGTGTTGGGGATGAGATGCCATGCCTGAGTGAATAATTTGGAATTCAACTCATGTTTGATTGGTTGGGGGATTATTTAATCTCTAGCATTCATCCACTTGTGCGAAATGAGACCAACATGAAAGAAAAAGAGGAGTTGTTTAAAAAAAATGAGACCATCATTCATCCAATCCACTAATAGGGCATGATTGTAGTAGTGATATACACATCATCATCAATTTTTTTTATTTGGGTCTGAGATTTGTTCCCTTAATGAGAACCCCATGGCAATGGCAACGTTGTTGAAATTTTGGTTTTTGGGTGGGGTTAAAAACACGTCTTGCTTCCCCACCCATTTTTCTATGTGATTTTCCCATATCTCTGCTCTGTCTCCACTTTCAACCCTCTCATCTCACATTGCAACCACCCAACAAACAGATAAGATGATGATGAGAGACCCCATTGCAGCGTTGTTGTCGATATTGAAGAACAAAGGCTCCAAGAGAAAGAAGACCAAGATGATGCTCTAAGATCATTCTATTGAAGACATCAACGAAGACCCAATCACGGAGAAGCGAGTGGATGCGGTCTTCTTCGACGGGTCTCAGTAGCACCAGAGATTAAGCCCTCACCCCTACCTAAATCAATTTCATCTTCTATCCCCTTCTCTTCATTACACCTTCCGATTTAATTCAATACACTAAATTCTTCTATATCACTTCTTTCTCTATGATTTTAATTTTTGCAAATTGTACTCATATTTTCCATAATTATCTGGTTGGGTATAGAAATGGTTAATTGATTCTGATTAGGTATTCTTATTTGATTTTTGTGATGATTGCATATGTTGCTCAAAGTTAGACTAGCAACACTAGATAATCCTGAAGCACAAAAAAAATCATAAGCCCAACAACCCAATTCAGGATGGCATGGTCCCAATCCGGACTGTCCTGTTTCAAATCGGTCCAAAACCAACCAGGTCTGCCCAAAAAATTGTGCTATCCCGAACCGTTCCGATCCTGTTTCACTAGACCAGGATAAGCCTAATCCCTGACCGAGCCAGACCGTGCCCACCCCTAATTTTCACGTTAAAGAAAAATCTGAAGATTGAAGAAATTCACAAAAATTGGGTAGTTGTGCCGAACCCTAATTTTCCCAACTCATTGACACAAGAATTGCGATTTGCAAGTCACCCATCGATTTTAAAATCAGAAAATCAACAAATTCGTTAAAAGCCCTAGCCCCCAATCCCAAAGCAAAAGAGAACAAATAGAAGAAGAAAGTGTACTGGCAAAACCTTCGCTCACCATCGCATTGAAGAACGCCACCATCATCATTGCGTTTGAATTAGCACCACCAACAACCACCCACGAGTCAGAGAATAGCCCAACAGTAGCCATTTCATCGTCCTAAGTCACTATCGGTTGATGGCCATCTCTGGTCGGGTCCTGATCTACCCTGATGTGGTCTCCTCAATCCAATGTCCAGGATTTCGTCAACTCACACAACAACTAGGTTGTTCCTTACAACACCAATTTGTTCTTCGTAGCAGCAAATCGTACGAAGAAGATCAGCCGAAGCTAACAAACCAAAACATAACCGAAACTTGATAGCCAAAGTTTCACAACTTGAATAAATTCTCAAAATCAAAACTAAACCGATTACAAACTTGATTTCTAACATATTTAAGCAAAAACCTAATAAAACCCTCAACTTATTGGACTCCTAATTGGCCTAATTATTAAATAATTAAAATAAATAAATAAATAAATAAGACTAATATACCATCATTAAATTGATAGGTTCAGCGAAAGCATACAAACCAAAACATAACCGAAACTTGATAGCCAAACTTTCACAACTTGAATAAATTCTCAAAATCGAAACTACGCTGATTAGAAACTTAATTCCTAACCTATTTAAGCAAAACAAAGCAAATCCGTAATAAAACCCTAAACTTATTGGACTCCTATTTGGGCTTACATTTGGACCGGCCCAATTATTAAATAATTAAAATAAGTAAATAATACTAGTACACCATCATTCTCCCCCACTTCGAAAAGCTTGTTCTCGAGCTTTGAGGATGCAATATCCAAAAAATGCAACACTAAGACTCGATCTCGAATTCTTCATTTGTAGTTGCTCGAACCACGAACAATCAAATAAAAAATTTGCCAACGAACATAATGTGCAATATGAAACCTTGGCCCCAAAGATGTCCATTTCATGATATGAAGTCTTTCAAAACACACTTGCAAAATTGTCCTCAAAATTGTCCATAAAATTGTCCCAAAATTGGATCACAAATGTTGTTTCGAGGAAGTGCACGGCCGGTCATGTGGTGCTAAATATTCTGAATATCAAACTCAGAAAAATCAGGACAATGAGGTGGTACAAGGTTTCTCTGAGCTGGCTAATAACCACATCCTTGTGAAAGGACTCGGATTCATGTGGTGGTACAAGGTTACTCTGGTGGTGAGAAATAACCTGTCCTTCACTAGATGAGAAAGCAAACCTGTGTGGTAGTACAGATGACTGTGTGGGGGATAAATAACATCTTTTAGGTAGGGCTAGATCATTTAACACTGGATGACCAGGTTGGCTGCTAATTGAGATATTTGGTTCATATGGGCCTGGTTGCATTGTTGGGAGGAGTGGGTCACTAACCTGATGCATTGGGCTTTTTAATTCAAAAACCATTAAATCAAATCCAAGCTCGGCAAGTGTCACTTCTCTTGCAGAACACAGTTGAAGTTTAATGGGAAAAATCCCTCGGTTGTGTTGATGATTCTGCCATGATGATATCCATGGTGGGGCATGACGATGATGGCGTAAACTTTCACGAAAATGAGGAACCCAAGGGATTGATTTGGACCCAAGAGGTTTTGTCTCAACTCCATACACTCCACATTTTCATATTTGTACGGATCTCAAAATCTCATGTGACAAATAGATAAGCTCTAAAGCTCGTCTTCAGAATTCAATTCTTCTTGATTTCTCTTTTTACAAATCGAAATTCTTGTTTCAAAGAGTTGGAAAAATTAGGATTATCATCCTTATTTGTGAGTGTGACAACCACCTCGTTCTTGCAAACTTCTTCGATCTTCAGATTTTTTTTTTCATGTAAAAACATGCAAAGTTTTCGTAATGTATTTCGGCCTCACAACGAAACAACTTGCGGATTTCGTATCTGGGTTATTTATGTGGATTAATCGGCAATTTAGTGTAAATCGGGGGTAGACCGATCCAAACTATGTATTTAATGGCTGGGTTTAGGTGTCACCGATTAATCGGAGAGAAATCGGTGATAAATCGAGATTGTTCTGTTGGGTGGTAGTGCTGGTTGCTCTATAATGTGTGATGTTTTGGACATGATTACATAATTTGCTCTATAGTACGACTTTTGTTGCTCTATAACATTTGTCTTATTAATCTTTATTGTCAAGATGTGTTATTTATTATAATTTATATTAGTAAGGCTATAAAAATGTATACTTTTAAAAAATAGACCGATTAAAATCTAATTGATCCGCTTAATCTTAAATTGGTCATGTACCGTGAAGGGTCTGTTATCCGCATTTACTACATAGTACCATATACCCTTTATACACATCAAACACGTTGATTTCTCCCAATCAACGTTGACTTTTCACAACATCTTTCTTCAAAATTTTACCGTTCTAAAACCAAAATTAATAGATTCAGCGGAAGCTTACAAACCAAAACATAATCGAAACTTGATAGCCAAAGTTTCACAATTTGATTAAATTATTAAAGTTAAAACTAAGCTGGTTAGAAACAAAGCAAACCCCTAAACTTATTGGACTCCTACTTGGGCTTACATTGAACCATCCCAATTATTAAATAATTGGAATAAATAGTACTAATATACCATCAAATTACCATTTTCCTATTCCCCCTCTGACCCACCTTCTGGGCACTTCGACCCAAAATGTGGTGTGTTCCCTCACCAACTCACCAAAACAAACATATTGGAACTATATATTGAGCGTAAGACATACATATTTCATTGTACAATGTTTCAAGAAAATAAACAAAAAATTACAAAAGGGAAACAGTGAAAAAGATAAATGCATAATAAATTAGATATAATAATAAGAAGAAGATTAATGAGACATGGGAAAAAAACAAGATAAAAGCATACGTAGAGGCGTGTAGATCTTGGAGATTGTAGAGCTTCGAAATCTCCATGGGAATGGAAATCTTGGAGGGTCTGAGATGAAGAATATTGTTTTAGAAACTTGATGGCATTGAAGGTGTGCAACTCTCTTCATTTAATAAATCCCTTTCCATAGATTTTGTCACTAGTTTGTTGATGGCTTCCACTATGTAAATGGAAATGGGGACATTGAACCCCTGGCAAATACCCCTAGAAATCTTTAAAAAATCACTGGCTCACCCCCACCCCCACTACAAGTACCAAAAAGTAAACAATCAACATTCAGGTATTGACACACTAATCCATCTCTCACCAAATTTCATCTAATCCATCCCTCACCAAACTCATCTTTTTCATGCAGTATAACCCAAAATCTCATATCACATGGTCATGCGCTTTCTCAAAATCGATCTTACATAGAAAAAACCAAGAGTACCACTCCTCAATATCGAATCAACCAACTTATTAGCTACCAACACTTATTAGCTACCAACACTTATTTAGCTAGTGAATGTTCGTTTGTCAACATTACGGCAACCCGCATATCAAGATTTGCTAGGAGAAATGGTTCACTAAAACAAAGGAAAAAGAGGTCAAGATAAACTTGCTTGATGTTGTTTTTTTCCACATTAAATGTAGATCTAGAATGAAATTTTAGTTTAGATGGTGATAAATGATAGAATTGATTCTGTGTAGATACATAACAAATATTTATTTATCATGCAATTATGGATATTTTGGTGCATATACATATTACATAGTACTAACCACGATCCGATTAAGAGTTCCAAGTCAACTTGCAACCCAAAATTCCTGCCTGAATGAGATTACACCTCGTACAACATTACACTAGAGTTCGAACCCCGTACCCGTACCACATAACAAGCATCCTTTCTTCTAATCGTGGGATTGGTGCGATATGAACATAGGTCGCATGTCATGGCGTTCACACCATACTCTCTTTTGAAAACTTGTCCTTGAGTTTTAAAGCTCTAGTATGCCTATCAAGCCACGAGAATAGTAACTCAATCATCCGATAACAAAAAGTTTAGGAGGCGTGCTCTTAGGACATGCACTTGTCACTAACTAATAAGTATCTTCAACTTTATCGGTGCCATCGGCGACAAGGTTCACTTTTCGTTGTTCTTAGAAGTTAGAACATTCAGAAGCGTAGTAATCATATATTTGTTGATAGAAAAGGGAAAGGTGCTATGCATGTAACTAGGGGATCAACTAAGCAAATGGAAAGACTAATTGTGGAGTTTTTTAGATTGTTAACCATAGTTTGTGGCATCTTCCATGGCAGTAAGCTAGTAATATCAAGGCCATAAAAACGCTAGCCCAAGATGTTCAGTGAGGCCTAGGCGACGCTTAGACGAGCTAGGCGCCTAAGCCACCCCCATCACCTAGCCTCACCAAACACCTGGAACAACACATTTCTTGCACATTCCTTGGTAAATTCACCACAAATACAATCTCTCCACCAATTTCCTTCACACCTTCATTGCTCATATTCCCGTTTTCCCAATTAGATGAACAACACCCTATGTAGTAAATATAGATAACAGACCCTTCGCGGTCCAGGACTAAGTTAAGATTATGTGGATTAATCGGATTTAATCGGTCTACTTTTTCAAAGTATACATTTTTATACCTTTATTAATGTAAATTATAATAAATAACATATCTTGACAATAAAGATTAAGAAAACAAGTATTATAGAGCAACAAAAGTCATATTATAGAGCAAATTATGTAATCATGTCCAAAACATCCACATTATAAAGCAACAACCACAATCCAACAGAACAATCCCAATCGCTAAATACCTAGTTTGCAACGGTCTATCTCCGATTTACACTAAATCGTTGATTAATCGGCGATCAATCGCCGCATAAATAACCCAGAGAACACCAAACCCAATGTCGGACAACGCCATCGTTTTAAACATTATAATTTTCTCACATAGAATGTCGATGCCTTGAATCCGATCAATATCAGACTCACTTTCCTAGATGTCAACGACGGACCCGATGTTGAAACCAAAACTTAATTAATTTGGGAATCCAACTAGAAGTCTTGTTCTCATCACACATCTCTTCTTCCACTGCTCTTCGCATCTTTTTTTTCTTGTTCCAGTGCTCTAACCCTCTTATCTTTGTTCCCTCAATTCCACCTTTGGAAATAAATTCTTTTTACAATACAATCCCCCTTCTAAAACCCATTTTGGATACCGCCAATCGACATTCTTCTTCGTTTCAACGACTGATGATATGATCTCTTCCATGATAGAATCCCGTAAATAGAACTGTGCTCTAACTTTCTCTTGAATTTATTGGTTTGGGGAAATTTTTGGGGGATAATTAGTAATGAAGGACAAAAGATCAATTTTGAGCACCTCAGTCGAAGAAGAACAAGTTTTGGTTTGATCTGTAAATTAGGAAAGGGAAAACAAGTTGTTAAGATCAAAAGGGGTAGTGAGGAAGCCCAATTAAAATGGTAATGAACTAGTTTAAACCATCAATTGGGGAAGGACGGTAAAGATTCTGGTTTCTAAGTTTCACACAGATGGTGGTGGCGACAAGTGGCACGTTGACTAAGAGTTGAGATAGATTTGGAGGCGTCTGGTGGAGATTGAAGGTGGTGGTGGTCGATGGTGAAGAGGGTCAAAGATGAGTAGGAAGCAATTGCGGGGAGGAAAAGTTAGTTGGTTTTTTAAGAATAAATCATTGTCTTTTGTTTTCTAAAGATGTGTAACAAGACATTTTTCATAGTATCTCAAGGAAGTTTGAGGGCTATAGCTAATTCGTAATATTTTGGGGGACTTTTGACTCTATCTTGGAGTTGCCTTATGGACATGATGAGGAGATCAGGCATGGGAAACAAATGGAGTAACTAGGTGCTCACTCTCCTTTCCATTATTTCCTTCTCTGTTTCAGTAAAGGCACGCCTATCTCCCCTCTTTATTGTTTTGGCTCCACAAGGCCTCACCTCCTTAATCCCCAAAGCGGAGAAATTGAACATGATCCATGGATTTCAAGTCAACAATGAAGCCCCCTCAATCCCCATCTTTATTATGCAGATAACATTGTTTTGTGCATTGAAGCAAGAGGTGTTATCTGTTAGAGATATTCTACTCTGGTTTGAGTTACTTTCACGCTTGAAGGTGAACTTTGCTAAAACAAAATTATTTGCAGTTGGAGAGGTTCCTTTTATTCATCAATCGGCTTCTCTTTTGGGGTGTGGAATTTGTTACTATCCAACCTTACAAAGAATTGAAATCACACTGAGCACTTGGAAGAAGAAGTATATTCCTAAGGAAGGGAGAGCCACTTTAACTAAGAGCATGAGTGCACATGCTATCTCTATGCACTATCCCAATTCTGTGGCAGCTAGAATTGAAAAATGCATGAGGAACTTTCCTTGGGAAAGTTCTCCCACCTCAAAGAAGTTTCATCTTCTCAACTGGAAGAAATTTTGCCAGCCCAAAGACAAGGAAGGTCCTCGAAACTAAAGAGTTCGATAAAGCCTTGTTGATCAAATGGCTTTGGAGAATTAGGGGTTGAAGTAGATGTTATTTGGAGATAAGTGATAGCAACCATGTACAGTGCCAACCTTGATGATTGGTTTGCTCAGAACCACATTTCTACTCATAGGTCTTTTGGAAGAGCATCATGTGTCACAAAATTCATCTTGAGGACAACATTATCTTGACGCTCACAATGGTTCTAGAATTCAATTTGGGAGCACAAACAATTGGGGGATCTGCCCCTAAAACAGTCTTTTTCAAAGCTTATTACAATGCTTTTTTTTTTTGGAAATCTTATTACAATGCTTGTTCCATCAAGAAGGACAAAATCAGGATTGTGCAGAACAATAATACTGGTAATGGCCAGCCTGATTAGAATTTTCATCTGAGAAGGAACCTCAATGACTGTGAGATGCCACAAATTGTTGATATGTTGAATGCCACAGAGAATCCCAACTTGATGAGCCCGGATTACTGGCTTTGGGTGGGTAAAACCAAGCCTTTTTCCGTCAACGACTGCTATGAAGTGATTGGTCCCCAGCTTCAATCAATGTCCTGGATCTGAGATCTGATAAACTCCATAACCTCATCTGGATGAAGGCAGTTCCTTCAAGAGCTTGCTTTCTGTTATTTATGTATTCTAACCTACTAGCAGTGGCGGACCTAGGATTTTAGTCAAGGGGGGCGAAATGGCAAGCAAATTTTTTTTTTCTACCTGAGTTAGTAAAATAAAAAAAATATAACTATAAAAATACATTGCATATACCAAAATTGAATTAAGTGTAAGCCAAAATAAGGTCATAATATCAATAACCTTAGCAAGGGGCAAACGAGCGTAATAACTAGAATATATAACTAAAATCACAAAATAATTAGGATAAATATTTAATTGAAGCTAAAAAAAAAATCGAAAATTTACCAACATAATAAGATCCTAATACAATTTCATCGAAAAAATATGAGGCTCAAATTTTGTACGAGTTGGCTAGTGGCATATATTTTCATTGAATTCTTTAGTTATTATTTTAGATATTAATTTCAAATATTTTTTTTGTTGGAGGTTTTACGTCACTTGTGAACAAGCAATTCATTGCTTTAATGTTTGCAATTACATATAAAATTGCGTTGAAAACAAAAAAAGTAGAGGAAGGTCACAATAATAAAATTGTATAGACATAAAGAAATTATACACTCCGAGAGGACCAAAAATAAATTTTTATTAAACTAAACAATTTTTGTAATGTTTGCAATTACTATAAAATTGTATTGAAAATAAAAAATTAGGTGAGTAACAATGATAAAAATAGTAATTATCAATAACCATAAAATGTATATGAATAACCATAAGAAAAAATGCGCTCAACGAGTATCAAACTCAGATTGTTTACAAACTTCCAACCACTACACCAATAGAAAGATGTAAGAATAGTTGAACAATTTACATATTGTATTATACATTATAAAATTGATTTTTTTAAAGGTTAAGTATATAATAAAATTATTTTAAAAGTTGAGGGAGGGCAGCTGACCCCCCTCGCCCCTTAGTAGGTCTGCCCCTGCCTACTAGAATTAAATCTACGAAAGAAAAGAAAAACTAAGTAACTCAATTTTCATATTTCAACAAAAGCCAACTACAAACTTAACTTCATGCCTTATTTATAGAGCCTACTGTATAGCAGGCAACCAATCTGACCTAACCCAAATATGGCTAGTCCAAACTTTAATAAGGGCCTTAATGAGTACAACCCACTTGCTAACATGTGTAACTAGTACCCAATTACATCAGTTATGGTCTATCCTCAATGGTAAAATCCTCACTGTGGACAACATCAACAAAAGAGGATTGGTTCTTCCAAATAAGTGTTGCTCTGTGGCATAGCACAGGAAACCATAGAGCACCTCTTGCTTGATTGTGACTTCACTTCCAGCATTTGGAGGGCTTGCTTGACTGAGTTAAGAATTAATACTCTGTCATTCACTTTGGTGGTTGATTGGGCAAAAATACGAGTGGTTGCTGATATGAATAGATTCAACTTGTCTTTTGGTGGGAAAGTGGGTTTGGCAGAGGATCTTCCATGCTTTTGCATGGGTGATATAGAGGGAGAAACAATAGGATTTTCAGAAACACCTCCAAAGATGTATATAGTTCGTGGATAGATATCAAAGTAACTTTGTCAGTGCGGGGCTACTCTTAGGGCATTTTTAAAGACTCTCATTTATCCTCTTGTATGTTTGACAGGGGAGACATAATACACAAAAGAAATACATGATATAATACTTTTTGGTCTAGCTCATAGTGGTACCTTCCCCACTATGTGCTAGGCTACTTATGTTTTATTGATTATTAAAAAAACGACTAGTGGCAAAATAGGGTGGTCATTTCAGCAAACTGGTCTTACTTTTGATCAAATATGGGATTTGGAGGAAAAGTAACACTTAGACAAGGTTGAGGGTTATTAATTGAACTAGTTCAAAACTGGAGGCAAGATTTAAATAGCTCAATCTCTTATTTCCATACTCAAGCTGACAATTAAAATAAATATATTTATATATTTTATTGTTTAAGTTCACTTATTAGAGCAAATGATAACAATGAAACCAAAGGCACCCCCATGGCAGTCTCACCTCCAACACCCCCCCCCCCCCCCCCCCCCCAACCGCACACTGACATACATGTCATCTCTCGGTTCCTCCTCGACCCAATGTCATGACACAGCGAGTCGTTCAAGATTAGCATACCTCCCTCTATCTCAGACTCCAATGATCAGTTACAATGAAATCCTTCTTGTCCCACAAATTCAAATTTAATCCACCTAGTGTTTGGGCTTGAACCAACAGGTCCCTGAGCTTATGAAAATCCCCTAAATATAAGCTCATTCAGCTAATGGTTAGGCGTCAACCAGCAGGCCCCCCCCCAAAAAAAAAAGAACTTATCAAGCAGGCTCATTGTGAGTATCTAACACTGATAGATAAATGAAAAATATTGACCCAACCTAATATGACCATACATAAATCTAAATAACAGTGCACTCCTTATGTTTCAACAAGCCCACCAACTCTTTCAAATCCTCATGCATGTGCAGGCTGGCCACCACTTTGATGGCTTTGTTCCTCAGTTGTCAGTCGAACTGTGTCCTCAACAACCCCATGTGAATGCCTACAACATTCTAAATGCTTCATATTCTGACATGTGAAAACTCCCTCCTATGGCCTGGCCTGAGTAAAACCTTGCCGTAGAATCAATATTGCAAACATCAAAGTATCTAATGGTTCTTTCTCATCTTCCTCATGCCACAAGATCTATCCACCCCTTACAAAGTTACAAATATGCTCTCAAGTCTCATATTCTTATTACTAGCCATTCCTTCAACACCAACAATACAAGGGGATAATGTACGGAAGTAAGCAAGACCATGAATTGATAACCATGTTAAGAACCTACGTGCATCCAGTCGGATAATGGTGAGATGAACAATCAACAAAGTGATGTAAGGGTTGGAACAAGGTGAGGATAACTGAACATTAAGTTCTATAGGCACATCTTTGGGGCATAAATAGGACGAATGAGCTCATTCAGTAACATTGACAACAAATTCGGATTATTAGAAGCCTATTCCTATCATTCCTAAATGGTGGTTCAGTGCCATAGTTTTTTGGCAAAGACTCGATACCATATTCCATCATTATCCATATCTCTCTTGTAAGCAGAGATTAAACATTGATATTGGTGCTTGGTATAATGCACTCATTAATTCACACAGACAATGGATCTTGCAAGAAGAAATGAATTGTAGGGTGTAATTTCTATGCGAAGGAACTGAACATTGGGAAGCAAGCTTTTCACATATTGTCATTAAAAGATTATAGTTTGCACTCCGCTTTTCTTGCGATCAATAGAAGTCAGTAAGCAACAAAAAATTATGCTGCTGTAAACAAATATCTTTCGGAAACATAGATACGGTGCATACCAACACAAACAACATGAAGTCATGCAAGAAGTAAGCATCATGTAACATTTGTTAAGCAAGCATGTTAGCAAAAAATACATCAGCATTGTATGAGATGGTAAACAAGAAGTTGCATCGCCGCAGTGAACATACCCATTCTCGATGCTACAAGTTCGTTTAATTCTGATTTAGATTACTGCACAAAGAGAGTGAAGAAATTTTTCGATCAACCTCATAGATTTGATAGATAAAATCAAGAAGTGAAGATTAACGAAACTAAACGATAGGATGGTTTACTCAACTGGGAAGGAATTGGGTAAAAAATTGATCTCCATTTTCCGTAGTCAATGCTTCCTTCGTGTCTGCAGAGGATATGTAACACAAAAGAAACAAAAGTTGAAAGATCAACACATGACAACAAACTGAAACTATTTAGTATAACTTGACTGAGTATCAAAGATTCAAAAGTTTGATTTGGAAAGCCATGACAAACTTCAGCTTGCCCTGAACAAAAGGTAGAATATATTCACAGTAAATTTATCTGTGATCGGAAAAAATCTTCATATTGGAAAACTAGACCAATTATAGATGAAAGGAATGATGAGAGTATGAAAAAAGGTCAAAAAAGAACCAAAGGGAAAGCTATAGACAAAATGAATGAAGAAAGTCAGAAGGAAGCAAAACTAGACTAAAATATGTTCCAACATTTCACTTCTCTTGATGATTACCCCATGTTTCAAAGCTTTCATCTGCCAAGTGACATTTCTTTAAACTAACGAGCGTGTCCATGTTTAGTGAATTTAAACCATTTCAACCCTAATAAGAAACAATCAAGGATTCCTAAATATAAACTACCTGAAATAACTAGGAAAAGAAATCAAAGTACATTCGGACGACAATGCTAAACTTATTGGTACCTCCTACGTTAATGTTAGCACCATTCTACTTGCTAAAAATTATTCACCTTTTTTTACATCCTTGAAAGAATATAAAGAATTTTTGTGTACTCCATCACAATATATACACAGTGATGGGTACTCATATTTACCATGTTTTAGTTTGTCCTCCTTATATATAGATTCTGGTAGATTCTCCTTAATGTCAACTATAAAATGAATTAATCAAGTATTAATTTTTTCTCCTAAATGATGAAAGAAATGAAAGTCGACATAGTAGATGGTTAGGATTACCTCATTACACGTTCATCTCTTGCAACTTCCTTGAGTGAGACAAGGCTTGCTACATGAGAAGTTTCATAATCGATGTCATGTTCATGCCCAGAAATCTGCCCGATAATCTCAGAAATACTGAGAAGATGTTGGTGAACTCTTTGAACTGGATCATAAGATAAAATGTACTCGTAATTGCACATGAGCCAGATTTCCCCATTCTCAGAGATTTGTATGGGGTCAATGGAAGCCAGATGCCCTTCACCCCAAAATGGTGGTTCGATGAGATATTTTTTTGACCAAGACTCATTGACCCCATATACCATCATCATCCATATCTCGATTCTATTATCAAAAAAAGAAACTATGCTGAGATTGCCTCCTAGTACCCTTAAAGATAGATTGCAATTACTGGCCTCGCCAATACCGTCAGGGAGTGGTAGAAGCGGTAGAAATCTCTCTTCATGAACATCAAAAATACAAATGTAGTCAAGGTTGTCTTCATTTAACACCCAATGCATCCAATGAAGATTACCATTCAAGAACACACCAGCATAATCGAGATGACGTGCCTGGTGTGGGACATCTCCTAAACTTCTCCAGCTTCCCGACCCAATAGTGTAGATTTCCCCTTCTGACTTATCCTCGGTTTTGGAAACCATTCTTATGACTTTATACTCATCTGCAAGGGGATCATGTCCGAACCCAGTAGAGAACATGAAATCTAACTCTCTTTCAGCCTCAGGTAGAGTCATGTACTCCCCAATAATGGGATTAGATATGTAGACAGGATCACTATTCTCTATTTCAGAAAAACAAACAAGACCATTGCAAGAACCCACAATTTCAACAAAAATATCAAACCTAGTGAATTGGGCATTGAAGGACTTCAACTCCATGACGAGATCGCGAGGAGGGGATCTCTCGAAGTGGTTCTCAGATTCTAGAAAGTGAAAGTTGTTGCGGTAGGGAGGTCGGAAACCTTGTTGGAAACCTTGAAGGATGAGACCAGGGGGTGATCTAGAGAGGTGCATTTTAGTGAAACTAGTGCTGGTGGCTAAACTGCGCCAGGGTTTGGAAACGCACCTGCAGAACCCAACAGACTTGATTGGGAGTCTGGTAAAGATGTCCATTAGAATCTCCGATGGGAGGTCTGAAATTGATGTTGGGTTTGGTTGCCTTTGCTGTTGCTGCTTCTGTGTGTACATTTCGTCGATTGTTTGATCGACTCTTTGAGATTTCGAACAATTGGGTCGATCCATGGAGATGTTCTTCTTCTGATAGAGATGAAGAGTTCTGAATTCGGCTCGGCAATTAGGGTTTTTTTTTTCTTTTTGCCAGAGGAAGAACACGAACAGCAGGACAAAAGCTATTTTTTTCTCTTAAAAAAAGAAAGGGCGCCAAATGGCAAAGGATTTCAGTGGCCCAATCCAAATGGAGGTATTGTCTAGTCTAGCAATGCTATGTGTCATTTTGCTCAGTCACTTTAACCCTTCTACTGTCCTCCACCACCGGCACAAGTAATTAGGGTAAGAATCTGTTTTCCCCTCGAAGTGACTTCTTTCCCTTCAACTGTCATACTCGTCATCCTCTCTCTCCCACCCAAACTTATCGGAACGTCTTTGTCGGCCACACTACCCCTATCTTTTATGTTACTTTTTTCTCATTGCCCTCATGATATGCGATGATGAGTTCCCACTCGCGACAATGTACACGAAGAGCAAAAAAATTTGGCCCTCGCAATGACACCTGCGAGCGAAAAACTCGCCCTCACAGCAGATCATGTGAGTGGGAGACTTACATTCGCATGATCCATTGCAACTTGGCCTTTGCTAGACAGATTTGAGTGATTTTAGTAAAATGATCATAACTGGCTCAATTACAATATTTTAACTGATTCAAATTTTGTTTATAAGATAACTCAGATGGGAGAGGGGTTGTTGAGATAATGGGGGAGAAAGCGACGGTTGTGGGAGTGGGAGTGGAGTGGGAGACTTAGTTGAGTGGGAGGAAGAAGATGAATTTAGGAGGGAAAGGGAAAATTTTTGCAAGTTTTAATTTGGTGGTGAGGGACAAAAATGGTGGTATGGGAGAAAAAAATGGGGGTGTTGAGTTTGGCATAATTAGTTTGTATCTAATTGAGTTGGGCAATCATTTTGAAAACTAATTTAGTCTAACCCCGAACTCACCCTATTAGTCACAGTCAACAACGTGGATTTCATTTGACTGTTCTAGAATTATATTAAAAAACTAACACAACGTGTATTTTTCTGTTTTTTTTATTACAAAATGTTCGTTTTATTTCACTTGATCTTTTTTCCCACTATCAAGGTTTTAATGAGGCAAAAATGGTGAGAGCGTACCAACAAGTGCTAGCTCAAGTGGCAAAACTTGTGGTCAGGGGCGGATCAAGGATTTTTCCCTAAGAGGGTCAGGTGCTAGCTCAACTGTATCTGTTGGGGCGAAAACTGTATCCATTGGGTCGAATATAATTCTATAAGGGTTGAAAACTGTATCAGTTGGGTCGAAAACACCCAGATATATTTTTTTGGGGGGAGGGGGTGTTGAGTTTGGCCTCATTAGTTTGTATCTAATTGACTTTGGCACTCGTTTTAAATACTAATTTAGTCTACACTCAGACTCACCCTGTTAGTCATAGTCAAGCATGTGGATTTCATGTGGCTGTTTAAGTTATCTTAAAACCCCAAAATGCCATTCACTCGGACATCATGTGCAAGGCACATGCTACGCCCAAAAGACTTCCAAAATTCATCTAAAAGGTCAAGATCATTTTAAGGAGTTCATCAAGTCATCTAATGGTTTAAGATCAATATAAATTAAATCACAAAAATGCAATCAAATTAACATTAGTTTTTTTCATCTCTTTTGCTTCTCTATCTCCTCCACCTGTATCTCATCCTCCTCCATTGAACCATCATCATCCACTAACACCACCCCAACTAAGGATCTAGGGGAAGGAAAGGATAAACAATGAGTTGCAAAAGAAGAGCAACAATAGAGATCTATTGTTGCTCGAAGATGAAACAAATATCTTTTTTTTTTTGGGAGGGGGGGGGGGGGGGGGGGTTTGAAAATAAATAGATTTATTTATCCACGATGGAATTATATTTATTCCATACACTATTGTCAATATGAACGTCAAGAAACCAAAAGAAACGCGTAAGAATTCAATGAGACTTTGCCCCCCTTAATGGTTGCTTAGAATCAAATCAAAGCCATGGCTTCCATTTCCTACTCCAATTAAGCAACCTCACCGATCCTAGATGATTTTTAAAACCCCTCAAGTATCTCCAACAAATTCCTATAAATGTCCATCCTCTTTAACATGTCTAGCAAAAATAAAAAAGAAATTAAGGCCAATAGCCCAACTCCAACTCTCCAATTTCTCTTAATCCCCTCCTGTCCACCTCTCATTGGTACAAGAGAAGGGTTTGATGTGAGAAAATAAGGTAGGAGGAACGGGAGATTGGTTTTGGTTTCCTTAATCATGAGATTGCCGGGAGATGAGTTTGCTATAAGTGACATTAGGACGTGGCATGTGCCTTGCACATGACCTTTATGATAGGTGTTTTTGTCCTCCCATCTAAATTGACCAGTCAACTATATGGATTGTGGACCAACAGAGACAACTTCAGTTTGGGTTTGGGTTTGACTAAATTAGTTTTCAAAACAAGTGTCAAGCTCAATTAGATACAAACTATCGGGGGGCCAAACTAAAATAAAAAATTAATTAAAATATGTTACAATAATCATATAATCAAATTCTCAAATATGAAAAGTATACCATAAAAATGATATAAATTAGTAAATAGTTTTTTTTTCTTAGAAACCATGTACTGTGAATTGTGAACTCCATTTTAGAAGTTTGTTTATTTGAAAATTCTAATTGATTAGAAACTAATCAATGTGTGGATATTTTTCTCAAAATCAGCAATTGTGAGCACAAATTAGGGGTAAAGAGTTGTGCTCTCCTTGAATAGCTATCTAGAAATGAAAAATCAAATAAGATTTTAGCTAAATAATGTTCAAAATTCATTATTAAAAAAAAGAGCTTAGGGTGCCAAGTTCATACTTCTCTCAAATTTATTTCCAAACATTGCCTAACAAAACGTAATTTCCAAAATCTTGCGGTCCATGGCCAACCTCCCCAGATCTGCCCTCTTGTGGCGGATAATATGACAAGCCTTAGGGTACAAATCATATTGACAATGTTTGATGGTTCAAGGAACCATTGAAACCCTACTAACACTTCAAAATAAAAAAAAAGTGATGAGTGATAATCTTAGAGAATTGTTCACCTAACGTTTTTTCCAATGTCAACTTCCAATTAATTGGAAATGGTACCAGGAAGGCAAAATTACAAACAACTTGCATAATCATCTAATTGTCAAGATGAATTTAGAATCCACTTAATATAAGCCAATTTCAATTCAGATGACACTTCAGAGCCCAAATGTGATGGCCCCGATTAGCTATGGTGTTTTTAATAAATAAATAAAATTGGATAATGGAAATTTCTAATTTTTAAACCACATTGGGTCTATTAAGATTCAACTTATTCTACACTTTAGAAACCACAAGATTAAACCATTTACAAAGGTCATAGTTTTCAGTTGAGGCTTGAGGGTATGTTTGATTCCAAGGAAAATTTGTCAAAAGTGAGAAAAGAGAAGGAAAGAGGAAGAGATAATGAAAAACATGAGTTTTGTGGTGATCACTATCATCTTGGTTTTCTATAAAATTGGGGGAAATATTTCTTAGAAGAATTTAGGCCAAAAATAGAGTCATCTTCAACCTCTAGATGAAGAATTTTTTTACACTTGAAAATTTTTCATGACAAATTTTTCTTTGAAAACATACCCTGAGTAAAAAAATGTTTTTGTCAGTTTTCAACAAAAATACGATGATTCAACAATTTAAAACTGATGGTCCACAATTTAGTTGTTTGGTTGATCACACAAGCCTCGTCTTTCAAATGTAGTGTCCTTCAACTCTCTAGATAACTCTACAAATCAAACAATTCCTAGCTTTGATAAAATTTTCTATACTTGTTACTTCTTTTTAATAACAAAAACATGTTGTAACAATGAATGACTATCTACCTTAAGAGTATGAGGTGGCTTCATATCTTCTCTCTTTATCCTATTAAGGATGTGTTGTCAACATCCCCATATTAATTGGCACAAAAGAAGTTATGTGGCAATCTCTTTTATATCAAGTCATCCTATTAGTTTTGTATATATATATTCTCCAAGTTATAATGGTAAGAGTGTGAGCAACAGTGAATAAGAAAACTACTATAGATCTGGATATTTTTTGAAGTTCTTACTTTGCTTGTATGGTTGTGTGACTGAAGTGTTGGACAAATCCAATAAAGTGGGCACACATATGTAATATAATGTGTATTGCTATCTTAAAGTGTAGTCCATCTAATATGTGATCTAATAGGGTGTTGGACTATAAGGTATTAATAAATAACATGGTGTAAATAAGGATGTAATTTCTAATTCAATGAGGGGCAGAATTGGAATTTCATAGCCCATAAGTTGAAGGGTTATGACTTATGAGCATTATAAATATGGTTTGGTCCCCGATTGAGCGTTGTGCGTGAAAAGAGATAATCTTTGGCATTGTCTTCTGTATCCTCTCAACAGAGAATCTAAGGAAACGCTTGAATCAATCGGAAGATCCAAACTCATCACAATCAAAGGGAAAATCGCTATGGATCAAGGTATGTTTCTATTCTTCTTGTTTCCATTGAATCAACTAGAGTCTTACGTTTCTGGTTTAAATACAACAATTGGTATCAGAGCATCTCCTGTTGATTCCATGTGAAACTATAAAGAAGAAAACGTTTTCCTTATTTTCATAGAACAACAATTTCATTATTGATTCATGAACAGTGAACAGCGATTTCACTGTTACAGTGAACAGTGATATGCGATTTCATTATTGATTCATGAACAGTGAACAACGATTTCACTGTTACAGTGAACAGTGATATGCGATTATGCACTATGATTATGCACTATTATGATCACACTATTATGCGCTGCTTATATGATGATTATGCGACTTATAATAGATATACATTCACAATGCGAATCACTGTTACAGTGATTATGAATATAGATGTTACAGTAATTATAATCAACTATTCCTATGTTTTCATTATTTCCTTCTTTACCGACAATGGACTGAAATAATGATGTTTGTATAATTGTTTAGTGTAAACAATTGCTTGTTTACAATTGACTGAAACAATGATAGCCTTATTTACAGACCCATTATTTACAGTGATATCATTATTTAAGTGATTATGTTGAAATTATATTCATATTTACTGTTGAATCTATATAGGTATTCACTAATTCATTGTACTTGTATTCCGTGATTATAATGTAATTGTGTTCACTGTTGATCGAGGTGACTGTTCACTGTTGGACCTGTTGACTGTTGGTTGGGCTTGTTGTTGTTGGGCCTGTTAGAAAATTTTGCTTTATCCTGTTTTATTGGGACCTATTTAAGTTTTGGCTACATTTTATTTAGACCAATGTTTTAATTGTATTAAGGTGATAATTTAGTTAATACTCCAAAATTTATACATAGAATATAATTTTGGTTTCATGTATCACTATTGTGTTCCTTATTTAAACTTTACACAATTTAACTAATAGGTTGTCAAAGCAACCACTGTTAGGAAAATTGGTTGATTTTAAATAAGTGAGCATGCTACATCCATGTGAAACAATCGGCCCAAAGGAAGATTGTTTTGACCGGATAATCCCTGGTCTTAAATATGTGATAAAGTTTATTTTACCATTCTTTTATTATGTCAGTCCAAAGAAAGACATAATATTAGGCCGGTTTCGTTGTGTACGAAGAGTACCACTTACAAATTGATATTTTTGTCCAAATACTAAATAACAATGTTGTGCTAGGTATCTTGATATGGGTGGTTTTTTATTTACCTATTGTATGAATTTAAAAGTTTATGCAATTGAATAATGATGTGAATATGTTATTTATGTAATTTATTCTCTGTACAGCTACTATGTCTGCTACTAGTATATCTGCTGGTGTAAATAATATTCACATGCTTAATGGGACAAACTTCAAAGACTGGAAAGAGAACGTGTTAATCGTTATTGGATGTATGGATCTGGACCTTGCCTTAAGGATTGAACAACCCGCTCCTCTTACAGATGCAAGTACTCCTGAAGCTAGGAAATACTTTGAGAAGTGGGAACGCTCCAATCGCATGAGTCTCATGCTCATCAAGCGAGGTATTCCAGAAGCCTTTAGGGGTGCAATATCCGCAGGGGTGACCAATGCAAGTGAGTTCCTTACTGAACTTGAAAAGCATTTTGCTAAAAACGATAAGGCTGAAACAAGCACGATTTTAGCTAGCTTGATTTCATTGAAGTACAAAGGCAAAGGGAACATTAGAGAATACATCATGGAGATGTCTCATCTTGCTTCAAAACTTAAAGCACTGAAGCTTGATATCACTTTTGTATGAGGACTTACTTGTGCATTTAGTTTTGATATCACTTCCTCCACAGTACAGTCAGTTTAAGGTCAGTTACAACTGTCAGAAGGACAAATGGACTCTTAATGAGCTCATTTCATACTGTGTGCAAGAGGAAGACAGGTTGAAGCAAGACAGAACGGAAAGTGCTCATTTTGCAAGCACCTCTAAAGATAAGGGCACAAAACGAAAGAAGGAGAATGAAGCTGCTAAGGGTCCAACACAAAAGAAACAGAAAGGCAATGAGGGTTGTTTCTTTTGTAAGAAACCTGGACATGTAAAGAAGGAATGTACCAAGTATCATGCTTGGCGTGCTAAAAAGGGTATGTTTCTTGCTTTGGTCTGTTCCGAGGTTAACTTAGCTTCAGTACCTAGAAACACTTGGTGGTTAGATTTCGGTGCTACTACTCACATAAGTGTTTCTATGCAGGGTTGTCTGAGCTACCGAAAGCCAAATGATGCTGAAAGACGCATCTTCGTGGGCGATGGAAAATCGGTAGAAGTGGAAGCAATAGGAAACTTTAGGTTACTCTTAGGAACCGGTTGTTATTTGGAACTGAAAGACACTTTTGTAGTACCGTCATTTAGACAGAATTTGGTTTCTATTTCCTTGTTGGACAAATTTGGATATTGTTGTTCATTTGGAAATAATCAATTTAGTCTTTCATTAAATTCCAATATTATTGGTACTGGTTCATTAAGCACATTTGATAACCTATATCTTCTTGACACTATTGACTCATATAATGAAACCTTGCATGTGGAATCACGTGGTACTAAGCGTAAGCTCAATGAAGGAAATTCATCAAAATTGTGGCACAAACGTTTAGGACATATCTCGAAAACGAGAATGGAGAGACTTGTGTCAGATAGCATAATAGATTCTCTTGATTTTTCAGACTTTGATGTCTGTATTGAGTGCATCAAGGGAAAATAGACCAAACAAAAGAGATTGGGTGCAAACAGAACTTCAGACATCTTAGAATTGATCCACAGAGATATTTGTGGATCATTCCCTTCGGCTTCTTGGAATGGTCAACAATATTTTATATCATTCATAGACGATTACTCACGCTATGGGTACCTATATCTCATTCATGAGAAATCTGAGTCACTGGACATGTTCAAAGCTTTCAAAGCTGAGGTTGAGAACCAACTCAACAAACGAATTAAAAGTGTCAGGTCTGACCGTGGTGGTGAGTATTACGGCAGATATGATGGTTCCAGTGAACAACGTCCAGGACCATTTGCTAAATTCCTAGAGGAATGTGGAATCGTCCCACAATACACCATGCCGGGATCACCTAGCATGAGTGGTGTCGCTGAAAGACGAAACCGAACTGTGAAGGACATGGTAAGGAGTATGATCAGTCATTCTACCTTACCTGAATCACTCTGGGGAGAAGCACTAAAGACTGCAGCTTACATCCTTAATAGAGTACCAACTAAAGCAGCTACCAAAACACCTTATGAACTTTGGATAGGCAGAAGACCGAGTATAAAGCATTTTCACATTTGGGGATGTCCAGCTGAAGCAAGGCCTTATCGGCCGAATGAAAAGAAATTGGACTCCAAAATAGTGAGCAACTACTTCATTGGCTACTTTGAGCGATCAAGGGGCTACAAGTTCTATAATCCCATTATTAAGTCCATTTTTGAAACGGGGACAACAACGTTTTTTGAGGATGTCGAGTTTGGGGGGAGAAATAAGGTAAGAGACATTGTCTTTGAGGAGGAACCGATTTCGACTCCTACTACTGTTATTGACAATGTACATGTTTCAATACCTGTCATTGATCAAGAAGCAGATCTAGAACCTCAACAGGACAATGTTGAACTACTCCCTACTCAAATTGAAGTAAATATTCCAGAAGAACAAACTCAACAACCTCAAGATCAAATGCCATTAAGGAGATCCACGAGAGAAAATAGAAGAGCTATTCCGGATGATTATATGGTCTTTCTCTAAGAACATGAGGAAAATGATGGATTGGTGGAAAATGATCCAATCAACTTCAATCAAGCCATGCAGGATTCTAACTCTCAAAAGTGGATAGATGCTATGAATGAGAAGTACAAGTCTATGCAAGACAATCAAGTTTGGGATCTTGTCCCATTACCTGAAAATACAAAGCCTATTGATTGTAAATGGATATTCAAAACCAAGAAGGACTCAAAAGGTAATGTGGAAAGATATAAAGCTCGTCTTGTAGCTAAAGGCTTCACTCAAAAGGAAGGCATCGACTATACAGAGACTTTCTCTCCGGTGTCAAAGAAAGACTCATTTAGGACAATCATGGATCTTGTTGCACATTTTGACTTTGAGTTGCATCAGATGGATGTTAAAACAATGTTTCTCAATGGCTACATTGATGAAACAATTTATATGGTGCAACCAGAAAACTTTGTGTATGGAGACCCAAAGAATATGGTTTGCAGACTAAAGAAATCCATCTATGGGCTCAAGCAAGCTTCCCGTCAATGGTACTACAAATTTCATCAAGTAATTGTCTCGTTTGGTTTTGAGACAAATGTTGTTGATAATTGTGTGTATCATAAGTTCAGTGGGAGTAAGCATATCTTCTTGGTTTTGTATGTTGATGACATATTGCTTGCCACTAATAATATAGACATGTTGCACGAAACCAAGAGATTTCTATCAAAGAAATTTGAAATGAAAGATCTTGGTGAAGCTTCTTTTGTCTTAGGGATTCAGATATACCGGGATCGTTTTCGGGGTATTCTTGGATTATCACAAAAGGGCTATATAGAAAAAGTGCTTAAAAGGTTTGGCATGCAAGATTGTAAACCAGGAGATACCCCTATATCTAAAGGAGACAAATTCAGTCTTAAACAATGTCCTAGGAATAAACTTGAAGTTGTAGAGATGCAAAAAGATCCCCTATGCATCCGCTGTTGGGAGTCTTATGTATGCTCAGGTATCTACACGTCCAGACATAACATTCATTGTTGGAATGCTTGGCATATATATATTTGGATAACTCTGGGATGAGTCACTGGAAAGCAGCTAAACGAGTTATGAGATATTTACAGAGAACTAAGGATTACATGCTCACATACAAGATATCAGATCAGTTGGAGATCATAGGATATTCTGATTCTGATTTTGCTGGATGCCAAGATAGTAGAAAATCTACATCAGGCTACATTTATCTGTTAGCTGGAGGAGCTATTTCTTGGAGAAGTGCTAAGCAGACACTCATAGCTTCTTCCACCATGGAAGCAGAATATGTGGCGTGTTTTGAGGCCTCCAACCACGGATTATGGCTGCGTTATTTTGTCACTGGGCTGCGCATTTTGAATGACATAGAAAGACCACTAAAGTTATATTGTGACAATAAGTCAGCAGTTTTATATGCCAACAACAACAGGAGCTCATCTAGGTCAAATTATATTGACATAAAGTTCCTGGTTGTGAAGGAGAGAGTAGAGAATAAACAGATTTTCATAGAGCATATTGGGACAAACTCCATGATTGCGGATCCGCTTACTAAGGGCTTACCACCTAAGGTCTTTCATGAGCACACCGCTCATATGGGTGTTATGTCATATGAGGATATCATGGTTTAGTGGGAGTTTTTTTGTTGTTCTATGATGGGTTTTTTTTGGCACATTGGTGCAATTTAGTATTTTCTGCAGAAATAAAGTCTTCCGTCAATTGTCTGTTTATTATATGTTTGATCTCATTAAAGATTAAAGTAGGACCGGTTGGAAATAGACATGTTTGGATCACATCACATGTAATTTCCATGCTCTACATCCATGTTTGATCTATGTCATTTTATTATATTGGTATATGTGACTATTGATGGATTTAGTTACGCTATTTGTGACGCAAATCGCTTTAATCCTATATCAGTATAGTCAATGGACGAGATTGTTTCAGAATACCTTTACTTGTGATAGCAAGTTTTGAGCTCATAAGGTTATACACATTAAAGGTAACATATATGGCCCAAGTGAGAGATTGTTGGACAAATCCAATAAAGTGGGCACACATATGTAATATAATGTGTATTGCTATCTTAAAGTGTAGTCCATCTAATATGTGATCTAATAGGGTGTTGGACTATTAGGTATTAATAAATAACATGGTGTAAATAAAGATGTAATTTCTAATTCAATGAGGGGCATAATTGAAAATTCACAGCCCGTAAGTTGAAGGGTTATGACTTATGAGCATTATAAATATGGTTTGGTCTCCGATTGAGCGTTGTGCGTGAAAAGATATAACATTTGGCATTGTCTTCTACATCCTCTCAATAGAGAATCTAAGGAAACGCTTGAATCAATCGGAAGATCCAAACTCATCATCACAATCAAAGGGGAAATCTCTATGGATCAAGGTATGTTTCTATTCTTCTTGTTTCCATTGAGTCAACTAGAGTCTTAAGTTTCTAGTTTAAATACAACATGAAGTTCTTCCTTGATAAGGTTATAAGCATGATTAGCTCTCGGACAATCAAAATATTATCGAGGATTTGGTATTCACTTCTATACGAATATTATCATCATTTTGATATTTCCCTTCCATCCATGCGCATCGGATGTAAGTATGATAATTACTCGATCTTATTTTGCTTCAAAATTACAATATAACATATATGTTGAATGATTCATTATTTCTCCTTGATTTTTGCTTTGTTTCATTATTTTGATATGCTTCTATCTAACTCAAATTCATCAATCTAAGGAATTATTCTGATAGTGAGTTTGTTTTGTTTACAAACAAACTTGTTTTTCCCAAACAAAACAAAATAGGAACTTACAGAGAAGAAGAAGTCGCGTTTTACTAAATGTCAAAGTTACTACTGTATGTTTAAGTTAAATATAAGAAAACGGGGGAGGGGAGAGAGAAAGATGTCAAGAATCTAAGAAGTTAACAAAACCATTCACATCAAACATCAACTACCATGATAAGTGGGTGCATAGCTTAGTGGTTTTTGCTCATGGACTGCTTCAAGTTCATTATGCTGACTTTATTGACATTTCATTTTCAACTATAATGAAAGCATGGTTTTTCAATTGCAAATATCTTATCTACCTTTCATTAGTTTATCTGAAACTTTGGTTTTGTTTTTAATAGTAGAGATCTATTGTTTTGTTGTTTTGTTAGAAAACAAAACAAAACATGTTTATAGGAGTTTGAAAAAGACTTTGACTACAATAATATGTCTAGTTGAACACATGTTGTAATTTGTATGAGACACATGTTTGTTTGTGAGGATGAATCTTGTAGATGACATAATGATCATGACGTGGGCTTCCACCAATATAAAAGGAGTCTCCCATATGTGTTGTTTCTTTGTGTTATTTTTATGTGTTTAGATACAATATGAAACCTCAGTGACTTTTAAAGTTTTATATTATATTCCATATATTAATTCATGTATCCTTATACATTTTTATGTATAGATGTCGAATCTGGCAAAACTTGAATTTCAAGCTCTTATTGTCAATGGAGAAAACTATATATCTTGGCAGCTTAACACCAAACTTCATTTACAAGCAAAAAATTTAGGGGATACCATTAAATAAGGAAATACAATGCCGGTAAAAGATAAAACATTTGCACATATTTTCTTGCGTCATTATATTCATAATGATTTCAAAAATGAATATTTCACTGAGGAAGACCCATTAGTTTTATGGAAATTTCTCAAGGACAAATATGACTATCAGAAGGTGGTCATATACCCTGTTGCCCAAAACGAATGGTTAAACTTAAGATTGCAAGATTTTAAAACAGTGTCAGAATATAACTCTACTATGTTCAATATCGTCTCTCGTCTTAAGTTTTGTGGAGACAATGTAACAGAATCACAGATGTTAGAAAAAACGTTATCAACCTTTCATGCATCAAGTGTACTTCTGCAGCAACAAATAAGGGAATGTCATTTTGCTAATTATTCTGAATTAGTGATGTGTCTTCTTGTAGCAGAAGAAGATGCTAAGATTTTAATGAAAAATTATAATGCAAGACCATCAGGTTCCATGGCATTTCTTGAAGAAAATGTCAACTACTATTTTTAGAGAGGCCAAGGCAGGGGATATGGCAGAGACGTGGCTGAAATACATACTCCAGAAGAGCTAGCCACAATGACTACTCTAGTAAAGATAGTCACTCCAGGGGAGGAGGTTACACTAGAGGCCATCACTCCCGCGTAAGTGCTAACCGTAAATGGCTCAAAACTCCGACCCAAGACAATACTAAAACTCCTGCAATGGACACTGCACTTCATCTCAGGATGATACTTGTCATTGGTGTGGTAAACGTGGACATTGGTCACTTGGCTGTTGTGCACCAAAGGAAGTAGTTGAGAAATATCGAGCCTCTCTTAAAACCACAGAGACACATTTGATGCAAGGGGAATATAACAATAATACATTTGAACATCCAGTCACTGTTACTCATTTGGACACTTCTGGCTTTTTCCAAGATGTTGACAAAGTATCGATGTAATATGCTATCTTAATCTCATCATGTAAGATATGTTTTTGTTACTTATCACTTGGTATAGTGTGTTTTGGTACTTTTCATTTTATGTTATATGTAAGATATGTACCTTTATCTCATTTTGTATACAATTTGCTTGACTTCCTATATGTTTCTTATTTAAGGTATGGATCACACAATGTCACACTTGAATGATGATACATGTCTGCTTGATAGTGTCACTACATATACAATACTTAAAAATCGCAAATTTTTCTCATCACTATAAAATAAAAAAACAAGAGATGTCTACATAGATGGCTCTGTGCAAATTATTGAAGGCTCTGGTCGAGCCCATTTGGTCTTACCAAATGGTACCCAGTTATTTATTAAGGGTGTGTTATATTCTAGCAGTTCCAGAAGAAACTTGCTTAGTTTTAAGGATATACACTTGAATGTGTATCATATTGAGACAACTAATGAAGGGAACAAAAAATATTTATAGATCATATATAGTGTTGGAAGCCATAAGCTCACACTAAAACAATTTTCCCTTATCTTTTTAGGACTATATTGTGCAACCATCACAACTATGGAATCACATGTTGTTTTAAGCCATAAATTTAATCCAAAACTCATTGACCCACATACTTTGCTTATTTGGCTTGATCGCTTGGATCGTCCGAGGTCTACCATGTTCAAGAAAATTGTAGAGAACTCTAATGGTCATTCCTTAGCACACACTTCCTTCCAACTCCCTAGTGGGCATTCCTTATTCACAAGGAAAACTTGTTACTAAACCATATCATCTCAAGATTGATAATGAGTCGCCATCATTCTTACAAAGAATACAAGGCAACATTTATGGACCAATTCACCGTGCTAGTGGACCTTTTAGATATTACATGGTCTTAATTGATGTTTCCACTCGATGGTCTTATGTGTGTTTGTTTTTTATTTGTAATCTTTCTTTTGCAAGATTTCTACAACAAATAATTCAATTTAGAACTCACTTCCCAGACTATCACATTCAGTCTGTTCGCCTTGATAATGCAACCAAATTTACGTCACAAGTGTTTTGAGATTTTTGTTCATCCATAGGGATTATTGTTGAACATTTCGTCCCACATGTTCATCTACAAAATGGTTTAGCAAAATCTTTGATTAAACGACTCCAACTCATTGCTAGACTTTTGCTTATGCAGTCTAGCCTACCTACTAGTGTTTGGGGACATGCTATTTTGCATGCCACCAAATTACTTCGCCTTAGGCCCACTGCATACCATCAGTATCCACCTTTACAACTTGAGATTGGTTATCAAACCAATATTTCACATTTACATAAATTTGGTTGTGCCGTACTTGTTCATATCCCACTCCAGTGCGTACTAAGATGGGTCCCCAACATCGATTAGACATTTATGTCGATTTTGACTCACCTTCCATTATTCGATATCTCGAACCTTTGACTAGTGATGTTTTTACTACTAGATTTGTCGACTGCCAGTTTGATGAGACTGTCTTCCTACTGTTAGGGAGAGATAGCAAGGAATGATGTGAAGTACTCTTATGGAATACTCCCACCTTGTCTTACCTCGACCCTAGATCGTCACGATGTGATGATGTGCTAAGGAGAATATTACATTTCGGAAAATTGCAAATCAATTACCTGATGCATTTAATGATGCAACTAAAGTAACAAAATCACATGTTCCAGCTAGGGGTGGGCACGGGACGGGATGGGATGAGATATACCCATCCCTATCCCATCCTGTTCATACGGGATTGGGACGAGGTCGGGATACGGGATCGGGACGGGACGGGATGGGAAAAACCCCATCCCGACCTCGTCCCATCCCAAAAGGGTTCGGGACGGGACGAGATCAGCGTGCTGTCTATGACTGCTGCGAAGATTATCATCAAATAAGAGCGTGAAAAATAACTTTCTTATAATTAGATATAGAGCGTGAAAAATAACTTTCTTAAACCTACAAGCAAATTGCAGGAATCTGGAAATACTAATAGATAACACCTAAGCAGTGAAATATCCACCAATATAGAGGCGACCCCATGGAAAACCCAAGGTCTCGTAAACCAGATCACCTCTTGAATATACGTTCTCTGACACTACAAGATAACTCTTATTGCCCGAGGGTGAGTAGCATATTACCTAGTAGCCTTTAGTCTTAAACCAAATTAATAATGGATAAAAAAGACATGTCTGAATATGTCTCTCAAGATGCTTATAACATTGTATACGTAACAAGCACGTGATTGATTGCAAACCTCCCTCAAGTGCTAATCTAGTTGGGATGTTTGGGAGAGGTCAATTTGCTTTTGTTTTCATCTGTTTTCTCCTTGAAACTTTAGATAAACCCAGAAATGATAGCCTCAAGAGACACTCATGTATAGTCTAAATCGATATTACATAATATATAAAACCCAAAATAAAATAAATGAAATTCAAATGCAATCTTGAACATCAAAAGATGAAGATCCCAGAAAGGATTCAAATGCAAACACTATGAGTTTTTGTCAATCATCTTTAAGTTTATATGAATAAAAATAAATAAATAAATAAAATATTAATAATAAATATTAAAAAATTAGCTCGGGACGGGACGAGATTGGCGGGATTGAAAATCTTCATCCCATCCCATCCCAGTCTAGATCGGGACGGGACGGGATCAGGATGAAATTATTCAATCCCATTAAGACCCGGAAAAATTGGGACGGGATCGGGATCGCGGGATGGGATGCCCACCCCTAGTTCCAGCTATGAATGCACCTGCTCGAATTTGTGTCCCTTAAGGACAAACTTCGAAGTAAGAAACTAATGAATCTGTTGCACGCCAGAAGCATGGCACACCTATAGGTTCCAAAGATTTGATTCCCTGAAAAAGGAGAGTCAACAAAATTTCATGCCCTAATGCAACTTTTAAATATCTAGCAGAAGTTGTATAGGCTCGAGAAGAAGAAGTTGTACATGAAGCTTCAGAAGTAGCATCACATAATGCTCCTAAAGAGGTTATGTTTGAAAATACCAATTTCTTCATAATCCCTGAAGTGATTCACAATGCCCTTGGTAAGACTCAGGTACCTGAGAATGATGAGATCTCAATATATTCAGGAGAAATGTGACATCGTAATGTAATGGTCATCGATGATGTATTTGTACATATGGTAGCTACTGAACTATCAAAGGGCAATGATATTTGTAATAATATTGAACCATGCATGTAGCATCTACGAATGTTGACAAAGAAGTGATTGGCCAAAATGAAAAGATGCCATCAAAACAGAATTAGATTCTCTTGAAAAATGTGATGTTTTTGGACCTATAGTACGGACACCCAAACTTGTAAACCTTGTTGGTTTTAAATGGGTGTTTGTAAGGAAAAGAAATGTGAAAAATGAAATTGTCAGATATAAGGCAAGGCTTGTGGCACAAGGTTTCTTACAGAAACCCGAAATCGATTTTGATGAAACATATTCCCTAGTTATGGATATGACTACATTCCGATATTTAATAAGTCTTGTAGTTTTTAAAAAACTTGATATGAGACTTATGGATGTAGTAACTGCTTACTTATATAGGGAATTAGACACAAATATTTACATGAAAATCTCTGAAAGATTTACTTTGCTCGAGGCAAAGTCCGAAAATACTCACTCGATAAAACTAAGACGAGTTTTGTATGGCTTGAAACAATCCAGAAGGATGTGGTATAACTGTCTTAGTGAATATTTGTATAAAAAAGGTTATACAAACAATCTCATTTGTCCATGTGTCTTTATCAAGAAATCTATTACTGGTTTTGTCATAACAACAATATATGTAGATGATATAAACCTTATTGGATCTATCGAATATACTACTAATGTTGCTAACTATTTAAAGAAAGAATTTGAGATGAAAGACTTGGGAAAAATGAAATTTTGTCTCGGCCTGTAGATCGAGCAAAGGACTAATGGAATATTAGTCCACCAGTCATGAGATATTGAAAAAGTGTTTAAACACTTTAAAATATGTACAAATCTCATATACTTAGTACGCCAATGGTTGTCTGCTCTTTAGATGTATCTAAGGATCCATATCGACCAAAGAATGAAAATGAGAAGATACTTGGTCCTGAAGTACAATATTTAAGTGTCAATGATGCATTGTTATATTTGGCACAATGTACACAACCTGATATAGCATTTTCTGTGAACCTGTTAGCAAGATATAGTTCTGCACCTATTCGTAGACACTGGAATGTAGTAAAACACATTACAATATTTTCACGGGACAATTAATATGGGTTTATTTTATTCCTGTGATTTATCTAACCATTCTCATTTAGTTAGCTATGAAGATTTAGGCTATTTATTTGACCCCCATAAGGGTCGCTCACAAACAAGTTATGTATTTTTGAACTGCAACACAACTATTTCATGGCGATCTATTAAGCAGTCGTTAGTGGTTACCTTCTCAAATCATTATGAAATTATTGCTCTGAATGAAGCAAACCGAGAGTGCGTTTGACTCAGATCATTAATTCAACATATAAGAAATAACTGCCAATTACCATCGACTCTTGATTAACCGACTCTAATATATGAAGATAATGTTGCATGTATCGCTCAAATGAAGGAAGAGTTTCATCAAAGGAGATCAAACAAAACATATTCCAATCAAGTTTTTCTATCCACATGAGCTCCAAAAGAATCATGAGATCGACATCAAACAGATTCGATCTAATGACAACCTTGCAGATCTCTTCACCAAATCACTATCAAAATCGACATTTCAAAAATTAGTTTACGAGATTGGTATGTGTCGACTAAAACATCAGAGTAATTGATATTTGTGAATGAGTCATTATCAGGAGGAGTACTGTAGGGGTGGGCACGGGACGGGATGGGACGAGATATGCCCATTCCTATCCCATCCCGTTCATACGGGATCGGGACGGGACGGGATGGGAAAAACCTCATCCCGACCTCGTCCCATCCCAAACGGGTTCGGGACGGGACGGGATCAGCGTGCTAATCTGAAAGTCTTGAGCCTGGAACAGTCTTGAGTCTGCTGTAAGGCAAATCCTGTTAAGTAATTCAATGTTGGAAATTAAGAACGATGTAATTTTCTACATGTCTATATGCTCCTATAGACAATTAAAATATTCTGTTGAATGAGTTTCCAGTATTCAGTGAACGTGAATTTATGATTCAGCTAGATGCTTCATTTTTGCAGTTTTCTATGTCAGTGATCTTTGTAATGATCCCAATTTTTTTTTGTGTCTGGTTTTGATAATTTGTACTTGTGTCTTTCCTCACAACTTGAGCTTTTAACAAGAAATGGGTATTGGCACACTAACAGAAAATAGTGTTCAATGAAATGTACAAAAATGGGTATTGGCACACTAACTATGAAATGGGTATTGGCACACTAACAAGCTTTTAACAAGAAATGGATATTGGCACACTAACTATGACATAAAAATATTAATAATTAATATTAATTAATTAGTTCGGGACGGAACGGGATTGGCGGGATTGAAAATCTTCATCCCATCCCATCCCATTCCAGATCGGGACGGGATCGGGATGAAATTATTCAATCCCATTAAGACCCGAAAAAATCGGGACGGGACGGGAACGAGATTGCGGGATGGGATGCCCACCCCTATCCAGAAGTATATTTAATTAAGAGAATCCAAAAGTATGCTACATTGATATTAGTGTGCTGTACTCTTTTTCCTTTGACATGGTTTTATCCCATTGGATTTTTTCTGTCAAAGTTTTAACGAAGCAACATTATACACACCCACCATCTTTTTAAAGATTGTTATATACCCTTTTTCACGAATCACCTTCGATGGATCACTTTTAATGCTGCTCCTCTTTGATAACAAAAAGCTTGTTGTATACCTGTAGGTCGCGCCTTGTTGATATGTTATGGGATCCTATAAAAACCTAGCTCGCTTTCCAAAAAAAACTTTTTCAACAATTACTTTTGGAAATAGTTGTGAATTAGAAATTACAAAACTCAAACAACAAAAAATTTGCTAGCTTAACAACTTGGGAAATTTATTCCACTTTCCAAGTTTTTGATTTATCTAAACATGCGCTAAAATGCAATTGCTTATGCTTCCTTATCTTGAGAGGGTCCCTAAAAACACAATCTTGTGATCTCTCAAAAGCCAACCAAAAGTGGACATACTACAAACACCAACAGTCTAACCTGTCGTCTCAACTGAAATAAGTTCACAATGAAACATAGTACTGCAATATTAAACATAACATGACTTGTAAATGTTCAGGAACTCCAAAAGGCCCATATCATCCAAGTCACTCTGTCATTACTGGTTTGTTCTCGTTTGCTTTAAATCTCTGCTCCTTAGGCTTCTGCTCTTCCATTTTCCTACAACAAAAAATGACAACTGTCAGAAATACCATTTAAGACACTTCGATCTAAAACAAATGTTGGCAAATTGAGCGTACTGTTCTGGATAGATAAACAAGACAAATAGAGTTCAAAGATTCATAATACACAATCGCGACTAAAAAATCAATAAAATCCAAAGATTCATATTCACATTTATTATTTATTACTGTGATTACAGTTATTATTAAACTAATAATAACATATTTCCCTCCACTATAAACTCAACCACCTCCTCTATATGCTCGCTTTTTGAGATAAAATATTACATTGAATATCCCCAGAGTCCATATATGGAGACACGGCCCTCAATATGCTTGCCCTCAATATTACAGCGAATATCCTGAGTCCATAGATGGAGACACCGCCACAAACTCCATATATGCTAACTTAAACTCCATATCCAACACCTACTCCACCTCATATTCCACCATGACTGCCACCTACATCAACAACCCCAACTTTTCCCACCACCATAGCTAAGAGGAATAAAATCCTTTGTTCCGAAAAGACCAAACACCACATCCCTTCAAAGTTCAATCTGATTCCCCACAACCTAATGCAAATCACATAGTTTATTCTTTGCCTTTTGCCAATTCCATATAATTGAAGAATCCAGAAGCTTTTAGGAATCTTGACGTGACGGAGAACATTCCCATGTTAATTACAAATAAAAGTTTTCCTAAAGTGATCTCCAGAAGCGTCTGATATAACCATAAGCTAAGCCTAGTGCTGAAAACTATTAATCAAATCAAAATTCGTTTGTGAAGATCTTTATTGTGATAACTCCACCACAATAAAAGCTACTAAAACAGTGACAACTTTAAGACATTTTCAATATAATAGGGAGGCCCTGATAAAAGAGGAGGCTCGGAAGAGAAAGATGCTCCTTGAACCAAAGGAACATAGAAAGGGCCTCTACTTAATGACTCAAAATCGAAAATAATAGTGACAAAGGATACATTTGCAGGCCTGTCCCCAAGTGCTGCCCCACTGCCAAACCAGAAATTCGGATGAAGTTTGCATGCTCTTTAGTTATGCAGTTAAATCATAAAGCAGTCGCAGTGCGGTCCAGGACCGAATTACGATTAAGCATATAGTTGTTAAAGTTTGAATGTTATGTATTTAATCGGTCAATTTTTTCAAAGCATATATTTTTAAAATTTAATCATAGTCATAAACTACAAAAATAAATAATTAATCAAAATAGTGTCAATTTGTAATTATATCACTTTACTAATTAATCATAGTTATATATTACTTTACTAATTAATCAAATGAACTTAAGTTTGTGGATTGCAACTCTTATATCACTACAAATAACCTAATTTCCAACATAGCGATAAATCGGCGAGTTGATTCGGCCGATAAATCGGTGACTCGACTTTTTTGCCGATTAATCGGTGACCATTAAACCCCAACCGATTTCACTCAGTTCGGTTCGGTCAAACCCCGAATTGCGACTAATCGGTGATTTTTTGCTGCATTAATAACTTAGCTCTTTAAATGGTTTTGGGTTTCGCACCGCTTGTTATGAAAACCTCAATCTTTGCTATCTTCTTCTTATCAGATTCTTCTATCATATTTTTCCATAAAATCTAATGCTAGATATTCTGCATCACCTAGTAAAGACAACTTTTGAAGGAACTTTCTTATTGAAACCTATTTGCTCATGGATAAACCAACTTTCCCATTCTCAAGTACCATAATTACCTGTCGTGCTAGGACTGCCAAGGGTCACCGCTTCCCCTAGGTGAAACTAATGCACTTTTGGAACTCTAGTTTGAAAGGAGTTTTTTTTTTTTTTTTTTTTTTTTTTTTTTTTTGAAAGGCAAGCGCGGGGTGTAAATGGGCTCCCCAGACCACAGAAAAAATAGAACCGTTACAAGTTACATTCGATAGTACGTTCACTCGTTACAGCATCCATAGGACAATAAACTTGCTTCAAATCTTCAACAAAGAACCTAAGTAGTACTAGAATCACCGTCTCCAAGTTGGGGAGTAACCCTGCAAAATGTTCTGCTACTAAAGTAGTTGCATGATAGACCTGCCATAACTTTTCTTCCTCATAAGTACCAATCAATCCTTTAATCACTCTCATGACGTGAGGTATACCTAACGTAGGCCCTAGGATGTATGAGAAGTCGTCGTAAGGATACGAGCCACATCGAATCATGATAAAAAAACCATTGAATGCTAGCACTAATCTAGCATCCATACAAGGTGCTAATAAACAGTTGCATTCTACTTGTAGTATCATCATCAGTTACCTGAATTTAGGATTGGTCTTCGTGCTTCGAGAGGACCTTCGAGGAACATATGCCATGGGAGACTGGATAACCTCACGTTCTTCTTCACTAGTGTTTTGCCGCTTCCTCTTCAAGTGAAGTATGAATTTCAGCGACCAATGCATCCTTGCCTATTTTTGCAATTGCTGAATGCAGACCCTTGACGGCTTGGGGTATTAGACAATCCATGAGCGTTGTGGGATCTGCCCCCAATCCTCTTTTACCAGCGATTGCGCGAAGCACCTCCACTACTTGCTTTTCCTCTGAGGTAGATATGGGGGTGGACAGACCTGGCTCGGCTTCTACTTCAGCGGCTGCTCCTTTGGCTTGCATTACCACAGGTGGCACCTCGGTGTCGAGGACTGGTTGCGGGAGAGAATTAGTGCTTAGCTGATCAGAGTCGGTGTTTGCACCCATGTCCTGTATAGCATTGTCTGTGCACGACTCGTTCACATGCTCGCCTGTTTTGGAGGTCTCCGCGTTCATATGTGATGGAACATTACTGCTGCTAGGCCTCCTATTCGTTGCCATGTGCTTTTTCTTTGGTACCTCCCAGCCCTCTTCTGTCGCTGCGTGCTGAGTTTTATTGTTAACTGGTCTGTAAAATTTGAATGCAGGCCGCTTAGCATCAGCCTTGGGGCACTTCTCAGTGCTATGAACAAACACCTTGCAGTGTTTGCAACGAACAGGTTTCCACGTATAGTCTACACCCACTTTGTGCGGTCATCATCGACAACCACAGGAATTTCGCTCGGGAAAGTGCTGTTAATGTTAACCTCAACGCAGACTTTAGCGAAGTTCATTCGAGTCTTATCCTCCGTAGCTTTGTCAAGTTTTAAGGGAGCACCGACTGCACTGGCGATAGCTTCGATACCTTTGGGGTTCCAGAATAATAGGGGAACATTCTTCAAACAGATCCAGATCGGGATAGTATTCAAAGCAGAGACATCGTCCTCAAGGAATGGTCTCCATGGACGTAAGATAAAAAGTCGACTTGCAATGTGCAAAAAGCCAATGTCTAATACCTGTTCCCTGTCTTCTGGAGTATTGAACTTGAAAATAAAAGTATTCTCACTGTGTGTCTTCATGTCAAAGCCATTTTTAAGTTTTCATGTACGTGAGAGTACCTCTTTGACATAGCCAAAAGCTAATCGTTTGCCGACAAAGTAACCAATGATAAGTTCCTCGCAAGCCTTGCGCTCCGCAACAAAGTCAGAGGACTGCAACTTTACCACCGCAATGCCACTGGACATAGTTGGAGGATGATATGAAAGTTTTGTGGTGCCTGAGCCTTGATTGTTTGCAAGGATCTCGGCCCATGTCTGCTTTGCAGGGGCTGCAGGGGCCTGGCTAGCGCTGTCAGATCGCTCGCCCAGATCATCAGTAACACCTATACCAGCGCCAATAGGTACCAGGTCCTTGTGTAGATCTTCCCCGATCGGTCTTTCCGGAGACGAAGTAGGCGAGCCATTGCCTAGCAGTTTGATTGGTGATCCAGGACCATATCGAGCCTCCATCTCTGTGGTCATTCGCTCAACATCTGGGTCGAGTTCAATCCTGTGACCAAAGGTAGGGTTAACGTTAGTTCCTCTCTTATCATGCAGTCCTACCCCACGAGAGGAGATGGGGTTGGCTGTGTGGTCTTGCTGAGTCGTCATCCACAGTACTGCAAGCAATCATCAAAGCTGCAAGCAATCATGAAGTCGAAACCCTAGCTCTCTCCTTCGAAACCCTTGAGTTTTGATATGTCTTCAAAACCCTAGCTCGCCAAATCCGTATTTGAAAGGAGGTTTCTTATCATCCAAACATTGAAAACAAAAATTGACTGGCTATCTTCTATTTTTAAGAGCAACTTCAAGACCCAAATTTATTGCATAAAAAAACATCTAAAGCCTAAATAACATATTAAAATCAATCAATTCAACTAGTCACTTACGGAGGTCGAAGGCTTTACTAGGAGATGGAATTAGATCATCAGAGTTTATAAAGTGTAAAGCTTATGAGTTGTCAGCTAGTATTTTATTCTGGGATTCAACCACAACTACAAACTCTAAACAAAACATCATGAAACTTATTGTTTATTTGTTTGATTGAATATGTATGTATAAAAGGGTGGGGGTTTCTCAAAAATCAATCTTCAAATGACCATTAATTAGAACTAACATGTATGTGTGTATGTAAACAGAATCATAACAAAAAGAAACAACTATAACAAGAAACAACACGGATGGAACAAAACAAAACGAAACAAAGCAAAGAGAAATTACCTCTTGTCGGAAGCTCCGCCCTTTTGGCTGAGGAAGGATCTGAAGAGAGGGGAATTCACGTCGTAAATCATTGTCGATGCAGATGGTGCGGTGATTGTGTGTTGTGATTCCTCCCTGCACCAGCGGCGTTCGTTTAGTTTGCAAGGAGAAGTGGAGAGACGAGGAGCCTATATGTTAGGGTTGCAGCTCTGGCGGTTTGTCTGGGCTGCCCTGGGCCTATCTCGGCCCATATTACTTTGTTATTCTATATTATAATTCAGAATATATTTTACTAGACAAACATCAAATGAGAATTGGATATAAAAGAGGACTAAGATTGAAAGTTGAAAAAATGTTGAAGATTGAGATTCATTATCCTTTACAATAGCATGCTTATAAATATAAAATATGTAGAAGGGTGAAAAGTTGTAAAAAAAATTAATGAAATGTACATGTGGTGAAAAGATAAAGTATTGTGTTTTCATTTTTTTCAAAATGAAAATTATCATAACTATTTACGTAGTTGTCGGATTTTGATAAACTTAGTATCATTAAAATGCAATTTTGAAGATTTTTTCAACAAAATCAATAATCAATACAAACACTTAAAATTTCAAAATATGTATTTTATTTTTGAAATATATACGTATTTTAAAGATTTTTATGCCTAAGTATAATATTTTCAATGAAACAGATGGACATTTTTATTGAACATTCAAACGAAGACTACGAACATTCAATCGATTCTAATTTTAACCGAGTTTGACTCTAAGAAAATTAGTATTCTAAATATGATATTTTTATGAAACTGATTAAAGGCAATGGTGGGGATGGTGAAGTGGGTGTCCAATGTATGATAATTAACAGTAAAAATAAATAAACATATGTGGAGTGCCAACGGCACCGGTAATATGCTAGTCTATATTACAATTAAGAGTGGTATTTTACTATTCATTATTATCTGGTACAAACTTGAGGATTGGAGATAAAAGATGGTTACGATTGAAAGTTGGGAAGTGTGTTGAGGGTTGAGATTCATTTTCTATAATGACATGTTTGTAAATATAAAACGTATAGAAGGGTAAATAAAATGAAAAATTGATGAAAAGTTGGTGGAGTGTACATGTGGCGGAGAGATTAAGTATTGTGTTTTCCTTTTATTAATGAATATTATCATAACTATCTATGTAGTTGTCGAATTCTGGTAAATTTGGTATCTTTGAAATGTAATTTTGAAGACTTTTCCAACAAAACAAATGAACAATACAAACACTTATATTTTCAAAATATGCATTTTGTTATTAAAACATGTAAGTATTTTAAATATTTTCATGCTTAAGTATAACATTATTCAAATAAACGGATGGACATTTTAATGAACCTTAAAAACAAAGACCGAACATTCAATAATTTCTAATTTTAACCGAGTTTGACCATAAAAAAAATTAGTTTAAACTCTAAAATATGAATTTTTTTTAACTGATTGAGGGCAATAGTGGTGAAGGTCTCCAGTGCATGACAATTAATAGAAAAACAAATATATGTGGAGTGCCAACGACACAGATTGAATGACTTTATGACTCAAGATTTACACTCTAATTTTAGACTTTAAAATGAGTAAGATTGTCATTTTATTTTGTTGGTTAACCACTGTTAAAAAATTGAGCAACATTAGTCATGTAGAAACCAAAAAGTAGCACTCATTGGCAATTTATTATACCCAAATAGTCTTCATATACAAAAGTAGGTCTTCAATGTCATTTTCCGTTATTAAAACATGTAATTACTTATTATATTTTCATGAATAAGTGTAATATTTTTTAAAGAAACAAACTAACACTTTAATAAACATTCAAATAAAGACCCCGAACATTCAATCGGTTCTAATTTTAACCGAGTTGGATTTTATAAAAATTAATATTTTTACCGTAAAATAGGCTTGCACTTCAGAAAAAATTAGTTTACATTCTAAAATATGATTTTTATTTATTTTTATATAAAACTGATTGAGGGCAGTGATGGGGATGGTGGTGAGGGTGTCCAGTGCTTGATAATTAGCAGCCCAAAAAAATGTAAGTGGAGTGCCAACGACACTGGTAATATGCTAGTCTATATTACAATTCAGAGTGGTGTTTTACTATTCATTGATGACTGAGACAAATTCAAATCAAATGATTAGAGATAAAAGATGGTTATGATTGAAAGTTGGGAAATGTATTGAATTTTGAGGGTTGAGATTCATTTCTTATGATGGGTAAAAATAATGAAAAACTTTTGAAAAAGTTAGTGGAATGTACATGTGGCGGAGAGAGAAAATATTGCGTTTTCCTATTAGCTAAAGGAAAATTTATCATAACTATCTACATCGTTGTCGGATTTTGGTAAACTTAGTATCATTGAAATGCATTTTTGAAGATCTTTCGAACAAAATCAATGATCAATATAAGGGCAAAAATATTAAAAATATATATTTCGTAATTAAAAAAAGTATAATGTATTATATGTATTTAATTATTTTCAATATTTTTAAAAGCAATGAGACGTGTCGATCATACCAGAAAAAATGAATTGGCATCTTAATGCACATTTAAACAAAAACCTTAAATTTCATGTTTTGGCGAATTCAAAGATTGGAGGAGAACTCATTCTCGGCGTTTAAATTTTCCCCAAATTGATTCAAATTTAACTGAACATGCTTACACTTATAATCGGCTTACACTTCAATACTAATTGAAAACGAAAATGAGGATAGTGACGGAGATGCTCAGTACAAAATAATTAGCAAAAATAAAATTATGTGGAGTGCCAACGGCACGGGGCATACTCTAGTTTCAAACAATTTAGGAAGCTCACAACTAGCACTGGGACTGTTCGATTAACCGTCTCGAATAGCCCAGACCGAGAACCAGATCGGGTAATCAACTGGTTTTAAAAGCTAGAACTGAGGACCGGACCAAAAATTTTGGGCCAGGCCTAAAAGCAGATCAGAGCTTAAAATGATATTCGTAAACTGAATCGGGTCGATTCGACTCAGTTCAGTATTTGGTCTGAAATGCCCAACCCTACTCACAGCTTAGGAAGCTCTTCTCCCACATGTTAATAAGGCTTTGAGGTAAAGGTGAACAAGTAAGGATCCTTTGACAAATCTATATAGGGGCAAGTGGGGGCAGTTGTCCTTATCGAAACTGAAAATTTTCAACCATCATATAGGTTTTTGCTGTTTTCCCCCTCAATTTTTTTGGTCTGCCCCTAGTTTTTAAAGCCTATTGGCTACTACCCATCCTTTTCTAATATTTGGCCCCCCTATGTCTTAAATTTTTTTGTTCTTGCCCCTTTGAAATAGAGAGAATGACAACATTTTTTTAGTCTTTTGTAGTTAACCAACCATTGTCATATGCTACCATCATTAAAGTTTTTTTTTTTTTTTTTCTCTTATGGACTTTGCAAATCTAATTTCAGCACTTTGAATCTTCCCTCAATTTCTCATCTTTTACTTTCATAGTCCATGTTACTTTTTTCTAGCAATCTTATTTTCTAAATGGTAAAATATCAGACACTGAAGCAATTAATCCAAAAGAAGCAAAATGCAAGACTTTTTAAGGCTAGATTTTAGATTTTGTTTTATTAATTATATGTTCAGTTTAAACAATAACATTTTTTCTTTTTATTTTGTTTTGTTGTTGTTGTCTTTCCTATGTTGAAATTTGTTCATCAATTAAAGTAATGAGTGAGGCTAGGGAACCAGGTTTTGCAACCAGGATGATATGGCATCGTTAGAGAGGTTTTTTACAACCTCGAGACACACATAAACACTTTGGGAATTTCATCATTCTTTCAAGATCGCGCCACATCACCATGGTTACAAAACCTGGTTGCAAAAACATGGTTTCCTAGCATTTTCGTTAAAGTAATATTAACAATTGAGTGAATTTGCGTTTGGGTCCTATAGTTACCATTTTTGAGTTTTGGTCTTATAGTTTGTATCGCTTTGAGTCTGGTTCTCATGATGACATTGACATTTTTAACACTTTTGTTAAAATGTTTCAGGTTCCATCTCATTAAATTTATTAACAAAGAGCAAGCTGTGTGTCTTTGAGAGTGGTCATTGAGCTTAAAAAATGCATAAACTTCACAAATTGTCAATAATAAAAGTAAGGATAATGAGAATATAATTGGCCTAGAATATATAAATTCAAACCTTTATTAAGAAAAAATTTATGTACCTTATTTATATATTAGATAATGTAAAATAAAATCTTAACTAACTGTTGCCCCTACTCGACTGAAATCCTAGCTCCGTCACTGGACTCATCCTTCTTATTATCACTTTAAGAAAAAGTAAGAGGTAAATTTACCAACGTAAAATCTAAGCTTTTAATTAGCAAAATCTGGTTATAATATTAAGTTTGTGAAAACTATGCATATAATATCCTATTTATTTCTGTAACCGACAATCAATTCAATCAGTTAAGATAAGAAAATTTTAATAATTAACTAATTTGAAAACAAGTTGTCGTTACTTCGCTTCTAGTTTAAGCGGTCATCTTGGATTGTTTTAACTACACTACCTACAATAAAGAAAAATTTCGTATTAAACGTTCTTATTGTTGCTAGTGGATATGCAAACTTAACAACCCACTAGCAGGATATGTAAAGCTCTATGGGGCATCTAGATGTGAGAGAAAGTTTAGGAATTATCTCAAATTTCTATACAAAATAATTATATATAATTTTAAAAGCCGATGTATAGTTTATAAATAAATAAGAGACTTTAAATAAATTATGTTAGGGGCTTAGATATAATTAATAAATGTTTGAGAGGGGTGGTTTTGATTGTAAAAGAATGAAATGTGGAGGACAAAAATGAAAATCCAAAAGTTAGATGTAAGGGTTGTTTTATAATTTCTAAATAATTGGAGGGCTTGAAATAAATTAAAGATAGGGCCTAAGTATAATTAATGAATGTTTACAGAGGCTGCCTTTCTATGAAAATAAAAAAAATTAGATGTTAAGGCATTTTTAAAATTTATAGATAATTCGAGAGTTTTGAATAAATTATGTCAGGGCCTTGGGTGTAGTTAATAAATGTTTAAAGGCCAGGGGTTGGGTTTAAATTTAAATAACATGAGTTTGGGCGGGCGAAATAAAAATTATTATTGAAATATAAAATTTTAAGGGTCTATTTATAGTTTAAAATAATTAAGGACTTTGAATAAATTATGTTAAGAGCTTAGGTATAATTAACAATATTTGAGAGGGGCAGATTATTTATTGTCAATAATATCAGTTTGAGAGGGTAAAGTGCTACATATGTATAATTTAAAATGACAAAAATACCCCTGACCACCATTAAATTAACTATTGATTTTTCTTATAAATATGATCAAGTTGGGAGGGCATTTTGGGCATTCCAAAAATAAGGACGAAGATCCACACATGCACTATTCCAAAGGGGAACTCTCATTATAAAGTTGAGATGATGCGGAAAGTTTATGACCCGTCACACTTGGATGTGTATTTGAATGGCCAACATTGAACATACCCATGTTCACCGTGGGCAGTATTAGGTTTACATTATGGGCGGTATAAAGTTTACATCATGTTTAACACTATGTATTCGAAAATAATTTATTTTTTCAACAAATTAGAGTTGGGTTACCGAAGTGACGTAATTCGTTAAAGACCTTGAAATACTAAATTACAATTGTTTGATAAGATTTTTATTCCTCATATTTTTTTGATTTCTTCCATATTCTTTACCTCACCACCTCATTTTCTGATCTTTCTTGTATTTGCTAAAAGTACAGTTATGGGGATCAAAGTACGAAGGCTAGCTGCAACTTCTCAAGAATATCATGAAACCACGACTTCATGACTTGAACTCCGAGATGGGCCAATTTCAATAACAAACAATTTAGGAGAAAACACCATCATCTCATTATTCACGGTCATAAGTTTGCCAAAACGATGGAACACACCTAGACAACTTTGATTTTATAAAATTTGGGGAAATTTTAATGACATTTAGAGGTTTTTTTTTTAATTTTAATTTTATTTTAATGCAAACGAATCATTTTTGAAACCTTTTATATCTTGTGCTGCCAATAAATTTTTTTTTAGCATGTAGACATAAATTTTTGGCAATGTCTGAATCAGACATCCAACCAAACATAACATTCAAACTTTAACAACTATATATTTGAAAATTCAGACATAAATGTTTGGTTAAGGGGTGTAAACAAAGGCCTCCTAAATCAAATTCCACGAGTTTGATGAAAAATAAGCTGATCAAAGGTTGCTACAAAAAAGGGAAGGAAACGATAGAACAATTATGTATGATAGTTTAGACACTTGAGTAATCAAAATTGTCCTAAAAAATGCTCAAAGAAATGATTGAGAGACATTAAATAGTTTTCAAAGAGGAGTTCAAAATTTCTTATAAATGATCCAAGATTACAAGCCAATGTCAGCTTTCAGAGTAGATTGAGTACAAAGCTACTAATTGAAGGAGAAGAAAAAGTCGGTTATGAGACCACATCACCAATTAAGATGGTGACAATTCTAGTTGGGATGTAACAACGCGATGTATTAGGATTGAGATAACTTGTTCTGGTAAGATAGTTGTCTTTCCTCTCTCCCGTTGTTTCCAACATGGAACCTGGCACAACAAATGGAGTATGAAAAGTTGAAGTCTGTGCGTTATTTGGTTACCAAGGTGGTATCCGTTGCCGGTGGACGTGGCAATGGCATTCTTGACTTTGTTGCATTACACATGCATGTTCTTTGATATGCTTATTCATAGCAACATCCCAATGCATCCAAAGCTAGCAAGGCAAGAAGCTTCAACATTTAAGCCAAGGACTGTCCTTACAAGTGCACACGACGCTACATTCAGTTTCCCTGTGAATTGCACCTTTGGATTGTTCTAGCAGAAATTCAATATTTGTTCTAATTCACAACGAGTTGGATGACTAAGTGATCACATTGGTAATATAACAACATTAGAAACTGAAAGATAATGCTTATTAGGATGTAGATCATTCTCGTGAGATTCTTTGTGATAACAACTACATGTAACAGTCCTTATCTATGTGTAACCCACCGTAAACAGTTATAAAGATTATAAATACAACTCATTCAAGCTTGACCTCTTCAGTGGGAGATAAGCAGTTTATATGGGTATCAGAGCCTATAAAACCTTTTTTTGGCATACCTCAGCAATCACCCAATCAACATGTCAACATCCATTGTTTTTCCTCTACCACAGTCAATTATACACCCTTGATCTTGCTCAACTTACAAATACCTTATCCAACCTTGTGAACCTTATTTAAACCAAATTCGTTGAAGGAATTTACCTTGTATGGAAGAAACAATTGACACGGGTGTTCAATGGATGTAACTTGATGGGCCACGTTGGTGGTTCCAACCCACCCCCTTACCAAACTAACCTTGTATGGAAGAAATAGCTGACACGAGTGTTCAGTGGATATAACTTGATGGGCTATGTTGTGGTTCCAACCCACCCCCTTCTCAAACCATTTCGGTATTTCATGGAGAGATCACAATTATTAAGCCAAATCCAACATTCATGCAATGGAAACAAGTTGATCAAATGATCACGTCAATGGATTTTTTCCACAATAACAGAGAGTGTTTAACCAATGTTGTCGGTCAATCCAGTTCCAAAGAAGTATGAGATACACTCAATGATCTCTTCATTGAGCACACAAGGATGTGTGAGATTGAACAATAGCTGAAGATTCATTCATGTTTCAAGGAGACATCAACCATGTCTGACATATCATAACTTTCAAACGCTTATGCAAAGAACTTGAAGTCATTGAAAAATCGTTACTAGATGAAGATAAGGTTTCATGGATCCTCAAAGGACTGATCAGAACTATAATGTTATTAAAACTCATGTTCTAACCCGTGATCGTTATCCGACATTCATGGTAGTCTAGTCAAGCTTCTCGTTGAAGAAGCACTGCAAAACTCATATGATGAGAATCAACCTAGTGTTCAGTCAACAATGCTAGCAAAACCTACTCAAATAAAATCCCAAGGAAGGGGTTATGGCTGCAATTTTCAATACCGATGTGGTGATTGCTTCACTGTTCGTGGAACACCCATTCATCTCAAAATACTCGAATGCCTTCTCATGAGCACACACCATTTCAAGAGCCATATACCCGCCCTATATGTTAATTACGTGGCGTCAGATGCCACACATCCAGAAGATGTTGGTATGGCCAGTATGGACAAAATGACGATGATACAAGTGAATCGCTAAATCAGGCTCTTGCAACTCTCTCTTTCAATGAACTCAATAATTCCACATGGATTGCAGACTAAGTGACTTTGTTCATGCGTCTAGTGATCCAAGTGAACAATCCAACCCTGCACCGTATAAAGGTTATTGACACTTATCATGGGACATGACAATCCATTGACCATTACACACATTGGCAGCCATACCTTGCATGTACCTTCCTAATCATTATCACTTCATAATGTCCTTCTTGTTCAATTCCTTCCCAAAAATCTTCTTTGTGTGAGTCGTTTAACCTTTGATAATAATTGTTTTGTGGAGTTTAATTCTTCTTCTTATTTGATCAAGGAGCAGTAGTCAAAGAAGGTAATAACACATGATATGGGTGATGTGGGCCTTTATGCCTTTGATCCTTCTCCTGTTAGTCTTGTGGCCACTCAGGATTCAATGACTCTATAACATCAAAGGCTAGGTCACGCATTTACTCCAGTATCGTGTCAAATTCTGAATAAAGTTCGTATAATTTTTTTTCCGTAGGTTATCCAGGCTATGTGAGAGTTGTGAACTTTGTAAAAGAACTTGTTTGTCATTTTCAGTTTTGAAGAAATGAGCACCATATCCATTGCATACCATTCACTCTGATGTATGGGGACCATCCCCAGTTACTTCAACTTCAAATTATTGATTTTATGTGTTATTCATTGATTCTTATAGTCGCTATAAATAGATGTATCCTATGCAAAACAAATTTGAAGTGTATCAATGTTGTATCAAATTTCATAAAAGGTCGAAAGAGTTTTGAGAGAAAAATAAAAAATTTCCAATGTGATTGTGGTGGTGAGTATAATTCAAATGAGTTTATCTCATCTAAACAAAAGTGGCGTCATATGACAACTCTCATGTCCTCGCACCCATCAACAAAATGACATTTCTAAGAAAAAACGTAGCTATATCACAAGCATGGGAGTGACTCTACTTCTCAATAGTTCTTGCTCATCTTCATTATGAATTGAAGCCTTTCTCACTAGTGTATGTATATTTGATCAATCGTTTGACTATGCCATTGTTGCAAAATGAAAGTCTATATTCTATTTTATTTAAACAATCCCCTTGATATGATCATCTTTGAGTGTTTGGGTGTGCTTCTTATCCCTATCTCAAAGATTATGCTCCCCACCAACTATCTCCAAAATTTGCTATGTGCGTTTTCTTGGGTTATAGTTCCCTTCACAAAGGATATCGATGTGAGCGCATGTCTAATAAGGGAATCTTTATATCCCGTCATGGTTTTTTTTTTATAAAGCTTTGTATCCCGTCATGTTATGTTTGATGAAACATGTTTCCCATTTAGTATAAACCAGACTAATGTACTTGCACCATTGCCTCAAACCAAACTTTTCACAATTGTCCCACCACCTCCTCCAAATCCAATCACTCAATTACCATCCTCTCCTTCAAGTACACCCATAAGCAATTCACCTCCAACCAATTCAACTCCCTCTTTGCCAATAATTGAACCCCCAACTGACAATATTCACCAAACCTCAACCAAGACAACCCAACTATGTTTCTGTTCCTGAGCCACTATTGAATGCACCAACAAATGAGGCACCTGCTACAACTGAAATATCATCAACTCCATTTGAACCTGCTAGGCATCCCATGGTTACACGTCTTCATGATGGTATACGAAAGCCAAAATTATACTTGGCCACAAAACACCAATTTCCATTGCATTTCTTTTTGGCTTCTTTTCTCATCTCTTCCTTAGGAACCTACATCTTACTTGACAGTTTGGAAGGATATTAATTGGCAGCATGCTATGGCTGAAGAGTTTAACTCCATCTTGAAGCAAGGGACTTGGACACTTGTGTTACCACCATCTAATAAAAAAGTAGTCAATCGCAAGAGAGTGTATAAAAGCAAACAACGTGTTGATGGTAGTATTGAGCGATACATTACTAGATTGGTCGACAAGGGCTATGACCAAGAAGCGGGCATTGATTAAGCAGATACATTCAGTCCCATGGTCAAACCACAAACTATTCGCAGTACTTGCTGTTGCTACATCTCGAAAATGACCATTGCTACAACTTGATGTGAAAAATGTTTTTTTTGCATGAGATACTAACATAGGAAATTCATATGAAGCAACCACCAGGTTTTCTGAGTCCTAATCATCCATCTCATGTCTGCAAACTACCTAAAACTATTTATGGTCTAAAACAGTCTCCTCGAGCATGGTTTTAAAGCTTATGCTCTCACCTTCATTAATTTTGTTTTATTGATAGCGAAGCCGATGATTTCTTGTTCATTTGTCACATTGGTTCACACATGGTAGCACTTCTTGTTTATGTTGATGACATTATTTTCACTGGTGATGATTTGAAGACTATAACATGATTATTGCAACATTAACCTGGAGGTTCAATATGAAAATTTTGGGAGTGTTAAGTTTTTTCCTTGGCATAGCGAAACCAATTACAAATAGAATTAATCAACAAATGAAGCACTCCATGGATCTATTGTCCAAATTCAACATGGCAAGTTGCAAACCTATCTCAACACCAGTTTCAATTAGCAAGAAACTCTCAAAGAATGATGGTAAACTTTTTATGGATGGGTCAAAATGTCGAATTCTTGTTGGCTATTTGCAGTATTTTACCATGACAAGGCTTGATTTGCGTATGTTATGTTACAACATAGTGCATATGATCAGTGTTCTAAAAAGCGGCCAAATACCCATTGACCAAATACCCATTGAAATAACCAAAACCAATCGACCAAATACCCATTGAAATTTTTAGGTTTTGCAAAACAGAGAGAAAAGAAAAGGGGAAGAAGAAGAAGAAGAAGGAGAAGAAGAAGGGGAAGACGAAGAAGAGTTTCCCGACAGGTATCGCTCTGCTTCTCCGCTGCAAGCGAAGCATTTCGCTCCACTTTTGAAGTTTGGCTTGAGGACTTGTACTATACCTAAAGAATAAGGGGAAGAGGAAGAGGAAGAGGAAGAGGAAGAGGAAGAAGGGAGAGGCTACAACGAAGTGTAAGCTGCCATACCAGAGTCTCCAGTCCAGACGCTCCAGCGACTCCAAGCTCAGAGTCTTTGTGTTTCCTTGGTTGTTCACTTGTTCGTCGATCTCTTTCCAGCGGGTACTCTGACTTCTCCCAAATTTGAAATTTCCATTCTAATTTCTAATTAGTAATTTCCAAAGTTAATCCCCAATCAATTACAAACAATTAATGACTGAGCAACCTTTGATTAGTGTTGGATGAATCATTGAATCCAGTGTGTTGAACTTTTTGAAAATGTGGTTCGAATGGTGGTGCCGTGGTGGCCAGGTGAGCTCATATTGAATGAGTTTGAGTCTGACATGGAGAGAGTTGTTGAAATGGAAGGATATGAAGAAGAGATAGAGGCCTAGGATTTCAAGTTCAACTATCAACTTTCAAGTATGTTTTTTTTTCTCTATGCTGTTGAAACTCTATGTTATGCAACTTATGCTATTATAAATTTTAATGTAAGCTTAATTTTTCATGTTTATAAATTTTTCATATGTATTACTATTCTGGCATTAAATTGGAAGTAATTGATAAAATATTAATGTATTATGCTAAATTTTTGTAAATTATGAAAATTATAATACAAAATCTAAAACCGCCTTGGCGCCCGCCTAGGCCCCTAGGCGCTAGGCACCTGCTGCCGCCCGCCCACCGCCTAGCGATTTTTAGAACACTGTAATCAATCAATTCAGATATTTGTTAGTCTTCTCTTGAGTAATAAAAATAATCTTAGTTTTGTTCTTTTATTTGTTATATGGTATCAAAGCCGATGGTTCGGCCTTGGGCTTGTTGAGTTGAAAGTGCTAGAATAACAAGTGTGGTGGAGCCTACCTTGGGCCCAGGTAGGCTCAATATGTTTTCGCCAAAGTGGAGATTGTTGGAGATGTCCAAATTCAACATGGCAAGTTGCAAACCTATCTCAACACCAGTTTCAGTTGGCAAAAAACTCTCAAAGAATGATGGTAAACTTCTTGTGGATGGGTCAGAATGTTGAAGTCTTGTTTGTTATTTGCAATATTTTACCATGACAAGGCCAGACCTTGCATATGTTATGTTACAACGTAGTGCACATGATGGATTGTTATGTTTCTTTAGTGCATATGATGGACTATCATGTTTTCTCTAGTGCACATGATAGATTGTCACGTTTTCTCTTGCTATGTTGCAGGAGTTGTTTTAGTCATATTTGGTTTAGTCCTTGAGCTAGTTTAGGAGTCAAGTTAGTCATTGTTAGTTGAGTAAATTAGGGAGAATAACTAGTATAAATAAGTCTACAATTCAGTATCTATAATCAATCAATTCAGTCATTTGTTAGTATTCTCTTTACTTTAGTAATAAAAACAGTCTTTGTTTTGTTATTTTATTTGTTATATGGTATCAGAGCCGATGGTTTAGCCTTGGGCTTGGCGAGTTGAAAGTGCTAGAATAGCACATGTGGTGGAGCCTACCCTGGGCTCGGGTAGGCTCAATATGTTTTCGCCAAACATAGTCCCACATCGAGTAGTGAACAACATCAAGTGAAGAATATCAGTGATTGGATATGTCTCATAAGCGTCAAGGCCTTTTGGGGGCAGTTGAGTGGTTGAACCTCGTTCGTAAAAACCCCACATCTTGGCACGACGGGTGTCTAAGTTGGGGACAATATCATTGCTTGAGACATGTCGTGTGGTGGTGGTATCGGGGGACTTCACAACCTTCACCCCCCAGCACAACAAAGTGATATCAGAGCTTAGGTTTGTTAGCTGATTTTATTACTCAGTGAAGATGAATGGTGGAAGTGGTGTCTCTCACGCTTGTGTAGATTGATGCGCTATTTTAGTAGCACACAACTTAATACCCTGCTTTGTGATTGTAGTATAGAATAAGTAGGGATCGTTCTAGACCGGGGATTAGAGGGTTTGTTAATTAACACTAATAATAACTAAAAGACAACTAACAACCTAATTAATTAAATAATGGGGGATTGGATTTTCTAAATTAAACTATGAAAATAACTACGAAAATTACTATAAAGATAATAAAACTAAAGGGATGGCAAATATGAGAAATTAGCTAAGGGTTTATCTCCACACACCAAACATATGCTTATAAATCAATCTTCAATAATCACTTGCTAACTCGTGAGAGACAATGCTCAAGACTAACCATGACCGCACTGCATTAATCTTATTATTTTCCCAAGTTCGTTGAATTAAACTAAGCGTCGCTTTCAAACTATTCTTATCATTCTATCTAAACAGGAATCGCAAGTTAAATAACAATTTAAGATCATTAAGTTTTGTGGAAAATATGAACACTGACTAGGCAATTACAAGTATGATCAACATCTTGTTCTTGCCTAGGTTTTTACTTAACCTTACCAACGTTCCTTGGTATTTACTACTTGTGAATACAAGATTATAACAATTAGGTGAAACTCTCCTATACTCTAGCCCCAGATCCTAGCATGCTTACTAAGTTGGTCACCTTAACAAACATACAAAGAAAAGTTCTCTATAAAGCAGTTAAGCAAAACACAATCACTAATAGCAAGGAAGATTAAAGTCAATTAATTTATAAAGCACATGTTCGGGGCTTCGTATCCACCCCTAACTAAGAGGAGTTTAGCTAGACATATTAATTATGTTCGAATAGCAATACATAATTAAATATCAAACTAAAACTAAGAGAGGAGACAAAACACTGTAGATTGATCCGTGGAAATAGTGCGAACTCTTCCTTCACCCTCCTCACGCGATCTGCTCCTTTTCTGCTTCTTCAGCTCCCAATCTCTGCTTCTCTTCCTTGTGCGACTGCTCTGGTGAGAAGAAGCTGCGAGGGGGAACGACGGTGGTCGACTAAGGCGAGATGGTGGTGGGGTTTTGTGTCTGTGTTGGTTAGATGGTGTAAGGAGATGGCGGCGAAATAAGGGCTGGAAGGAGATGGATCAGGCAAGAGAGGGATAGGTAAGGAGAGGGTTGTTTTGTGTGATTTGAGACGAACAAAGGAGATGGATTGCGATCGGGTGCGAGGTGAAAGGTCTGATTGGTGATTGGTGGTTGTGTGGCTATGCGATTGTGCGAACAGGAAGGAATTGCGGCTGTAACAAGGGTTAGGGCTTGTTGTGGAGGCCGTGGATGGAGGCTATGGATGGATGTTATTGCTGGATGGATTTCTTCAAAGCAAGGTATCATCCCTTTTATAATTGTTTTGTTTCCTTCTTTGCTTGGTTTTCTTGTTTGTGTGGTTTCCTTGTGCAATTAGTTGCCAATTTGCTTTTCTATTTTAGAATCTTGTAATTGGAAACCTACACAAACACGAAAATAGAAATTAGTACCATAATTAACAAGTAATAGCTAAAAATATATATAGAAATATGGTACTAAAAATAGCCTAATTATGCCCCTATCATAGATAAGTTTATTAACAATTACTGGAAACTATGCATGGAAGCTTATCTACAAGGTCAGGATTTTTGGGATCCTATCTCTGGTGATGAAGCTGTAATTCTAGAAGATACGCCACATAATGTTGAGTTGCGGAGAAAGTGAAAGATAAAGTGTGGAAAAGCTTTATTTGCTTTATGATCGTCGATCAGTAGAGAGTACATCGAGCATGTTTATGATGTAAAGGCGCCGAAGCAAGTATGGGAGACACTTGAAAGGTTGTTCACTCAAAAGAACACGATGTAGCTATAGTATTTAGAGAATGAACTTGCTAGGATTCGGAGGAGCCTGTGAGTGATGCATGTCTACGTCGCTATCTTATTCGCGGACTGCAAATAGAGTTTATGCCCGTTATCTCTTCGATACAAGGGTGGGCAAATCAACCTTCTATCATTGATTTGGAGAATTTGCTTTCAAATCAGGAAACATTGGTGAAACAAATGACTAACAACGCCAAATATTCTATCTCTCAAGTAGAGGATGTTATTTATTCAAAAGACAAAGCCAAAAAGAAATTTTTTTCTCCAAGCATTCTAATGATGACAGTATGCAGTCCAAAACTGAGGGGCAACTTAGAGGAAACTCAAAAGGTTGTTATAGGTGTGAAAAGTTGGGATACATAAAGCGCGATTGTCATGTGAAGGTGGTGTGTAATCGGTGCGGAAAACCAGGCCATATTAAACAAAATTGTAGTGTTAATCTCACGAAAGCAAAAGCAAATGTTGCACATAAAAGTAGTGAATCTGAACAACTCGAATGGGAGCAATGCTTCTCCATTGAAGCTATTGATCAACCGGCTAACATGATGTCTGTTGTGCACCAGACCGATGCAAATACAGATGCTAATGTTTCCATAGACTACAATAAGGAATGAATTGTTGATTCTAGTTGCTCTCATCATGCAATGGGAAATGATTCGTTACTTTCTGATATCCATCCACATTGTGAAAAAAAGAAGTCATTGTGACAGCTGATAATTCATTACATCCTGTAGTGAAAGAAGAACATTTCAATGTAAAGGCGGATATTCAGATGATGGAGGTGTTTCACTCAAAGATGTTTATCATGTTCCAGGGCTAAAGAAGAATCTCGTCTCAGTTTCTCAATTAGTTGATTATGGGAGGTATGTTCTTTTTGGTCCAGTTGATGTTCAGTTTCTTTCAAATGTAAATTACATTTCTGTTAATGTTTTATTTATTGGAAAAAGAAAAGAATCATTATATGTTTTGTCTGCGAGTAATGCATATGTTGAAAAGACGGGTCAGAATACAAGTGCAACACTTTGGCATGCCCGGTTAGGACATGTTCGCTACCAATTGTTGCAGAAAATTTTCACAAAGAAGCTTCTTGATGGCGTTATTATCTTTAAGGAAATCCATCATGATGTGGTCTGTCCTGGCTGCTAATACGGAAAATCTCATCGTATTCCTTTCCCAAATTCAAAGAACAAAGGTTCTGCAACACTTCAATTAGTCCATTAAGATCTTATGGGACCGACAAGAACACCTAGCTACACTGGTCTATATTATGTGATTGTTATTGTGGACGATTTCTCTCGGTCCTGTTGGGTATATTTCCTGGAACATAAAAGCGAAGCCTTCTCAAAATTTATTCAGTTCAAGTAGCATGTGGATAAAGAATTTGGGTTACCATTAATTCGCACAGATAATGGAGGGGAATACACGTCCGATCAATTCCACGAATATTGCATGGAGCATGGGATTTGATGTCAAATGACTTGTCTAGAAACTCCACAACAAAATAGAGTTGTTGAGCGCAAGTTGACACATCTTACAAATGTGTGCTTGTCATGGTTGCATGCGAAGAATCTTCTAAGGGAGTTGTGGCCTACAGCTATTCAATCTGCTTGTCATGTCATCAATCGCTTACCTCCATGGTCGGGGACAAAGTCATCTCCTTTTGAAGCATTATACCATCACAAACCCAACATGAATTACTTTCGAGTTTTTGGCTCAGTTTGTTATGTCCATGTACCAAAAACTAATCGAACTAAACTCGATCCAAAGGCAAGGAAGTGTACTTTTGTTGGCTATGATTCACACGGGAAAGGATGGAGGTGTATGGATTTGGTGACAAGGAAGGTGGTCGTTTCTTGCAATTTTTTTTTTAACCTTAACCTCCCCACCCCTTGCCGTCGGCCGGATTCGAACCCGTGACGTGTGATTCTATCACACATTTACCAACTCAACTAGCACACTTTTGACTTGCGATGTTGTCTTGGATGAACTATTAACTTATGATTCTGGATCAAATATTCAGATTAGTGGAGCTGATCTTGCTGCCCAAAACAGAAGAGATCTGTCATATATGAACCTGCCCATTGATATTTTCCCTTATGAAGATGCATCTCCAGCAGGAGGGAAGCAATTCTTCATTTGTAGCAAACAATCTACAAATAAGTTCCATGATACGAAGATCAACACGGGAAAGAAGACATCCCGATTATTTAAGTGACTATGAGGTTCAATTCAATCACTTTACTATAACATCTTGTTTTTTTTTATGGAAGTAGCAAGTCAAGATGAACCCAAATGTTATACTGATGCTCAAGGAATTCCTGAATGGGAAGGTGCATTGCAAGAAGAGATTGATGCTTTAAACAAAAATTCAACGCGAGAGTTTGTTCCAAAACCGAAGGATGTAACACTAGTATCTTGCAAATGGGTTTACAAGTTGAAGAAGAAGGTCAATGGAATTGTTCAGAGGTATAAAGCCCACCTTGTTGCACGTGGGTTTTCTACTTTTAGCCATGTTGTTAAGATGGTGACAATTCGAATAATAATTTATTTGGCTGCGTGTAATGACTGGACCCTGTGGCAACTCGATGTGAAAAATGATTTTCTTTATGAAGAGCTGGATCATGATATATTTATGGAGCAACCACAAGGTTTTGTTTTCATGGAGTTCCCTAATTATGTATGTCAACTAAAAAAGACGTTAAGCAAGCCCCACATGCTTGGTTTGGTAAGATTGCTCATTATCTTACTTTTTGTGGTTTTAAATCTTCAAGTTATATGATCCTAGCTTGTGTGTGAAGATGAAGTCATCAAAGTACATATGCTTCTTTTATATGTGAATGACATGATTATTATTGAAGACGACAATGATGAAATCACACGTCTTCGAGATGATTTATGTATCCGTTTTGAAATGAAGGACTTGGGTGAGGTTCAATGTTTCCTTGGCTTCGAAGTTGAAAAATCAGGTGGTTATTTTGTCTCTCAACAAAGATATGCTAAGAGTTTGCTGGAGCGTTTTGGTATGAAGAATTGCAAACCAATGGCAACTCCCATGGTACCATGTCTCAAGTTACAAAAGGTTGAAGGGGAGGTGTTGGATGATGCCACCAATTTTCGACAACTTGTGGAGAGTTTATTTTACTTGACCATCACCCGACCTGACTTGGCATACTCTATAAGAGTTATTTCTCAGTTTATGGACAAACCATGTGAGGGACATTTAATTGTAGCAAAAATGATTCTTTGCTATGTAAAATGCACTCTAAACTTCGGGTTGATGTACAAGCAACATATACCATTTTCTTTGAGTGGTTTTTTAGATGCAGATTGGGCTGGTGACGTTAATGACATGCGTTCCACAATAGGGTATTGTTTCAATGTAGGTTCAACAGTCTCATGGTGTAATAAAAAACAAACAATTGTTGCTCTTTCAACTTGTGAAGTTGAGTACATGGCAGCTACTATGGGCACTCAAGAATGTTTTTGGCTTAAGAGGCTAATTGGAGAAATGGTTTCTGTTTCAAATTATCCAATTCCCATTCATTGTGACAATGAAAGTGCTATTAAGCTATCTGAAAATCCAGTGTTTCATGCACGCACAAAACACATTGAGACTCACTATCATTTTGTTCGTGAAAAGGTGTTAACTCAAGACATTGAGTTGCAACAGATACAAATTGCAGATCGGGTGGCTGATATCTTTACCAAAGCCCTTGCCAAAGCTAAATTAAAAGTTTTTCGAAGTGCTCTTGGTGTTGTTCATCGTCAGTGTGCACTAAGGGGGGTGTTACAGTGTAGTGCACATGATGGATTGTCATGTTTCTCTAGTGCATATGATGGACTGTCCTGTTTTCTCTAGTGCACATGATGGACTGTCCTGTTTTCTCTTGTTATGTTTGGTCTTATTTGGTTTAGTCCTTGAGCTAGCTTAGGAGTCAAGTTAGTCATTGTTAGTTGAGTAAATTAGGGAGAATAACCAGTATTAGGGGTGGGCACGGTTCGGATCGGTTCCAAATTTTGAGGAACCTAACTCAAACCGTTTAAATTTTAACGGTTCCGATTCGGATCGGTTCCTCTATTTTGAACGTTGGAACCGAACCTAACTCGAACCGTTTACAACGGTTCGGTTCCAAACGGTTCCTATATAATATTATGCAATCTTGAAGATGCATCCCACTGCGAGTAAGAGTTGGTGATAAACTAAAAATTATTTCTATTCCCCCACTAGATGTGGAATGTTTCAATATTAGGTCACCCTGGCACAACTGCACAAGTGAAGTGTCAAATTTGATAAACAACAACTCATTCATCTCACACAACATGTGAAACATAGAAAATGTCAAATTCGACAAACAACAATTCATTAATAAATATCTATCTATCTCAATAGAACAAAGTTACATATAATTCTTAAAGTGAAATCAAACTTAATAACATCTTAACAATACATAGCTCATTTTAAAAGCAATCAAGCACGTTCACCCCTGATTCGACGAACAAGTTGGATGTCTTTGGGCTGCGGCTAATCCATTGCTTGTGAGGGTGTCTTTCAGTTTCAATGGAAGATGCAAAAAACCAAAATGCATGGCTTCTGTTAAATGAAGAAAAAAAGTAAAAAATGAAAATGTCAACTGGGTTCGAACCTGCGCGGGCGTAGCCCAACAAATTTCAAGTTTGTCTCCTTAACCACTCGGCCATATAGACATTGTTGTGAGACTGACTCTGGTTTTAAATTTATTATCTAACTGTTTAATTATCGGATCGAAACCGACCGTTTTAAACAAAAATTTAAGAACCGGAACCGAACCGTTTAAGAATGGTTTCGGATCCGAACCGAATCGTTTCATAATTTAAAAAAAAAAACCGAACCGTTTGGAGTAAAACGGTCCGGTTTGGTTTGGATCCGCGGTTCCTCAACTTGTTTGCCCACCCCTAACCAGTATAAATAAGTGTACAATTCAGCCTTTGTAATCAATCAATTTAGTAATTTCTTAGTCTTCTCTTGAGTAATAAAAACAATGTGTTTTGTTCTTTTATTTGTTATATGCTATGAATCAAGTATGTCAATACCTCGATACGCCTACTACAACAAATTTTGAAGCTCCAAAATGCATTCTGGGCTATATCGAAGGTACCATTGATTATGACATTTTGATTACACCAACTGATCTACATATATATGCTTATTTAGATGTTGGTTGGGTCGGTTGCCTCGACACTTGTCGTTCAATAACTGCTTCTGTAAAGAAAATGATTGGAGAATTGTATTATCGTTGTTTTATTCCTTGACTGAATACAAACTTATATAAGCTAAATTCTACCTAACCTTGTGGAAACAGGAAACTTAAAATTTTCTATACAAAATAGAGTCTTATTCTAACTTTCCTATTTTGACTTTACTTCTTTAACTATTCTGACTTTCCTATTCTAACTTTCCTATAATTGTACATTCCTTAATGTAAGGTGAATCAATCTTGGGCTTGGGCTTGGCTTTGTTGAGTGCAAACCCTAAATATTCTAACACGCCCTCGCAAGCTGGACATGTAGACGCAGATGAAATATGCAGCTTGGAGAAAACTTTGAAGTACAATTTGGTGAAGAAATCATGACTGTAGAGTGAACTTGCTAATGATTCGACTCGAGTCATCATGATTGTTGAATTTTGAATAATTATGATAATTCTGGATAAAATTTTGGATAATTCTGGCATGAAGAAATCATGATTGTCGAGTGAACGACTAATGGTTCGACTCGAGTCAGCATGACTCAAGAAATCATGACTGTTGAGTGAACGACTAATGGTTCGACTCGAGTTAGCATGGCTCTCCCTCAGCGCGAAGGCTGAAAAAATTGTTCAAACAAATGTTGGTATTGCTCAGCATTGGTGCTGGATTGCTCAAAATTAGTGTTAGTATTGCTCAGCATTGGTGCTGGTACATGTCAACATTGGTGCTGATATTGCTCAGCATTGTTACTGATAATTTTTTGTGTGTGATGGTATTGACTAAAGATTGGGGGTGTGAATAACAGAGAAAAAGAAATTCAAATTTCCCTCGTCGCTCCGTTTTCCTCTTCTTGTTCCTTGCTGTTGTTGCTTTGTTTTTTCCCTGTTGTGCGTTCAAACATGTGAGTGGGAGAGAGAGAGGAAGGTGACATGATTATGGCTGAATTTGTTGTTCTTGATGATGTTCATGCTGTTGTTGAGGATCAGAAACACCACTAAGTTGCTGATGTCGATTGATTGAGGCAGGCTATTGCTGTTGTCCTCCCTTCCCCGCTTCTTGCGTCTACGGTTAAAGTGCAAAGTCATAGGAGGCGGGGAAGAGCTTGAATCCCTAGAGTTTTAGGTCACCAAAGAAAATTGCTCTATACCATGTAAAGAAAATAATTAGAGAATTGTATTATTGTTGTTTTATTTCTTGACTGAATACAAGCTTATATAAGTTAACTTCTACCTAACCTTGTGGAAATATGAAACTTAAAACTTCCTATACAAAATAGAGTCTTATTCTGACTTTTCTATTCTAACTTTCCTATCTTGACTTTACTTCAACTATTATGACTTTCCTATTATTGTACTTTCCTTATTGTAGAGGTGAATCAATCTTGGACTTGGGCTTGACTTTATTGAGTGCAAGCCCTATATATTCTAATAGCTTCTCCTATATTTCTTGGACCAAACTTGATTTTGCAAACATTTCTTAGACTGCAAAGAAACAACAGACTGTGTCGAAGTCTAGCACGGAAGCAGAGTATGAACTCTTTCCAATACTAGTGGCGATATTCAATGGTTTTTTTTTCTTTCAAAAATTGGGTCGTTGACCATATTTATTTATTTATTTATCCATGCCCGAAGGCTACATGACTAACTCTATAGGGTTAACCAAACCATGCCCAAAGGCTACAATATTCCACTTAATATCCTCGCCGCTTCCATCTCGCATGGTGACTTGCTTTCGCTCCGGTCCATCGCCTCCACATTGCATGAAGACTTGCTTTCGCTTTGCTCCGGTCTAGTCCATCTAAGTAGCTGCATTCAATACCCGAAGGCTTATCAACAACGGAGCACATGTGCTCCTAATAATCGGGCGAAAACTCACAAAATCCGCGATATTCAATGCTTAACTTGCCTTCTCAAGAATATTGATACTCAGCCCAAGAACTGTCCCGTTTTGTATTGTGTTAATATTGGGGCTACTTACTTATCATCTAATCCCGTCCTTCATGCCAGAACTAACCATATTGAAGTTGATGTCCATTTTGTTCGTGAACGAGTTGCTAACGGTCGATTGCAGGTTGTTTTTATACCTGGTGATGTCAAGTTGCAGATATTATGACAAAGGGATTGACTAGTAGTCGGTTTCATATTTTACGATCAAGCTGACTGTTCACAAATGGCAGTTCACCTTGAGGGGAGGTTGAAAGATAATGCTTATCTACAGATAGTTTGGTTTAACAGGATAGGATTGTTCTCATGAGATTCTTTGTGATTACAACTACATCTAACAGACCTTATCAAACAGTTATGAAGATTATAAATATAACTCATTCAAGCTTGATCTCCTCATTGGGAGATAAGCAGTTTATAGAAACATGTTGACTGCACTTGCATATTACCATTATTGCAAAAGACTAATAAGAGTATAGTAGCTTGTTAGCTTTTCTCCTTTCCTCCTCCCGTGAGAGTTATAAAAGTATACACATTGCACCACTTTAATACACCCTTGAGAAAAGAAACATTACTATTCATCATTCCATCTTCATATATGCCGATTCCTTTATTCCCATTTAAACCTAAAATCCCTTGTAGTTGACTGTTGTTCAATTGCTTGAAGAGATGCTCCACATAAAATTCCTCTTTAGTGGCAATTGTTTTTTATTGTGTTGAAAGAAATGTCCTTGCAAAAATAGTGAGTATAATACCAATTGCTTTTGACTCTGAATCATCGTTTTGATTGTTAATGTTGCTTTTACTTTTATTTTTTGGGTTGCTTATGTAGTTCATGGTTAACCTTAATAAGCTTCATTGTAATCCCTCATTTCCTATTTAAGTAACACTGATCCGGAACAAGATCAAATTTCTGGTACATGGAGAACATCATTCAAAACTATTAATTGAATCTTTTTTAAATGATCCAATATCACTTACCAACTCTCAAGATTCATGTGAACCCAAGCCCTTAATGATAGAGAATGGGAAATATTGAAGTTTTGGTGCAAAGTTTTGAATGGAGATTTAAGAAGTTGATTAACCTGTTACGTTTCTTGGATCTTTATGGTCGTAATTGTGGCAAGATTTACGATGTTTGACTAATTGGATAGTTGAAGATCTCCATCTTTTCCAATGTTACATGTCTTTCTATGAACATTTTGATCGCAAGTGGTTTCATCTTTCACCAAGCTTTGACTTAAAGGACCGGTAATGTATGTTTTTGTGCAGGTTGCCAATCCTGTGATGTTGATGGATGCTCAATACAGGCCATGTTATTTGCAGTAACTCACAGCTCCAAGAGCATGTACTTTTGAACATATGTCAGGTATTTCTTGTTTTCCTAAAGTTTCAGCTGTTTTCCTTTATCCGCTTCCGGTAATAATTAGACTGTAAAAAACATGTTTAATGGAGTATAGGTATGTATACAAACTAAATTAGTTTGGAGAATTGAACGACAATAGCATAGGTTTTTTATAAAAACTTTGACAAAAAATCTTAAAGCATATAAGATGTTTCGAGTACAAAATGGTCAACTTATGCAGACTTACTATTGTCCAAAACCTCAGATAGGTAATCTCTGCTTAATCCCAAAATGTCCATAGTTTTGTTCCAGACCTCAATACAATCATTCATATCAGCTGCTTTGTGTGACACTTTACCTAGCTTGCAATTAGTTGTGTAGTATGCAAAACCCTTAGTCAGGTGGTGTTTGGTGCTATCGTTCGTTGCACAGAAAATTGCACTTCTGGCTCCTATTATATCAAATCAACATAATCATGTAGTATATATACAAGAACACAAACTACTTTTAAAATTGGCTAGATGACGATGCAAATAATTCTTAACACTGTAAATAATATTATCAAAATGGAGAGGTACTAAATTACCTTCATTAGCATCAAACATGTAAAAACTTTCCGATTTTGAATAAGGGTTCTGAAAGATGATATCATGGAGAATTTATTAGTATATAGAAGTCTACTTTTATTAAGAGAATAACTTTCTTAAAAAGTGATCTGCCTAAGTTGATTGATATAAGATGTAGTAGTGGATTTCTCGTTAACAATAATTAAAAACGAAGCTCCGGTCTTAGAAGTAAACTTTAAACTGGTTGGTATATTGGTTGAGAAATCCTCTCATCTGGGCTCGTAAGTAATATTTCTTATACCTTATTTGCTAAAACAAAGAGACCCTTATCTATGTGCTCTTTAAGAAAAACAACTAACCAAATTGGTGGTAACCGCTCCAGGATGCACTGCAATGCTTTGGATGGAATCCATTTTTTCGTCCAAAAGTTTGACAGCGAAGGCCTTGAGGAACATGAGCTGAAATAAGAAAAGAGCAGTTAGTGATATAGGAAATTACTACGTCTCACTTACCTACTTTTTTGGGGTTGGGATGTGGGGACAAATTTTCTCCTATAAAGACCACGTACTGGGGATTGCTCTTCGATCCAACCATAGACTTATCACTGGGATAAGAGTATAAGACATTATATTGCATGTACTTCGGTTTTCTACTAAAATGTAAATCGATGTAGAACTTTGATCCATAGGCTATACTTCTTGATTCTCTTAAAAACTTTGATTCTTCCTCCTACACCCTTAGAACAAACTAACAATTTGTTATCATTCCAAACATTTGATAAAACTTGGGAGAACCACTACAGAGACCTTTGTCTCACGATTCATAAGACACTTGAAGTGAGTGATGTGAGACATTTTTTTGGGATGGACTTGGAATAGTCCTTATATTCAGCCTCAAATTCGAGTGTACATCCGGGTTGCTTTGATTGTAAAGTGGGTAAACATAAAATTTCTTTGAATACAGTGTAAATTATTAAATGGCTTTTGTCAGATGTAAAATTAAGTGACAGATATTTGTCTTCAAGAGAGTTTGTTTCGAATAATTATTGACTTGTTAAGTGTAGGGAGGTGGTACATGTGCTAGTTTGCTGCTCCCGTAGGCTTTTATGATGGTGTATTTTTCATCCTTCACTCTGCTATTCCAGTGTTGGGTCTCCACTACACCACAATAGTGTGCCTACAGAAAACAAAAAGTAAATGGATGACATGAATAATAAGAAAGGAAATTCCTGTGAAATTATTTTCTTCAAACATGGTTAAATTCAAGATATTTTTGTTTGTAAGAATATATATGTAACGGAAAAAAAGAGGTTAAGATCATCTGCCCCATGGTGTAGGGTGCTAAGTTCTCTTATCTTTAAGAAGTTCACTCTAGGCTGAACCTGAGCGTGTGTTTCAGTATTTCAGGCATTGAATTTTAAAGCAACAACAACAATTAAGCCATAAAACACTGATGTGATACTTTTGGTTTCATATGATGACAACATGCAATTGGCTTAGCATATTTTGAATAATGTGGTTTAAGGCATTCTTAATTTGGATATTTTTAAGTGTTATATATTTTATTGGTAAAAAAAATTGAAGTAGAAAAAAATTGGATTACCACAGAGTTAACATGGATAACACGGGATGAGGAAGCTCTTAGTAAAGATGGTAGGAGGAGGAGAGTAAGGAGTGCTGGAGCTACATGGTTCACATGTATATGCTGCTCAATTCCATCAATTGTAAACTTTTGTTCCCCTGCAGACATAACTCTATTCAGATTCCATTCGTAGTACTAAAACATTGAAACCAGAAAATATAAATATTAAAAAGTTATACAAAAGGGAATTTTAGATGATGGATATAAGAATGATCATATTAAGAAAGCCTAGAAAAAATGGATATCTAAATAAGTCATCCAACCTTCCCTTCACTTACCTTCTTGTAAGATCCCTGCATTGTTGATTAATACATGCAAAGGGTCCCCTCGATGCTCCCACTCCTTTGCGAACTTGCCAACCGAGGACAGGGAAGCCAGGTCTAATTCCATAACCTGGCATGTAAGTACACACAGATACATAGAAAAAAAAATATAGAATTGAGATGTCCACAGCTGTAGGGTTGAAATTCCATGCTTCATTAGAAATTCACTTTACACTGAATCTAAACATGTATTTCGAGCAGTCCTAAACTTTTGTAGTAGCGATTCATTAGTTCTATTAATGCACTTTACCTCTACATTCAAGATTTTGCCATCACGTGCCTCTTCTTTCCATTTGCTTGCAAGGTTATTTGCAGCCTCGACGTTCCTGCATGCCATTATAACATGGGCCCCTGCCATAGCTAATTGCCTGCATTTCCCACATAATTCTAATTTATTTCAATATTCTTTTGCATTGAGCTTCACTTGTGTTTTTTTTTTTGAAAGAGAGTTAGGCCTGCTGTACCTTGCTGCCTGAAGTCCGATACCACTGGTAGCCCCAGTGACAATGATGGAGAGATTGGATAAATCATCGGGGAAAGGAAGTTCATAAGGAAGATCACGAGCAAGGAGCTTCTGAAACAAAGTCTCTTTCACTACTTCCCATTCTTTTATCAATTCCCAAATCATTCCCAGCAGCGATTGCCAACTCATGATGATTACTCCCTCTGGTTCTCTCTGACAATTAGCTTCAAACAAAACTGATTATTTGTTACTTATGAACAGGCCTGTACACTCATATATGGAGCTCAATGCATAGTTCTTTAGCAATAATGCCAAGTGAATGGGTTCACCATAATAGACACATTTATACTAATATCAATACATTGCTGTTAAGCCGGCTATGTACTTGATGTGATTCAATAACAATGTATTTGTCTAGTCAGTTAAATATTGAAGTGTCCGCAGCAAATTTTGTTTGCACCTATACAACAGTATGGTTCTCTTTAGACATTTGTCTCAATATAAGATATAGTTCTGAATAGGATCAAACACTGCATTAGTCATCATCATCATCATCATCAAAGCCCATTCCCGAGATTTTCGGGGTCGGCTACATGAATTTTGGTTCTCCAAGCAATGCGATCTTCCCACATTTCCTCACCTAATCCAAGCTCAATGATATCTTCATTCACCGTCTTCATCCAAGTTTTCAACGGTCGTCCCCTCCGTCTACACCCTCCATTAACTTGCCAATCTAAACATTTTCTAATTGGCGCCGTGCTCGGTCTCCTCCGCACATGACCAAACCAAGTTAAACGTCTTTCTCTAATTTTTTCCTCTATGGGCGCTACACCTAAGTATCTCCTAATTCTTTCATTTCTAATCTTATCCTTACGAGTTTTACCACACATCCACCTTAACATACGCATTTCTGCTACTGCCATCCTATGCGTATGTTGTCCCGTAGTAGCCCAACATTCTGAACCATATAGCATGGCTGGTCGAACAATTGTCTTATAGCATTTCCCTTTTAGCCTTGCAGGCATCCTTCTATCGCACAATACTCCTGACGCCATTCGCCATTTCAACCAACCAGCTTTAATCCTGTGGTCTACATCTGCTCCAATAGCCCCATTCTTTTGAATTATAGACCCTAGATATCGAAAAGCCTCACACTCTGGGACCTCGACACCTTCGATCTCAATTGCATGACTTCTCCCTCTTGGTTCACACCCAAAGTTGCACACTAGATACTCCGTCTTCGAACGGCTAATTCTAAAACCTTTACTCTCTAAAGCCTCCTGCCACTTAACTAATTTCTGACCTAAACCTGCACTAGTCTCATCCATTAAGACAATATCATCTGCAAATAACATGCACCAAGGTACATCTTCTTGCAGATGTCTCGTCAACTCATCCATGACCAAAGCAAAGAGATATGGACTTAACGCCGACCCTTGATGTAGTCCTACTGTCACTGGAAATTCACTAGACATCCCACCTACTGAGCGAACACTTGTTACAACCCCTTCATACATATCCTTAATGATATCGACATAACATTGAGACACTTTCTTCCTTTCAAGCACCCACCAAATTAACTCCCTGGGGACCCTATCATATGCTTTCTCCAGATCAATAAAAACCATATGCAAACTCTTACGTGCCTCTCGATATTTTTCTACAGTTTGCCTAAGCAGGAAGATGGCCTCCGTAGTAGACCTACCTGGCATAAATCCAAATTGATTCTCCGAAATCGTGGTTAAACTCCTAAGTCTTTGTTCTATAACCCTCTCCCAAAGTTTCATCGTATGACTCATAAGCTTTATCCCTCTATAGTTCGAGCAATTCTGGATATCCCCTTTGTTCTTATAAATTGGTACCACAATGCTATGCCTCCATGAATCTGGCATTTTTCTAGTTTCCAAAATCCTATTAAATAGCTTAGTTAGCCATTGAATCCCAACTTCTCCCAGACATTTCCATGCTTCAATTGGTATATCATCCGGTCCAACGGCCTTCCCTGTCTTCATTCTTTTTAAAGCTTCTCTCACTTCTGTGGCACTAACTCTGCGATGGAACACGCGATCTCTCCCTTCCTGTGAAGCATACCCCTCCAAGTTTAACTCCCCTACATGTGTTCCATTGAGTAGGTTCCAAAAGTAATCCTTCCATCTATCTAAAATAGCTTTATCCTGCATTAAGACTCTTCCATCCTCATGCTTAACACACTTAACATGACTCAAGTCCCTAGTTTTTCGTTCTCTAGCCTTCGCTATCTTGAAAATATCCTTCTCCCCTTCCTTCGTACCTAGCCTATTATAAAGAGCATCATACGCTCTCTTCTTAGCTTCCCCTACTGCTCTACTACTCAACTTCTTAGCCTGCTTATAAAGCTCATAGGACTCTAGGCACCTATCTTTTTGCCACGCCTTAAAGCATTTTTTCTTTTCCGCAATGGTTTGTTGCACATCCGCGTTCCACCACCATGTCTCCTTACCATAGAAACCTCCTCTTTTGGCCTGTCCTAACTCTTCCTTCGCACATCTTCTTATTCGGTTTGCCAAATGTTCGAAAAGATCCGCGCTACTAGTCTTATCCTTTGGTTCTAGATTCTCCCCACCCTCTGAAACTGACTGGCCACCCAAAATCCTCTTTCGAAATCTTTGGCACACATCTCCCTGTAAGGTCCACCACTTAATTCTCGGTCTAACCTGTTCTATAGCAATACGACCCCTACTCTTAAGACAAAAATCGAGAACTAACAGCCTATGTTGGGATGTCAGACACTCTCCTGGTATAACCTTACAATTTTTACACCTACCTAAATCGTGTCTCTTCACAAGAAAATAATCAATTTGACTTCTATTATGCCCACTCGCAAAGGTCACCAAGTGATCTGCCCTCTTCTTATAAAAAGTATTTACGATCCCAAAATCCTGAGCTAAAGCAAAATCTAGAATAGAAATCCCCTATAATTCCTTAAGAAATTTATACAAACTATAATTCCTTAAGAAACTTTTTGTAGATGTATTTTAGGGGTTCAATAATTGTTACTTAAGTGTGTAATCAATTTACGAAAGGTGGTGACTATTTGGCACCACAAATTCTTCTCACCTACACTACCCATAATTTTTTTCCCACACCACTCACTTTACTTTGTGTCCCCAAAAGCACCCCTCGCATATCCTCTCCATTCCCTCAAATCGAAATTGAAGAAGAAGTCGAAGAAGAGTTGGAGCCTTCATAGGATCTTGACTTCCAGTCCACCATCACCTCTCACCCTCCTTTTCTTTTCCTTCACCCTCGCACTTTCTATGTTTTTTGCCCTCGCAGCGGTCTCTGTGAGTGAGGAATCCATCCTTGCACAAGTCGCCGCGAGGGCGAGGAAAAAAAAGTGTGAGGGGAAGGAGAAGAAGGAGAGGAAGAGGAACGATGGCCTGTGCGAAAAGAAGATATGGGAACTGAGAGAGCGTGGGGGAATAAGAGATAGTGGGAGAGCTGGGAGAGGGGAAGAAGAAGATGGAGAGGGGAAGGAGAAGAAGAAGAAGATGGAGAAGGGGCAATGATGGCTATTGTGGTTGTGGCTCCATCTATTTTATCTCTCTCTGTGGCCGATCGTCTCTCACTGTCCCTCGCAATCGATCTCCCTCCTTCCTCGCTACCCCCTTCCATGTTGTCGTTGTTGTTGTTCTTGAGAAGAGAGGGTGAGAGAGGAAGAAGATGATAGTGGTTTAAATGGGTTGTGTGGGTTACTTGGTAAAAAAATAATTGGATGCTTGGTGTGGATGAAAGGAATCTTTGGTGCCAAATAGTCGCTGCCTTTAAGAAAATGTGAAGCAATTGCAATTTCATACAAGAGTTAAGTTCATGATCTGAAGCTTATGAATGCTGTTAACTCGTATGGGATGTTTTCATATAATTAAATGGTATAGTGAGTGAGTAGTGACTGCGAATATATCAACAGAAGTGCGAAAAACAACAATGCATGGTAAGTGCTTGCAAACTTATTTTCATAATTATACATTGACAAATGTATAGAAGAAGCTCACAACACAAAAGAGAAGCTAAAATAATACATAATCACGAAAGAAAAAGAAAAAAGAAAAATTCCGAATGTGGGAATCCTATGATGCTGAAATAAAGACATTGGCTGAGGTGAAGAATCGACGCGCCTTCATCAAACTCAGCATCCCTTGCAGAGAGAGTAAGCCACCAAGAGAAGCATTCTTTTATTATTCCTGAAAAAAAAGCCAAAAAGAATCATACCCCTGATTAGGCATACTTGTATATTAATAAGATCAATCCATATAACACAACATCTTAAACTGATTCTTGCCTACAATAAGAAACCAAGAACCAGTGGTGATTTCCATCGATATATTTGAAAGTGTGCGTGGTAAGCTTTATAACAGCTTTGCAAATTCAATAAATAGAAAATCACTAATCACTAGTTACCAAATAGTTGCTTATAAATTCTAAATAACTATGCCACATTTGGTTTGCCTTATGGAAGAGCATACTTACATTGCTTTGGTTTCCACTATCATGCCATGCCAGAATGGTTTCCACTATCATTTGTCACGACTTCAGCTTTACCTTCACAAAACTTCAGTTGTCCGATTCTGTTCTCCAGTTGCTGAACTTTGCAAACCAGTTCCAGGACATATCTTGATCTGTCTCCACACTCTTCAATGCTGCTCTTAAAAACACAATTTTCTATCACTTTTGGGAGCTTGCCCAAAAAGAAATAGAACATCTCAACAAATAGTTTTTCTAAAAACTCATGTAGTTCGTCAAGTGAATCGAATTTTTCGTCATTGTCCACACAGATGAGTTTGGCTATGGCATGCAAATCAAACCCTTCTAAATGTTCTTTCTCTGGTGTCTTCATTAGTTCTTCAATGACCTGACGTGCTGCGGCTAGAGGAGTTATACCTGGTTTTTTGTCACACCTTTTTATGGAAGGTTTAATGATTTTCTTGAAGAACCAATGGCACTCGAAGTCTGTAGACATCCATAAATCTTGTGCGAGCGTAAATCTTCTTTCGTCTTGGTCGTTCTCAGTAAGGGTGCTCTTATCAATCAAATAAATTATATCAAAGCATTCATTTAGTGCAGGTATTAGAGAACTGCAAGATGGTATCACAACATCTACCAGTCTTGCAAGTATCACCATTGAAAGACAGGATAAACTATACCGAGAATGACATTCATCTTCAACAGCTGCATAGGGATTGATATCCCATGCAACATCTTGTTGAGACCACTTTAATAAGAATTGAATTAAGTTTCTAGGTGCTTTCTTCTTATTTTCTTCAATCAACCTGTCCATGTCTTGCACAGCAGTCTTCAACATCCAGTCCACCAACACTTCATGTCCACGCCATTGTATTGCATCTCTGAAATGTTCTTCCCTGAAGGAATTCAATCTTGTCTCACTTTTTTTCCCACATTGAAAAATTCGCCTCGGTCCCAAAGATAGAACTAAGACTAAGTACGTAACTGAATCAAACCCCTTAGCCATTGCACTTAACACCAATGTCATAAATGTTCCCCTTAATCGATAGGCCTTGAAAGAAAATGTGCTGGGTAAATTCCAGGGGAGAGGGAACAGGTTATGATAGGGAAGCTTGTAATCTCCCTTTCCGGAGGAGGTTTCCGCCTCAACGAGTTTGAAGTGGCCAAGCATTGTGAACCATCGAAACCAAATGCCCGAAATACCAACTACGATTGTGACAATTTGTATCCCCAGTACCATCTGCATTTCCCATCGAGAATTATGGCTTCTATCACAAGATTTCATCTCGGTAACAACAAGCGTTCCTAGCGCAGTTTCTAATAGGCTTAATGCACAAAGTGTACAAATTAGGCCTATTGTGGCGCAATGCGTGACTAAACCAAGCAGAAGCTGAGGGTTACAAGTGTAGCCATATATGTAATACCACTCTAACCGACTTAACATTTCACCTGTGGTCTTGAGTTCAGTTTTAGTCCCCCCACCTTCCTTTCTATGCTTGTTGAAATTATTCTTTCCCCGAAAGGCTAGGAAGCAGTCAGTCCACAATATTAAGAGCAACACAAACATGAAGAACAAGACCACCCCATGTTCCCATACAAATGAGAAAATCGTACCGGTGATAAGTTGTGCAATCATATTGAACTCGATGGTTAGTACTAAAATGGTCAGGGCAGCCAAGTTTTTAATGTTTTCAGAGCCTTTCTCAACACCAACTGAAGGCATGAAAAAACCCATACACACGCATATCAAGACCGTAGCACTAAGCTTACAAAGCTGGCCGGCAGCACTAAGCATTAAGGTAGTTCGGTTTGAGGCGTAAGTTGCAGCTAGTGCAAGAAGGCTTAAAGTAAGGGCATTGAGTGCAAAAAACTGACATGGTAACCATAGTTTTTTACGACGAAATCCATTCAAAATGTCAATGAATATACATGCAAGACATACCAATGTGATTGCAGAAATGCCTACAGCTGCAGCAATGCCTGCGGGATCATACTTCGTCAGATCAAGGGTGGTATGGCGATTCACCGAGACACACCAATGGCTCCCCATTTGAAATTAATTTGTTTCGTGTTTAGTTCCACAAACAAACTTTGTTTTTGCTGCTTTAAAACAAAAAACTTGTCCTCGAAATGAAAAGAAAAGCAGGATACCAACACCCTGAAACAAGCAAAGAATTCATAATTTGCCTAAAGTTTGACAAATCGTGTGCTTCAAGTGTTAAGTTCACTGCCTTCTCTTACACACTACTGTAATCTGAGAATTTGTTCATCCTCAAATCTCAATTATTGTCCAAAATATGAGATACATAATCAGTGACTAGTCCCAAAAATTTACAGTAGTTGCTCCATATTTCAGAAAAATGTATTCAGAAGTGCTCTCCGTGCACAGTTTACTTGGCACTTGTGATTTTAGCATCCTAATACATGAAAAAAACTTTCTTATTTACAAAATGCAAGATTATTAGCTCAATGGTAATTCTCTCAATCTGTCTAGGAAGTTGAATATGCAATGGGATTAGGCAGACAAGCAAGCGCATCTGGTTTAGTGATATCATTGTACCTTCTCACGGTACTGACCATTGTTGGATTACCTGGATGCGCAATTTAAAAAAATTTGATTCCCAAACTTTTGATCTTTGTGCAATGCTAGTGTTGTTGTATCAGAGATTAATAGGTGAAAAGCGTATACCATCACAAGTAAATGGCACTCGAAGAATGTTTACCTGCTGACCCTTGAGATTGAGTCAATTGTTATACAAGTCTACTATAAAGGCAGGGCCTCAAATGAACAGTGTCTTCTAAACTACATAACTCATCTTCTCCAAATGAATAGTGAAGACAACGACGACTACACACCACCATATATGTTGTCTCACACCATTACACTCTCCCACACCACCTGCTTTATTTCCCACACCACCACTGCTCTCCCACACCACCAATATAAATAGGCATCCACTCTCTCCCCCATTCAAAATCGAATTCTTTCCTCTCTGCCCTAATCGAATATTCCCTCTCCGCTCCACTTTCTCCCCCATTCCGAGAATTCAAGACTCGAGATGTTAGAAGGTGAAAAATCAATCAAAAGATCATGGAGCTTGTTAAGCATGAAGATCAAGGCCAAAAAGTCGACTGTTGGGTCAACTGACTACTTCTCTTATCTTTCAAACAATGTCGGTAATGTTTCAGTTGCCCTTGATAATGGTGGAACAAGAAGAATCTCACTTCCTCCTCTTTGAGTCCTTTTATGAACCACTTGCTTTGAGAATGAAAGCTATATATATGTGTACCGCAAGAAGGATTATCTACGACACGAAGGGACGCGGATGCTTTCGCTAACCTAAGAGCGGAAAGATCGAATGTCTAAGCCTACCACTTTCCATAAATTCGAGATGGATTATGTTATCCTAGAAAAGAAAGGCCCACTCGCCCGTACAAGTACCACAACTTGTCATCTCCCTCCACTCGGTAAGTGTTCATTCAGTACAAACCAAGGACATTGAGCTTGTAGATCCTCTACTTACTCCATAGGGCAACCCACTTTGACAACTTTAAGAATATAGTGAGCCCTTAGCAGTGATTGAGCGTACAGATCAATCCGTTACTAGAGTCACCTCCAACGGTAATTGATCCCAACCAAAAACTGAAACCCTTCATTTTTATTTAAGGACAAAGCAGGTCCACTACCGCATCAGAATCCACGGCTAAGCCCCTCTCCACACTAGCTTCTTTCTGGCTTCATATTTTCTCTATTTTATGGTGACATTTTGTCTGATGCGACCACTTATCGTAGTATTGTGGGTGTGCTTCAATACCTGACCATAACTCAACCAGACTTGTCCTACGTCGTTAATTAAGTCTGTGAGTTTATGCATGCCTTACTACTACTTACTTTGAGGCAGTCAAGTGCATTTTACGTTACAACAAAGCAACATTGGGGTATGGTATTCATTTTTGACCAATTAAAAAATGTGTGCCTTATAGCTTATTCTGATGCAGATTGGGCCGGGTGTCCTGATGATTGCTGTCCATAGGGGCTTAATATCCAATCAGATGCTAAGCCCAAAAAGCAAGCACAACGACACTTTCATCCACTCCTCACAAAGAAAATGGATGGATAAAGAAGTACAAAAATTATAGGATTGAGTTTGCATTGACTTCAGAGACCTGAATAATGCATTCCCTAAGGATGAATTTCGATTGGTTCGATTGCTTCACCACCGGTTTCACTCTCTCCCTCATTCGATTGTTTCACCACCTGTCGAAAAAAATAGTAACATAAAAACAGGGTAAGTTTTCGATCAATTTAAACCCTCAATTGATACCAATTCTCAAGCTCATCAACACGACAATTGTAACACTTTGAGTTATCTAATAAACACAATTTGAATCACTTGAAAATGTTTTGAAATGAGCAAGTTATGGTCATTTTATAAAGTCGCGCAAATTAGTCTCGCAATGAAAACGGGGTAGTGTCTCTGACTTTCGACCAACATATATGCTCAATCGAGACCGATTCTCAAGCTCATCAAAACATGAAATTTGTAGTACTATGAGTCATCTAATAAACAAAATTTGAATCACTTGAAAATATTTTGAAATGAGCAACTCAGAGTACTACAATTTTTGTGTTTTTATGAGCTTGAAAATCAGTCTTAATTGAGTGTTTAAATTGGTCGAAAGTTACCCTGTTTTTATGTTACTGTTTTTTCAAAAACAGATTTTTGGATGGTGTGGGTTAGTAGAAAAAAAGTACATGGTGGTGCGAGACAACATATATGGTGGTGTGGAGTAGTCGTTGCCAATAATGAAATGTGTATGTCTTCAACGCTAATTGTACTTTTCCATTTGCCCTCCCATTTTCTAAAAATTACATGTAAAACCAAAGACCAATGAATAATTCAAGAGGTATTTGTGTCTTTTAATTGAAAAATATTATACATTTTTTTTTTACACTTTTGCCCTCCCAAATTCAGATTATTTATAATCAAACCCAACCCCTCTCAATATTCACTAATTAAACCTAAGCCTTTAACATAATTTATTTGAAGCCCTCCAATTATTTATAAATTATAAATAAACCCATTCAATGAAAACACTATTATACATTTTTACCATTTTATCCTTCCAAATTTAAACTATTTACAATCAAAATCGGGTACTGTAAACATTCAATAATAATATATAAGCCTCTAATATAATTTATTTGAATCCCTCCAATTATCTATAAATTAATTAAAAAAAACTTTTGCATCTAATTTTTGGATTTCTCATTTTGCCCTCAACATTTCATGCTTTTACAATCAAAACCAATCTCTATTTAACATTGATTATTTATACCTATGCCCCTAACATAAATTATACGAAGCCCCTGATTTATTTATAAATTATACATATGCCCATAAAATTATATATAATTTTTTTTAGAAATTCAATAATAAAAATTTTCTTAATTTTGAATATTGTAATAAAATAAAAAATTATTGAATATCCGCGCATGAAGAGCGCGTTGAAACCCTAGTCTACTATAAAGGCAGACCCTCAAATGAACAGTTCAACACAACTTCAATTTTGAAAGTACCCCTGACAAGATGACAAAATAACTCTTATGTTTATTTTAAATGAAATTAACTAATAAAAAATGTTGAGGGTGTTTTAGGTAATACAATGTGTGAATACAACTTTAAAACATTTTGAATTTTAAGTGGCTTCTCAAACTTTTGAATAATTATATAAAAGTCCTTAAAAATAACTATATAAAGCCCTTCAATTATTTAATATCACAATTTATGCCTTCAACTATTAAAAAAAATTCTCCAAGAAAATTTATTCTTATAGAATAGAAAAAGAGTCATTTCCTCATTTCTAACGATAGTTAGACGCTGATCTAGGTGAGGGTACTTGACCCCACTGAATTTTGAAATTTTTTTGGGTTATTTGCCCACCCTACGACGCTGCTCGATCTCACCCCTTTTCTCTTTTCTGCTGCTCTCTCTATTTACTGCAAGACCGACAACCGCCCCGTCCCCCTATCCTCCGCTCTTCCTCTCACTCCCTTTTTGCTTGATTTATTTCTCCTTCAACAAAAATACTGACTCCGTCTCTGACGATATCCCTTTATAATATATGTGCGCATGGCACACGTGTGCGACGCTAGTTGATTATAATTAAAGCATTAACTTACAGTCTTTCTAACGCATGTGACACACATTCCATCATGTTTGCCTCAACATTTCGCTGATTTCTCAAGTAAGGGGAATGAAACAAAAAGCGAAATTCTTAAAAAGCAAAATTCCTTTTATACAATCTCATTCAGATACATTCGACAATTGTTAAGTGTCAAAGTGCAACTTCAACCGTGAGCATTACAGTACATGGAGTGTCGGCATTTTGGTTGGCAATTGTGTCAAGCAACCTAAACCACTTCCCTCTGTTTAGAGCAAAGTCATTATAGTACATTAATACTTTTTTTCCCTCAATTTCTTTCAATCCTCAAGCGGCAACTCCATGGATTACACTCGCATAATTTGTGCTATGGTTGGATTCTCTGCGTCAGTTTTATTCTTCCTCCCCAATCTAAAGAGGCAACAAAGGAAACACGTTCTCATTGAAAAACTGAGGATTGTCAGTGAGGTTCTTGACCATGCCGAGGAAAGACTAACTAGATTTCAAGAAAGGCATGACCGTCTCTTGAGCCAGTTATGTTCATACTACTTGTGCAATCCACAGTTAGAAGAAGCTGTGGTGGGTGCTAGATTAGCAATGAATGAAGCTCTTGAGTTTGCTGTAACTCTGCGACAAATACAGATGAAAATTGTGCATTCTTACCCTGATGAAATTTCAGAGGTTTTCTTGCAAGAGAGATCTTAAGGAAAAGCCGGTCTTCCACACCAAATCTTAACAAGGTTAACATCTAGGGAAATCCTGAACCATATAATTCTGCAAATTGTGGTCCATCATTTGCAATAGGAGGAAATGCCCCAAGTTATTCACAGAAGTCAAATTTATTTTATGATAAACTGATTAGTTTCATCATACCATATTAAGATGTTCTATAATTGGTGAAACCCCTTCATCCTCAGTTATGTTGTCCAGTATTTACCTTATTTATTTATTTACTTTTTTATTATTTAACATAAGTCAGAACACTAATCTCATGACTAAACTCTTGGATGATCTGTGTTTCTCAGGCTCTTAGTTAGACTTTCTAGCCTTGTAATTCGATGGCTAGTTAGCTTAGTGTCATTGTCCTTCCTTCCAACAGCAAACAAGGATAGCAAGTATGCATTATTCTCCTGATATTGTAGAGTTATTATGATTGAACCAACAGTGAGCGAAAACGACTACATAAACATGGTCTTTTCAGTCTATTCTTCTATTACCAGGAAAACAAACAGTGTTTCACTATAACTTTGTGAAAGAGAACAGAGTGGCAAAACTGGTGTTCAGTTAAATTAAAAAAATTAAAAAAAAAAAAAAAACCCTGCAATTACAATGCTTGATTCCACCCAACATGAAAGGAGCCTAATCAAATGAACCTGACTAGTTTACCGCGCTTTCACTAGGCTTTTCAGTCCTCTGGTTTCTGTAATTCTACGGTTAAGATGCACCTCACATCACATGGCACTCAAACACAGCAATCATCTCCAAACCGGTTTACTTGATGTCATTTGGAAGTGGGAATAAACATTTAAAAAATAAAGGATTCTCCTTCACTTCCCCTTTAACTTCTCTGTTCTGAACCACCACCATGAATCACATTAACATACTCTGTAAAACCAGACAATGGTCGTGTACAAGCCCACTTCAGCACAACCCACCCAAACCTCAACGAGAAGGAAAGCAAATCAAAGATCGAGAAGCCAATGTCTGACACTCATCTCAACTGGTTTGATGACTTATCATATAATTTGTAAATGGGCAAGAGATCAAGATGTGATTAATGTTGACCTTCTCATCTCCAGACTGAGTGCACCTATCAGGAATTATCCAATTTTTCTCATAAGGTTATCCATGGTAAGAGCTTGTTAATCACCATCCACATCCAATAAATAAATAAAAACTAAGCACGGGAGTGTTTTAAAAGCCAGATAAGCTTCCAGTTGATGCTCCCAGAATGGTTGGAGCCATGGGTATGAACTGCCTCATAGGTTGCAATATGAGCTCTACGACAAATAGTGTTAAGTCTTGCACAAGAAACTGGAACTTTCTAAATATATCAGGAAGTAAATGGAGTCCATCAAGTACATTTGATATGATCTCTCAAACATCTTCCACATGACTCTTCCTAAGTAGTACTGAATATGATGTAATTAGGTAGTTAGATAGTAATTATTTGTTAATTGCGCAATTGCGCTAGACATAATAAAGCCCATATTAATTTGGGTATTAACTATATTAGGTTTAGGGTTAGATTGTTTGCCAAAGAAGCTGCTAAGCTTATAAATAAAGGTTGAACATTGTAAGTGAACTGATTGAATGAAATTTATGTTATTTTGTTTTTTTATTTAGGTTTATCGTAGTTCTAGTTAAGCTTTAGTTTTAGTGTAGATTTCATCAATTGGGTTCAGAGCCGAAATGGAAAGAGTTTCAAAGGAAAAAGATTGATTGTTTGAAGAGAAGCTGTAAAAAGATAGAAAACAGAAACAATTGAACACAGAGTTCGAGTTGAACAAGCCTGTCACCACGCTCAAATCCAACCAATTATCCATAGCATCTTCACCTTCAGATCTAATTAAAATATATTCCAAAGCACCGAAGCATCCCACTGCCATCTCCATCTAATCCACCCACCCCGTCCTCACCTCCAGCCAGCACAACCACCAACTTCATCCCCTGTCCAGCAACATACCACACAGAGGGCAAGTCTGATTCAAACGCATCAACCACGTATAACGTCGCCATCATCGAAGCCAACTCGGAGCAGGCCCCCCTTCTGAACTCCCCCAACCCAACCCTCGTGTTTCAATAGGGTGGAGAAAAAGATATTTTCCCAACCTTTTCAAACAGGTCTGTGCATAATTTTCTCAATCAGGTCCATGTTCTGATTTTATTAAGTAGTCCCTAATCCAACAGGCTATTACACCCAGAACCAGTAAAGGCACGCCAACAGTGGATGACCCATATTATTCCCAATATCCATTCAGTCCAAACCAAGTCAAGCCAATACCCCACGTTGTCTAATACCCATAACTAGTTTTACTATCCACAACCACAATACACCTATGTCCTCCAACCTAAACCATTTTTCCCTTACACCACTACCACTCCCATCCTCAATGACCTGTAATGTACACCCCACTACCGATCCCACTATGCTACCAGTTGAGTTGGATTGGAAGGAGTTTCCGAGAGATTTAACAGAACGGATTGACGCTTGCCTTGACCCATTTTTCGATGTCTGGAGAGAACAAAGCAAAAGCGAATGCGAAGGAGATGTACCAGCTGATGATAGCACTATTGGGGGAAGGCAAACTTACCTAGATGCGCAAAGAGTCGGATGGGCCATATTGTTTGTCAGAGTCCATCCAACTTTTTTAGGAAGTTAAGGGCACTATCATACGTATTCGATTTCCAAAATGTACGCCATTTGACTTTTGTAATTTCTTTCTAATCTTTGGCTAAGAAGATGTTTTTACAACAGCAGACACAGTGGTGACGAAGATTATGTTGACCCATTTTGAGAATATTTTGTGGCAGACACAGTGCGCACGAGTCTGTTCAGCAAGTTTGTTCCAGATTACTATTATTTAAGTCACCTTACAACTTTTCTGAGTTAGTGCTATCTATTGCAAGTGTGTTGTGGCAAGTTTCGAGGTTGTCTACTTGGTGCGCATTTTGCCTTGTGTTATCTAAGTGGATGTTTGTGTTCGTCTGACTTCTTCAACTTCAAGCTCGAGGACGAGTTTTTTCAACCAAGGGAGGATGACGTAATTGGGCAATTAGATAGTATTTATTTATTAATTGGGCTAGATATAATAAAGCCTATATTAATTACACATTACCCATATTAGGTTTACGTTTAGATTACTTGCCAAAGAAGCTATTAAGCAATAGAGTTGAACATTGTTGGCGACTTAATTGAATGGAAATTATGTTAATTTGCTCATTTTTTATTTAGGGTTTATCGTAGTTGTAGCTTAGCATTAGTGTAGAAACCATCATAACATCACCTACATACATAGCTAGGATTACACCATCACAATTTTTTCTCTATATGAAATTATTTTTCTTCTTTATCACAAATGACTAAGCTTCACTATCAACCTAGAAATAAGCAATTACACAACTTCATATCATCTCTACCCTCACCTAAAGAAGATGAGAAAGATGAAGAAGAAGGCTTTATCTACTATGAATGGAGCTTTTGTAGGCTTCTTCAACTAAGGATGTGTTTGATTCCAAGGAAAAAAATTTCAAAAAAATTTGCCAGAAGTGAGAAGGGAAGGGAGTAAGGAAAGAGGAAAAGAGAGTGACGAACATGAGTTTTGTGATTATCCCTGTCCTCTTAGTTTTGTTACAAAATTGTGGAAATTTGTTAGGGGGGAGCTAGAATTTTTTTGTAAAAACTGAAGTCATCTTCAACCTCAAGATAGATAACTTTTTTTCGCTCTTCCTTTCCTATTTCTTCCATCTTTTTTGAAATTTTCCCATTTGCAAAATTTCCTTGAAATCAAACACATCCTAAGATTTTTTTTTTTTGATATGGGCTTCATCTACTACGAAAGGCTAATAATTTTCATCTACAACATCATCTTCACAAAGCAAATTCATGTACCTTTTCCACCAACTAGTCCATTGTGTTATCCACCTCACTTTGTAAATTGCTAGAGGAAGAATATTAATCCTCCTCCCTATATGTTTCTCTCTACTAAATCAAAGGAAAAGGAACATACATATATAAGATAATTGGATAACTAATTAGAAAAATTGGTTTTCATTTACTTCTTCCATCAAGCAATTCTCCATTTGACACCATGAGAATCTACGCTGAGGTTTCTATTTAGTTGTTCCTCAACTTCACAGAGAGAAATTTCAAGACTCGCTACAAAGAAGAACAGCAACATTCAAATAATAACTTATGGTGCACTTACTTTTATTCTCTCTTTGAACTTCCCCAACACTGTTTAGGAGTGGCAACTGCCTTAGAGCAGCAAACTCTATCCCATCCAATTAAGTGAATGTGAGGAGCCCCAAAGGAAGACCCTGATTGGACAGTCCATTTTAGAAGGCATTGTTGCAGGGACTGCGAATGGTGACACAACATATACATCAGAATACAGGCCACAATTATCAAGGTAAGCCTGCCAGCTTTGGAAAGAAATGTTGTGGTAATAACTTATGAAATCCCTGCCCATGAAAATGTTATGTTATTCAGTGGTTTGAGGATGAAAGCCACATCGAGGGAGTATTCACTAAAATAGGCAACTATAAAAATCCACTCAATTGTACAATTTTTCTCAGGTGCAACTTGTGAGTTGCTAGACATACAAAAATCCACTCATACACAATTCAAAACAGAAAAGCAAGAAAGCAATAAAACATTCAATGCAAAACAGAAAGGGTAAACTTTATACCAGACATAGAATAAAACACATTAATTAAACATATAAATGGAACTTGTATCAAATTCAACCAAAACTTTAAACTTCAGTCACATGATACATAAACCAAAATTGAACACAAAATCGACTTACAGCAGAAACCATGGAAGCCGAAATTAACACGAACCATTTCCCTCATAAGCATAATTTCTCCATAAACCCAACAAAAACCCCAACCTTCAAAGCTCATCCTCCATCCTCAAATACTCCCCAATATCCGTCTGATGAAGCACAACAATGCCATTGGGATCCAACTTCCTACAATCCTGCGTCGACTTGGCCGCAATCCCAAACCCCAAAGGCACATCAGACATAGAAAAAACAACAACCCCATCACCCGAATTGGTGTTCTCAGTAATCCTCCCTAACCCACCCTTCAAAACATGGTTCCCATACAAAAAAGACATCTCCGAAGTAGGCTTCAACCATACCTTGTGCTTGGCATTCTCCGCTAGGAGATTGAGTGCCTGCACTGTTAGGTGAAAGCTCCCGCCTTTGGTGAACTTGCCAATGCAGGTGCCCAAAGATACGATCTTTTCACGAGATATGTTGGTGGCTCGCTTCACCAATGCGTCGCTGACATAGTAGACTCTGTTCTTCTGGAGGCGGAAGCAGTAACGGCCTGGGGTGGCGTCTGGGCCTTCGTGAGAGGGCTTCTCTACTATGTTCTTCAGGTTGTTGCCTGTGAACTTGAAGAGTTTCTCGAACACTGCTGTCGTTTCCTTCTCGTCTAAAGTTCTCATCTTTTCCTCTTCTTCAGGGTTTTGTGTATGCTAAAACCTTCGCTTCTCTTCTCTTCTCTTCTCTTCTTCCCTGTTTGTGTTTGTGTTCGTGTTTGTGTGTGTGGGAGGAGGATTTAGGGTCGCTTTGGGGTGCTATGTCCACCCGCAATTGCACTCTCTCAATCCACAAAATAGGATAATGGAAACAGGTGCGTGCATCCCTCCTATGGGCGTGCAATAAAACTGACCTCGGTTCGGTTCGATTATACATCTATCAAAATCGATCCATTCGATTTGGGTTTTTCGTTCCAGTAGGTGTATAACTGTTAACTCCTGCTGTCTAAGAAGGATGAAAGATTTTTCAAGAAAAGTACCAACCCCCAATTCCTGTTACAGAGCAGGTTTTGTCACTTTGGTTTTTTATCCGATTCGGTTTGTCATGGATTTTATGCTGGGATTATACCTGTTCAGCATTATGCAAACCTTATCAATCAAAAAATGCTCCAATGTGGTTCTGCCGTCGTTTCAAAGTCAAGTGGTGGGCACAGTTTGACCACTCCAGAGTTACAAAAGAAGGAGTTATCCGCTTCTTCTCAGGCAAAGATCATTCTCCTACTCCCCAGGTGAATCCTTTTGAATCCATCTCGGATGCTAAGCTTCTTCGCCAACACATCAGGAAGCAGCTTCGAGGGAAACCTACCAGAGCTCAACTGCTAGAAACATTGTCAAAGGTCTGTTCAGAAGGTTCAGATGATGACGATGAACCTACAGTTCCACTCAATGAAGACGACTGCTATGATATCTTCTCTCTACCTGATTGATGGACCCACCATCCGCATCTGCCAACAACCACTACAAAACAAGATACTTTCGGTTCCGACAAAATCTTTCTTTCCAAAGGCATCCACGTGAAGCCATTGTTCACCCGCTACAAAAGCAGCTACAGTCGAAGCATCTTCCACAGTACCTGCAGACAGTCAAAAAGTGAATAGTATTCGCATTATCACAAAGGACAAGTTGTCCACCTACCATATCCTCCAGCGAGGCTTATCTTCATCTGGATCCCTTCTATTTAAGTAAGTAGTTTTCTAAGTTGAGGGTAAGCAAGTTTTTAGTTTGAAAAACCTTACGCTTTTTATCATGTAAGCTTCTATCTTTTCTTTTGTATTTTGTATATTTCAATAAATCATATCTTTCTTTTATTCTTCTATCTTTTATAATTCAATAAACTATCTAGCTTGATTTTACAGCTAATCCCCAAGTGTAAACCAAGAAATTGGCTTGAGGCTGTATCGATCTCTAATATAGTTTAGAGAATTCTTGTACTAGATTGTTTTAGTTTTATTCATTTCTTTCTTTTAAATTCTGCATTTCATATCTGTTTTATTTCTATCTGTATATATCTTACCTCTGTTAGGAATCCTGGGTAGAAATTGGTATCAGAGCCATGTCTCTCTTTCTTAAAGGTTTGAGAATTGAGAACACTGTACTCGGACCACCTACAGCTGGAACACCAGTATGGGACCATCTAACCTATAAACATTGCGCTCAACATGGCGACTTACTAAGGGCTCACAACGACTGACCAACATACTTACATGCTTACCAACGCTATCAACGGCTGACCAACAGTACCTAGGACTCACTAGTATGGGACCACCTAACCCGTAAACACTGCGCTCAACATGGCGACTTACTCAGGGCTCACAACGGCTGACCAACATACTTACAGGCATACCAATGCTATCAACGGCTGTCCATCTGTATCTATCTTACCACCGTTGAACCAGTCTGAGAATACACAAGCTGAGTGTAAACGTTTAAGAAGATCTTTCTTGTTAGGAATAAGATACCTAATCCATTGCAAAGCCTGATTTAAGGGCTTATAATTGATTACAAGGCGAAGACTTCCTCTTTCTAATTCAACTGCTTTGTTAACATAAAAGGCTGCACGACTCCAGGGAGATTTGGAATGCCTAATAAGTTTCTTTGAAAGCAAAGCTTTGATTTCTTTTTTGCAATGTTCCATGAGCTCAGAATTCATTTGAATTGGCCAAGCTTTAGTTGGAATCATGGAGTCTTTGAAAGACGGTTCATAAGGAAGACGAACAACATGACAATGGCGATGCCAAAAAGCATTTGGAAGTTCAGAACATAATTCATTTGTCAAATGCTCCTGGTATTGAACAATTTGAGTTTGGAGTTTAGGGTCTTGAACTTGTTGGTCAATTCGTCTAAATGCAATGTCTACTTTGAGGGATTGCAAATGTTGTTGTTTTTGAGAAATGAAATTAAGAAAACAAGTATCATTTCTGATATTGTCGATTTCTATAATTTCAGGCTTGTAAAGAAAAGGAAATTCTACGTCTGTTCCAAGAATTTGGGTTTTGATGATGCCCGATGTTGTAACAGAAAACGGATAGATTGCAGCAAAAAATGGTGTTCCAAGAATCATTTTCTGGACCATGTTTTGAACAAGCAAAAAATCTTGTTTGATACAAACTTTATCTTGGCAGATATGAGTATTTGTTAATTTATATTGTATAGCCAACTTAGAGTTGGTGGTTGTATATAATTTTTGTTTTGTAAGTTCAAAATATTTGGTAGGTATTAATCCTTCTGCTACACAGTTAAGATCAGCTCCTGAATCAATAAGAGCTTTACATGGGATAATAATCTCTTTATTGATAATTAGGTTTACTTTGCAAAACCATCGCTGATGAGTAACTTTGTTGATTTCATTAAGAAATAGAGGAGGAGTAATCTCTACTGGGGTCTCAGAAGAAGAGGGCATATCAGGTAAAGATGTTTTTTGTAATCCATTGATACGAATATCAAGGAAAGAATGATTTTGTTTTAAAATCATAATATCTTTTTTGATATAATTAACTTCTTGCTGAAGATCAGATAGATTGACAGGGATGGAAGAGGTGGATCTTCGAAACCTATCAATGATTTGTTTGTGATCATAAAATGGATTTATGACCTCTGGGGTTGGTTTTGTGGTTAAATTTGTTTTGATGTGTTGAAGATATTCTGTTTTAAGGTTAGGATCTTCAATACGATCAACAAAATCTATAAGAATACTGGATTCTTTTGTTTTTGAAAGCATATTGATGCTTTGAAGGTTATGACAATGACATGCCTCTGCGTATTCTCCATCATCGATTTTGTCAGATTGATCAGAATCCGAAGAATAATTCAAATTAAAAATTTGAAGATCTTCGTCTGAATTATCTGATTCAGAGTTCATTAAAACTTGTAAAAACATGTTCTTGATATCTTCAGGAGCTTGGAGCTCTTGAATCTTTTGGGTTGTTCTGCAATTCTTTGCATAGTGACCATGACGACCACATTTAAAGCAAACGGGCTTTGACTGGGTATGGGCTGGATACTTCTTGAATGGTTTGGTAGGCTTGGGTTTATGCGTATCATGCTTCTTGGGCTGACTATAATATTGATTATAGTCTTTGGGCTGGAGTTGTTTAGGTCCATAAGGTTTTTTGGACTTAAACTGCCTAGCAGGATGAGACCTGTATTGGAGTTTTGATTGTGAAGACTTTTGATGTGGGAGTTTAAAATCATCATAGCCATATTGTTGACAGAAATCGCCTAGTTCTCTTGGGCCATTGATATTCTGTTTCTTAAGTTGGTTTTTGAGTCTAAGATCATTACAAATATGCAAAGCACATTTGTTAATGAAAGCAATAATATCTCCGAATGTGAGACGTTCATAGGGAATGTCTTCATTATAGATATCTTGCAATTCTTCTCTAACATTTTCCGCAAAGATTGGAGGAAGGCAAGAAATGAATTTTCTCTTCCAAAAGGGATTGTTTGCATCAGATTGAAGCATGACCTTTTTAAGGAAGATGTCTTTGTACCACCGGAAGTGGCTCAAAGTTGGACATTTGTGGATCATCAGCAAATCTTTGGATTTGTTTTAAAATTCACTAGGATCTCCCATAAAATGTTTTAGAATACAGAAGATTAGAGTATGAACTGAATCAGGGATCTCTGAACTTTGTTATGTTTTTATAGGATTACCTAATAAATCAATTTTGACTGCATTAAAAATTGATTGTTGCTCACTTGATGTTAGGTAGTTATCCCACCATCCTTTGAGTAGTCCAGAAAAGCCAGCAATGATAAGAGCAACAATAGTCTTATCATTTTTGCCTTCACTGCTCCTAGTGAGTTTCGAGATATCATGAATGATATTCTCTCCCCATTTTCGGCCTTTACAATCGTGTATATCGATGATATACTTGTCTTCTCATAATCAATTCCAGCTCATTGGAAACATTTGTATCAATTTGAAAGAATTATCAAAGAAAATGGTTTAGTTCTTTCTCTAACAAAAATTAATCTTTTTCAAACAAATGTCCGGTTTCTTGGACATAAGATTTTTCATGGGACTATCTCACCCATATCTAGGGCAATCGATTTTGCAAACAAATTTCCAGATGAGTTAAAAGATAAAAACCAATTACAACGGTTTTTAGGATCTCTTAACTATGTTGAATTTTCATCAGTTTGGTTCAATTAGATTTTGCTCAAAAGTTTGGTTTAGTTCAGAAGACAACATAGTTAATAAATAAAATTTTGTTTGTGTGCACGCCCTAATCCCATCCGAATAAAAGCTACATTCTAACTTAAGAAAAAAATAATCAATCCAAGGTGATGGATTCCTGGAGATATGTTAAGATGGATCTTGAAGTACGTGACTGTAAACTACTTAGTTCACTAGGTCCTTTTAACCTAGTTATCTAGAATCATGCAAAAAGGAAAAGAAAAAAAATGAAGGACTTGCATTAGTAACAGAGTTTGAGGTACATCATCATAGATAGGAATCAACTTTAGCTTGGAGGTCGACAATAACAACGTCGACAGTGTGGTTTGCCTAGTTGGAGATTCCTTTCTTTTCTACCTTCAAAAAAAGCTTCAATAACTTTTTGCAATCCCATTAATGGCTAAGGTGTTTACCACATTGGGCTTTTATCGTTTACCATTGCTTGCATGCTAATTCAAGAGTCGAGTTGAATGACAATGTTAGAATAGCCAAGTTTCACGGGCTAATTTAGACTCGTCAGAAAGGTAAGTGGTTTAGCAACCTTGGTGCTTGAATGTCCAATGTAATAACTAAATCCAACAATGTACTTTCCCTTGTTGACTTTTATTAAACTACCAATACCTGAGTGACTTGAGTTTTCCACCATCAAACTATCAATGTTAAGAGCTTCCCAAATAACATTAGGATCCTCCCAACATGCTACATTGTCATCGATTTCTGGAATATAATTCTTTTTGTAAAGGGTTAAAGGTTTAGAAAAGAATATCAATGTGCCAAAAGCTTCATTAAGAACCACTTGCGTTTTTTTTTTTTGAAAAAAATAAAACAATTTTATTTGAAAAAAATAAAATAATTTTATTTTTCCAAATGCCCCAACGAACGTGAGAATAAAGGGAAGTAGGCAACATACATTTGGTGGTGTTAACATCTTTTTTCCTGACAAACTTGTAAAACTCGTTCTCTTTTCGACTAACCATCATCAGTAACAACATCAACAATATTATCAATAATTCAATAGGAAGTTTGAATGTTCCATCACACATACATCGTTTTGTGATGAATATGACTGCCTTAAATTCATTATACTCCTAAATTTTTCAGAGTCACTATAATTTATGTGTTTACATATAACGAATGACATGTTAATCATTATAAGAAACTTCACGACTCTTGATGTATTTAAACAAATACTTAAAATAAGACACATTTTTTATTCAAGAATAACAAAACTATACAAATTAACGGTACTCTGTGTTTAATTCCAAAATATCCATTGTCTTTTGCCAAACTGCAAAACACTTGTCAATGTCAGCTACTTGTTGTGAAATTTTCCTTGGCTTACAATTTGACGAGTAGTATGCAAAACCCTTAACCAGGTTCTCCCTAGTGGCATTGTTAGTTGCACAAAATATTACACTCCTCGATCCTGTATCCATATGAGCATTTACGATGTAAGCAAAAAGAACAAACAACATTGACTAATTATCCATCTTAATGGAATGTGAAGGTTTTTAATGAAGCCTATAGACTAATTATCCATCTTAACGGAATGTGAAAGTTTTTAATGAAGCCACTTGTTGAGAAACCTAGATAGGTCAACAATATTATTATGAGGGAAAACATCCCTAACGTATGTGATTTAAGTTAACACAAATAACAATTAATTTTTTTACAATAGAGTGTGCTTGATTTCAAGGAAAAGTTTTTCAAAAATTTTATCATAAGCAATGATGTGATTTCATTTTTCAAGTTAATTTTGTTCTCCTGATTTTAAAAAATATTTCGGTGTGTAAAGAAAAAAACGTAAAAATTTCGAGGATACATGAAATATATATATAATGCATCTCGAGTGTATATGAAATATGTAAAAAAATGCAAAATAAATCAATCTATTAAACACATTAAATGAAGCCTAAATTCTAAATAATTAAACAAACATGAAATCAATATATAACTAAAAAATCAGGGGGGTCGTTTAAAGAATCAATAAATAATTAGAAGAGATGATAAATAGAAAAAAGTCAAAATTTATGAAAAAAACTCCAAAATTTGTCGAAAAAACCGAATTTTACGAAAACACCCGAATTTTTATGTTGAGAAAACCTCGAAAAAAATGTAAATTTATGTTTCGCCTTTTTCTTTTCGTAATTCAAAAAAAACAAAATTTTTAGTGAGATTTCACGAAAACGCATTCTATGATCATAAGCGAGAAGGGAGAGGAAGGAAAGAGAATGAAAAACTGAAAAATAGAGTCATATTCAACATCAAGATGGAGAATTTTTCACACTTCCTTTTTTTCTTTTCTTTTTTCTTTAGGGTTTTTTTGGTAGGATGGAAAATAGATATGGGAATTGAAACCATTTCCACGGATTTCATTCCCCAAGGGGGAGGGGCAAAGAATTAGATTCCATGAGAGATGAGAAAACTAGTCACATGCACAATTCTTTTTCTATCATTAAATATACAACCAAAACATCAGAAAACTACTTGACATAGGAATTAGATTCCATTTCCCACAGAAAATGACCAACCAAACAATTCATATGTTCAAAATTTTCTTTGAACCAAACACGCACCCTAAGATTATGATGGTAAAGGGAGAACTTAAGGTCACAATATGACCTAAAACTTCACGTTTATTTCAAAATTGTGAAAATAAACTTTTTGGAGAGCCACAATATTTGTAGTAGAGAAAGGGAGAAAATTGCCTAAAAAATTCATCCCTCTTCATGTCCTCCCCATTTCATTTGTCATTGTATTTTTTTTACCTTTCAAACCAAACAAAGCTAAAATGGTGTTGAACTTGACTCACAAAATGTACATAACTAGATTAATATGAAGAAATAAACAAGCTCACCTTCGATAGCATCAAACATGCAAAATGGTTTATGATGACCCGCCGTCGTCTGGAGATATTCATATAGGGCATTGTTAGTCTAACATAAAATGAATAGAAAGTACACGTGTCTTCAATTATATTAATTTTTTGAAATAACATTGATTTTGCGTGATATAAAGAATTTTACAGTTAAAGTTTTCGTAAACATTCTGATAAACAATGAATTTCTTCGTGCAGGATATTTGGGCATCACTCCTCAATGAAAGGAGTTTTAACTCGCTCAACAAATATCAGGTTGAAGATGACCCAAGTTATATTTCCTCTCAAAATTCTGGAAATAATTTCAGAGTGTAATGAATTGCATGGAAAACTCTAAAAAGCAACCTTCAATCATCTCCAACCTCAAGTTTTCCCCGTCGTCGCTCTCCTGAATTTTTTTTCTTAAAGATGATAGTAATAACTTTCTTCTTTTCTCCTGAAATTTTTTCTTTAAAAATGATAGTCATTATTTTATTCTTTTCGAAAAAGAAAACAACTAACCAAACTAGTGTGAACAGCTCGAGGATTCACCGCAATGCATAGCACTGAGGCCTTTCTTTGGTCCAAAAGTTTGGTAGCTAAAATCTTGAGGAACATCAGCTGCAGTTATATCAATAACACTTAGCAATTATCAATTAACTATAGTCTACACCAGTGTTCTAAAAATCGCTAGGCATTGGGCGGGTGGCGAGCAGGTGCCTAGCGCCCAGGGGCCTAGGCGGCACCTAGGCGGTCTTAGGTTTTGTATTATTACTTTAATAATTTACAAAAGTTAAGCATAATACATTATCAATTACATCCAATTTAATGCCAATATACATATGCAAAATTTAAAAACATGAAAAATTAACAATCGTGAACAAAATTTATTAAAACTCAAATGACTGAAGTTGGTCATGATGGGTACTTTATATAAATTTGAATTTGTGTACTCTTTTATTTTTCTTCAAATTGCATGAATAACCTCAGTTATGTTTGATAAAATCTACATTAGTAAAATTGGTACCAGCAGATCCTTTGAGAATTTCATTAAATAATCATCATTTGCTACATTTAGACATATACTGAATAAAACACAATTAAATAGTTTATTTCTAAAAAATAGGAACACAATCAGCCTTATTAAAAAAATAAAAAAAAAATAAAAAAAAATCGCCCAGACCGCCTAGACCAGCCTAGAGTCCGCCAAGACCCCGCCTAGGCCACCTAGATCCCGCCCAGACCCGCCCAGACTGCCCAGAACCGCCCAGCCATTAATCTGGGCGATTTTCCACCTTCTAGCGCCTAGGCGCCGCCTAGGCCGATTTTTAGAACACTGGTCTACGCTTACTTGTTAGTAGGAAGATGCACTTACATGTGATAGCTTGCTACTCCCATAAGCCTTAATGAGGTTGTGATTTTCCTCCTTCATTCTGCTATTCCAGTATTGTGTCTGCACCATACCACAATGATGCCCCTACATTTTCAGGGACTGAAAAACATAAGTTTTATTTGTAACCAAATAAAACAACTATATGTAAAGTTGTTTATAACTACAATATTGGAAAAGAGAATTTGGTTGAAATGAAAAATTATGAATTACTACAGAGTTGACATGATGATACGTGAAGAGGACGGTCTAAGTAAAGAAGGCAAGAGGAGGAGGGTGAGTAGCGCGGGAGCAATATGGTTCACAAGCATGTGTTGCTCAACTCCATCCTCAGAGAACCTTTGTGGCACTGCAAAGAAAACTCAACTCAAAATTTTCATATAAATAAAAATTACTAAAGTTTTTTACAACAATCGAAAAAATCTACCATAGAACTTGAAGTGAAAATAGTGGAAAAATTAGGATATCGTTAATCTATATATATGGCTAGGTTCAGCTTGAAGAATTGTTCATGGAAGACGAAGTTTTCACCTTACACCATGAAATCTTAATAAGAAAATCAATGGTCTTTTCATTGACACAAGGAGAATTGTTCCATCCAGAGAAATTAACAACTTCTACATTGATATTTTTCGCCTTCGTAGGCAGTGGATATTTTTTTTGCAAATGAAACTATTCATAGATCAATATTCTGACTAACCAAAAGAAAAAAAAAAAAAAAAAAGTGCATCAATTTTTATGGCTTCATAATAGATGTAAAATCACTCTTGGAGTTGAAAATATATACAAACAAAATAAGTGAGGTGAACTGTGAGTTGTGTAGAGCACACAGCCTACAAATTGTAAGACAACTTATCAACAACCGGTATATTTCGAGCAAAACAATAGAGTTGTTTTGCCACATGTAAGGTCACCCCACGGCTATTTCAAAGATTAGCATACAGATTGAGTTTGTTGCTTGCTTTGGACTGTAATAATTAATAAATAAATAAAAGAAGGTTGCAGTTACATGTCAAGACTGGCTACTTGGAGACCTCCCTCTTTCTTATAAATAAGCTTACCTCCTGAGAGCAAGATCCCAGCATTGTTGATTAGTATATGCAGTGGCTCTCCTCGACGCTCCCATTCTGCTCCAAACTTCCGAACTGAGGACAAAGATGCAAGGTCCAACTCCAAAACTTGCTGCATATATATAACATGACTCTTAGGGTGTGTTTGGTTGCATGAAATCCTATGCCATGGGAATCCATGAGAAGACCCCTACATTTTAAGCTAAATTGATACATCACTCTACATCTACCATTTGATTTTATGATCAATGGTGGGAAAGAAAGTCCCATGAACATGAGAATCTCACTCCTTGGTCCCCCAAGGCATGTGATTCCCATGTTCATGGGACTTCCATTCCCACCATTGATCACAAAACCAAATGGTGGATGTGGAGTGATATATCAATTTAGCCTAAAATGTAGGGGTCCCCTCATGAATTCCCATGACATAGGATTCCATGCAACCAAACACACCCTTAATTAAGAAAATTCTAAAAGATCTTGATAAGAAAAATTCAAGATCATCTGCATTCGAGTGTGGAGATACCTCCACGTTTAAGATCCTGCCATTGCTTGCCTCGTCTCTCCACTTGCGAGCAATCTCATTTGCTGCTTTGACATTCCTGCAGGTCATTATAACATGGGCACCCGCCATAGCCAATTTTCTGCAATCAAAACATCAGTGAGTTCAACAAGGTTGATAAATTTTATAAAATCTGAAGATTCAGCATGCATCACGAGGAAAATTTGACGGTTCAGACTTATTTGTGCACGCATCACAGTCGATTTTCCTCGAGATGCACGATGGATTGTCAGATTTTCTTGAGATGTGTGTTGAATCATCAAATTTCCTCGAGACGCGCACACAATTACATTTGGACTATTAGATTTACCTAGAGATGTGTGTACAATTAAATTTGGACTGTTAGATTTTCCTCGAAATGAGTTGTTTAAGATGCAAATTTTTTTTAAAATCAACTGTTGGATTTTCCTCAAGATGAGATGTTCGAAATACGAAAGATTTAATCTCAGTCTTTCATTTCTCAGGGGTATTTTTATAATCTACTTTGAAAACAGATGGTCAAGGCACGTTGACTGCTAATCTCAGAGAGAAAGTGCAATACGAATAATAATTGGAGCAAAGCTGAATAAGGCGTGTATTATAGGGGGAAATGCAAATAACCCAAAAATTATCTTAAATAAAAAAAATATATGAAAATGTTAGTTTGATTTAGTTATGGTTGGTTTTAGGGGGAATTTTGGTTTTCAGTTCAGTTGAAGTTAGTTTAGGTTTAAGATCGGTTTGGTTCAATTAGATTTTGCTCATAAGTTTGGTTAAGTCCAGTTGATAACATAGTAATTAGATAAAATTTTGTTTGTGTGAGCACCACTTGAGTTTTTTTTCATTAAAAATAATTTTTATTTTTCCAAATGCCCCAACAAACACAAGAATAAGGGGAATGCAACATACATTTGGTGGTGTTAACATCATTTTTCCTGACAAACTTGTAAAACTCGCTCTCATTGCGATTAACTTGCAAAAAACCATAGGTTTCAATGGATGATCATCATCAATAACAACATCAACAATATTATCAATAATTCAATAGGAATTTTGAATGTTCCATCACATATACATCGTTTTCTAATGAATATCACTGTCTTAAATTCATCGTACTCCTAAAATTTTAGAGTCTCTATAATTGAAGTGTTTACTTATATCGAATGACATGTTAATCATTATAAGAAACTTCACGACTCTTGGTGCATTTAAACAAATACTTAAAATAAGAGACATTGTTCTATTCATGACGCTGGGCAAAATAGCGATTATCCTGCGGGCTAGTTCTAACAGATAATTCACAAGGAAGAATAAAAAATAATCGCCCAAAACACAGAAAAATATCTCTAATGTCAATTCAAAATTATGCAAATAAAAAATTGTCTCTAAATTAGCCCACAAGCCGGACTTTATAGCTAAAACTCATTATTAGAATTTTACCAAAAAAATGTCAATTTCCAATAATCATACTAAAACGAAATACGTAATAAAATAAGTAATCTTGCCCAAATTGGGTTCAGAATCTCTTCCTAAACGATAAAAGAAATATTACCTAAAAATAAATCCTAAAAAGAAACTGCCTATTTCTAAAAGAAAAAATAAAATAAAATACTAAAATAACAAGCAGTCTATTCCTAAAAAAAAATAATGCCTAATCCTAAAAGGAAACTAAAAATACTCCTAATTAAATTGAAAGATCTCTCAAAGTTATTTAGTAAATAACTTTGAGAGAAAATTAGGAACCCTAGAAACCAAATTATGAACCCTAGAAATCCAAATTAGGAACCCTACAAATTCTCCTGCATCAGTCGCCCCGGGTTGGAAAAAACTCATCCTCGAGTTCACAACAGCGTCATCGAAATCCTCTGGCGGCAGTCCAGGAGGAAGATCCTCTGGTATCAGGTCAGAAAACTCTGCTAGCTGCTGCACCTCTGCTGGTAAATCTGAATTCACGTCTGCAGGGGCTAGAAAATCATGGTGGACGACGGCACAAAACTGGTGTAGGTGGAATCCATCAATTCCTGCACGAACACGCGACGCAAAGGGTTGCAAGTGCACTGTGGTGGTATAAAAAGCAAGTGTTCGGGGTGCAAATAGCTGAACTAATTTGTTTATCAGTTTTCTCCTGCCAGAAACTTGCGATATTCGTCTCCATTGAGTCGCGTCCTGCGTCTCACGAGTTGCTCGTTGATCTTCTTCTCCGTTTGGCTCCAATACCTGCACGAGAGAGAGGGAAACGAGAGGGAGGGACGAGAGAGTGGGTGGTTGCGACGGCTGGCTGGATGGTGGCGTGGAAGCAAAATGGAGCAAGGACTGCCCTGTTTTCGTGGTGTTGTGACTCGTCCGCGAGACAGAGTGGGGGGAGAGGGAGGTGATGAATGGAAGAAAAAGAAGAATAGGGTTCCAGAGAGAGAGGAAAACAGGAAGGAGGAGGTGGTGGCGGCTCTATCGCGAGATGGAACAGGGGCGGTGGCGAAGAGAGATGGGTGAGGGAGATAGGCGAGGTGGCGGCTGATGGTGGTGCTCGGTAGATACAACATTGAAGAGGATCTCAATGACCATGTCAAGACAGTTAGTTGCTCAACCTGTTCAACTCTGCCAGTTCTCTTGTGACCATGTGCAACTACAATGACCTTGAGCTTCTTATCGATTGATCCCCATGTTATCTCACTGGGGTCCTTCATGAACTCTTTGTCCATGAGCTTATTTGTCTTGCTCATCATATTCTCCCAATCTCCAACATCATCAGTAGTTTCCTGATCTTCATCATTGTCCACACCTTTCGACTCAATCTTCGAGGGATCTTCCTCGAACTCAGAATCTTCATCCTCCTATTCATCAGTGTCATACACAGGCTCTCCAAACTCTTTAGTTTCGTCTACCACATCTTCCTCAAGCTCCTCATCGTCATACACAAGTTCTCCATGCTCCCATACTCGAGCATGATTGGGATACAGGTTTTCGAAACTGGAATCAGAATCGTGATCTTTTATCGCACGATTACCGAAATCATGTGTCGTTAGACGCTGGGTTAACTCTGCAACTTGCCTCTGTAAATCTTCAATCATCATATTCTTAATGTTACGATCACGGTGAGGGGCGTCCTCGTTCGGAACTTGCCCGCAACGACCGTGACCACGACTACCAGTTATAGAAACTGATGAAATCTCACCCCAAGAAGATGTTGAAGCTTTGATACCAACTGATGCTGGGCAGAATAGCGATGATCCTGCGGGCTAGTTCTAATAGATAATTCACAAGGAAGAATACAAAATAATCGCCAAAAACACAGAAAAAATATCTCTAATGTCAATTCAAAATTATGCAAATAAAAAACTGTCTCTAAATTAGCCCACAAGCCGGGCTTTATAGCTAAAACTCATTATTAGAATTTTACCAAAAAAATGACAATTTCCAATAATCATACTAAAACGAAATACATAATAAAATAAGTAATCTGCCAAAAATCTGGCCCAAATTGGGTTCAAAATCTCTTCCTAAACGATAAAAGAAATATTACCTAAAAATAAATCCTAAAAAGAAACCGCCTATTTCTAAAAGAAAAAATAAAATAAAATACTAAAATAACAAGCAGTCTATTCCTAAAAAAAATGCCTAATCCTAAAAGAAAATAAAAATACTCCTAATTAAATTGAAAGATCTCTCAAAGTTATTTAGTAAATAACTTTGAGAGGAAATTAGGAACCCTAGAAACCAAATTAGGAACCCTAGAAATTCTCCTGCATCGATTCAAGAATAACAAAACTACACAATTAACATTTTTAATCCAATATATGAGGTAGGTACTCTGTGTTTAATTCCAAAATGTCCATTGTATTTTGCCAAACTTCAAAACACTTGTCCATATCAGCTACTTGTTGTGAAATTTGACGAATAGTATGCAAAACCCTTAACCAGGTTCTCCTTAGTGGCATTCGATTGCGCAAAATATTACACTCCTCAATCCTGTATCCATATGAGAATTTACAACGTAAGCAAAAAGAACAAACAACATAGACTAATTATCCATTTTAACAAAATGTGCAGGTTATAATGAAGCCACTTGTTGAGAAACCTAGAGAGGTCAACAATATTATGAGGAAAAAAAAATCCCTAATGAATGTGATTTAAGTTAACATAAATAACAATTAATCTTTTTCACAATAGAGTGTGTTTGATTTCAAGGAAATTTTTCTCAAAAAATTTATCATAAGTGAGAAGGGCGAGGAAGGAAAAAGACAATGAAAACCATGAATTTGTGATGATCACCATTCTCATGGTTTGTTACGAAATTGCAGAAAATGTTTTCTTAGTGGGGAGCTAAGACAATTTGTGAAAAATAGAGTCATCTTCAACATCAAGATGCAATTTTTCCCACTTTCTCTTCTATTTTTTTTTCTTTAGGGTCTGTTTGGTAGGATGGAAAATAGACAGAGGAATTGAAACAATTTCCACGGATTCCGTTCCCCGGGGGTAGCAAAGAATTGGATTCCATGAGAGATGGAAAAACCTATCACATGCAAAAAAAATTTCCCGTAGTTAAATACACAACCAAACAACATAAAAATACTTGATATAGGAATTAAATTCCAATTCCCACAGAAATGACCAACCAAACAATTCATATGTTCAAAAATTTCTTAGAACCAAACACACACCCTAAGATTATGTTGGTAAAAGGGAGAACTTTAGGTCATAATATGACCTAAAACGTCACGTTTCTTTCAAAATTGTGAAAACAAACTTTTTGAGAGCCACAATATTTGTAGTAGAGGAAGGGAGAAAATTGCCTCAAAAGTTCATCCCTTTTCATGTCCTCCCCGTTTCATACATCCTTGTATTTTTTTACCTTTCAAACCAAACAAAGCTAAAATGGTGTTGGACTTGACTAAAAGAATGTACATAACTAGATTAACATGAAGATAGAAACAAGCTCACCTTCGACATCATCAAACATGCAAAATAGTTTATGATAACCCGCTGTTGTCTGAAGATATTCATACAATGCATTGTCAGTCTAACAAAAAGTAATAAAATTTTGATACACGTGTCTTCAATTATATTCATTTTTCGAAGAAAAAAAAAACATTGATTTTGTGGGATATAGAGAATTTTACAATTAAAGTTTTCTTAACCATTATGATAAACAATAAATTTCTTCGTGCGGGATATTTGGGCATCAATCCTCAATGAAACGAGTTTTAATTTGCTCAACAAATATCAGGTTGAAGATGTCCCAAGTTACATTTCCTCTCGAAATTCTGGAAATAATTTCAGAGAGTGTAATGAATATTTATCGTGCATAGAAAACTTTAAAAAGCAACCTTCAGTCATCTCCAACCTCAAATTTCCGCCCATCGCCGCTCTCCTAAAAAAAAATAGTTATATATATATGAAAATATCGATTCGGTTTAGTTATGGTCAGTTTTAGGGGGGAATTTTGGTTTTCAGTTGATTGCGGTTAGTTTAGGTTTAAAATCAGTTTGGTTCGACTAGATTTTGCTCATAAGTTTGGTTCTGGTTGACAACATAATTAATAGATAAATTTTTTGTTTGTGTGCACATTCCTAATCCCTTCGAAGAAGAGCTACATTCTAATGATGGATTCCTCGAGATATGTTAAAATGGATTTTGAAGTACGCAACTGTAAACTACTACTTCACTTGGTCCTTAACCTAGTTGTCTAGAATCATGCAAAAATGGAAAGTAAAAAAATAAAGGACTTGCATTAGTAACAAAGTTTGAGATACAAAATCATAGAGATGAATCAACTTTAGCAAGAAGGTCGACAACAACAACGTCGAGAGTTTGGTTTGCCTCATTGGAGATTCCTTTCCGTTCTACCTTCAAAATAAGCTTCAATAACTTTTTTGCAATCCCATTAGTGGCTAAGGTGTTTACCACACAGGGCTTTTTATCATTTACGAATGTCTGCATACTAGTTTAATAATTGGGTTAAATGACAATGTTAGAATAGCCAACGTTCACGAGCTAATTTAGATTTGTGAGAAAGGTAAGTGGTTTAGCAACCTAGTTTTTTTTATTTTTTATTTATTTTTTTTCGGAAGACAAGCGTAGGGTTTATATGGGCTCCCCAGATCACTGAAAATGGTAATTACATGTTACATTCTTTCGTAAATCCTACCACTAGCATCATCAAAGATTATCTTTTTCAAATCCTCAGCAAAGGAGCTTGAGGCAACACTACACCAAATTGACATTTTTGTAACAAACCCCAAAACAATATCACTTTTGAAGTGTAACAATCCACCTAACAATTTTACACATTTTCACAAACAAAATGATACAATAATTGTATCACCATGAAGAGTATGGTTATAAAAGTGATACTATTCATGGTGATCCAACTTATTGTATCATTTTTTTGTTACTGTTTTTCATTTTTTTGACTAAATTTAGTTTTGACTTGAAATTGTTTGGTGGATTGTAACATCTCAAAAGTGATATTGTTTTGAGATTTGTTACAAAAGTGCCAATTTGGTGTAGTGTAATCTCTACAAATTCAGAAGTAGGTAACAGTTTATAAAAGCTTGTCAACAGCCTGATTGGTCTCTCTAAATTCATATATTATCCTATATTCAGCAAATTCTTCAAGAGCCATCTTAATGCGCCTTATGATGTGAGTTGTTTCCCAAGGAGGATTCTTATTAGTAGTCAGGTACATATGTGCGTTACCAGAGTCCATACAGAGAATGATTATATTCAGTCCATGTCTTTTGATCAGTGAAACTCCCATCACCACCCCTTGTAACTCGTGAAGAATAATTGTGTGCCCTACTACCGAACCTGTTGCTGCAGCAACAACTGAGCCCTCTCTAGTTTAGCAACCTTGTTACTTGAATGTCCAATGTAATGACTAAATCCAACAATGTACTTTCCCTCCTTATCTTTTATTAAACTACCAAAACCTGTTTGACTTGAGTTTTCCACCATCGAACTATCAAAGTTAAGAGCTACCCAAATAACTTTATGATCCTCCCAATATGCTACACCATGATTGATTTTGGAATATAATTCTTTTTGTAAAGGGTTAAAGGTTTAGAAAAGATCAATATCAATGTGCGCTAAAGCTTCATTAAGAAGCACTTGAGTTTTTTTTTTTTTTTTTTTTGAAAAAACAAAACAATTTTTATTTTCCCAAATGCCCCAACAAACATGAGAATAAGGGGAAGGCAACTTACATTTGGTGGTGTTAACATCCTTTTTCCTAACAAACTTGTAAATCTTGCTCTCTTTGCGACTAACTTGCAAACCGCCCATAGGTTTCAGTAACAACATCAACAATATTATCAATTATTCAATATGAAGTTTGAATGTTTCATCACACATACATCCTTTTGTGATGAATATGACTGCCTTAAATTCATTGTACTCCTAAATTTTTGGAGTCACTATAATTTATGTGTTTACATATAACGAAGGACATGTCAATCATTATAAGAAACATTACGACTCTTGATGCATTTAAACAAATACTTAAAATAAGACATTTTTTATTCAAGAATAACAAAACTATACAAATTAACGATTTTGATCCAATATATGAGGTAGGTACTCTGTGTTTAATTCCAAAATGTCCATTGTCTTTTGCCAAACTTCAAAACACTTGTCCATGTCAGCTACTTGTTGTGAAATTTTCCCTGGCTTACAATTTGATGAGTAGTATGCAAAACCCTTAACCAGGTTCTCCCTAGTGGCATCATTAGTTGCACAAAATATTACACTCCTCGATCCTGTATCCATATGAGAATTTACAACTTAAGCTAAAAGAACAAACCACATAGACTAATTATCCATCTTAACGGAATGTGAAGATTTTAATGAAGCCACTTATTGAGAAACCTAAAGAGGTCAACAATATTATGAGGAAAAAAATCCCTAATGTATGTGATTTAAGTTAACACAAATAATAGTTAATCTTTTTTTTACAATAGAGTGTGTTTGATTTCAAGGAAAATTTTCTCAAAAAATTTATCATAAGTGAGAAGGGAGAGGAAGGAAAGAGACAATAAAAACATGAATTTTGTGATGATCACCATTCTCATGGTTTGTTAAGAAATTGTGGAAAATGTTTTCTTAGTGGGGAGCTAAGAGATTTTGTGAAAAATAGTCATCTTCAATATCAAGATGGAGTTTTTTTTCCCACGTCCTCTTCTATTTTTTTTTTCTTTAGGGTCTGTTTGGTAGATGGAAAATAGACATGGGAATTGAAACCATTTCCACGGATTCTATTCCCCCAAGGGGGGCAAAGAATTGGGTTCCATGAGAGATGGTAAAACTAGTCCATGCAAAATTCTTTTCCTGTCATTAGATACACAACCAAACAACAAATAACTACTTGAAATAGGAATTAGATTCCATTTTCCACAAAAAATCACCTACCAAACAATTCTTATGTTAAAAAATTCCTTTGAATCAAACACGCTCCCTAAGTTTATGTTGGTAAGGGGAGAACTTAAGGTCACAATATGACCTAAAACCTCACGTTTTATTTCAAAAATTGTGAAAATAAACTTTTTGGAGAGCCGCGATATTTGTAGTAGAGAATGGGAGAAAATTGCCTCAGGAGTTCATCCCTTTTCATTTCCTCCCTGTTTCATTTATCATTATATTTTTTTTTACCTTTCAAACCAAACAGAGTTAAAATGGTGTGTTGAACTAGACTCAAAAAATGTACATAACTAGATTAATATGAAGAAAAGAAACAAGCTCACCTTCGACAGCATCAAACATGCAAAATGGTTTATGATGACCTGCGGTCGTCTGGAGATATTCATATAGGGCGTGTCAGTCTAACCTAAAATGAATAAAAAGTAATAAAATTCTGATACATGGACTTATATTCATTTTTCAAAGAAACATTGATTTTGTGTGACAATAAAGAATTTTACAGTTAAAGTTTTCGTAACCATTATGATAAACAATGAATTTCATTAGTGTGGGATATTTGGGCATCACTCCTCAATGAAATGAGTTTTAATGCTCAACAAATATCAGGTTGAAGATGACCCAAGTTATATTTCCTCTCGAAATTCTGAAAATAATTTCAGAGAGTGTAATGAATATTTATCGTGCATGGAAAACTTTAAAATGCAACCTCTTCAGTCATCTCCAACCTCAGGTTTCCCCCCATCGTCGCTCTCCTGAATTTTTTCTTAAAGATGATAGTAATTACTTAGTCATTACTTTCTTCTTTTCGTAAAAGAAAACAACTAACCAAATTAGTGTGAACAGCTCCAGGATTCACTGCAATGCATTGCACGGAGGCCTTTCTTTGGTCCAAAAGTTTGGTAGCTAAAATCTTGAGGAACATGAGCTGCAATTATATCAATAACACTTAACAATTATCAATTAACTATAGTCTACGCTTATTAGTTAGTAGGAAGATGCACATACATGCGATAGCTTGCTACTCCCATAAGCCTTAATGAGGCTGTAATTTTCCTCCTTCATTCTGCTATTCCAGTAATGTGTCTGCACCATACCACAATGATGCCCCTACATTTTCAGGGACTGAAAAACTTAGGTCTTATATGTAACCAAATAAAACACCTATATGTAAAGCTGTGTATAACTCAATAATATTCGAAAAGAAAATTTGGTTGAAATGAAAAATTATGAATTACCACAGAGTTGACATTGATGATACGTGAAGAGGACGGTCTAAGTAAAGAGGGTAAGAGTAGGAGGGTGAGTAGCGCGGGAGCAATATGGTTCACAAGCATGTGTTGCTCAACTCCATCCGCAGAGAACCTTTGTGGCTCTGCAAAGAAAACCCAACTCAGATTTTTCATATAACTAAAAATTACTAAAGCTTTTTACAACAATCGAAAAAATCTACCATAGAACTTGAAGTGAAAAGAGTGGAAAAATTAGGATATCATTAATCTATATATATGGCTAGGTTCAGCTTGAAGAATTGTTCATGGAAGAGGAAGTTTTCACCTTACACCATGCAATCTTAATATTAATAAGAAAATCAATGGACTTTTCATACACAAGGAGAATTGTTCCATGCAGAGAAATTAACAACTTCTACATTGATATTTTTCGCCTTCGTAGGCAGTGGATTTTTTTATGCAAATGAAACTATTCATAGATCAATATTCTGACTAACCAAAAGAAAGAAAGAAAAAAAGTGCATCAATTTTTATGGCTTCATAATAGATGTAAAATCACTCTTGGATACAAAAAAAATAAGTGAGGTGAACTGTGAGTTGTGTAGAGCACACAGCCTACAAATTGCAAGACAACTTATCAACAACCGGTATATTTCGAGCAAAACAATAGAGTTGTTTTGCCACATGTAAGGTCACCCCACGGCTATTTCAAAGATTAGCATACAGATTGAGTTTGTTGCTTGCTTTGGACTGTAATAATTAATAAATAAATAAAAGAAGGTTGCAGTTACTTGTCAAGACTGGCTACTTGGAGACCTCCCTCTTTCTTATAAATAAGCTTACCTCCTGAGAGCAAGATCCCAGCATTGTTGATTAGTATATGCAATGGCTCTCCTCGACGCTCCCATTCTGCTCCAAACTTCCGAACTGAGGACAAAGATGCAAGGTCCAACTCCATAACCTGCTGCATATATATATAACACGACTCTTAATTAAGAAAATTCTAAAAGATCTTGATAAGAAAAACTCAAGATCATCTGCATTCGAGTGTGGAGATACCTCCACGTTTAAGATCCTGCCATTGCTTGCCTCGTCTCTCCACTTGCGAGCAATGTCATTTGCTGCTTTGACATTCCTGCAGGCCATTATAACATGGGCACCCGCCATAGCCAATTTTCTGCAATCAAAACATCGGTGAGTTCGTGTTCATGAAAATGATAAATCCAGGAGAGTTATATTGACAAAGATGTAGTACCTTGCAGTCTGAAGTCCGATGCCGTTAGTACAGCCAGTGATGATGATGGAGATACCGGATAGATCATTGGAGATGGGAATAGAATAGGGTAGATTGTAGGCAAAGAACTTCTGAAACAAAGCGTCTTTCACTATCTCCCACTCTTTTAGAACCTCCCAAGTCAACTTTAGAGCTATCTTCCAATTCATTCTTTCCTTTCACTCCTCTCACATAGTGCCAAAACTCAAACTTCACGGCTCCTGTTATTTATAACCAAAATTAAAACATGTATGGGGATGCTGTTGAAACAAGTTAGCTAGCCCATTTCCTTGAAGAAGCTAGGCATCAACTAGAGGGAGAGTTTTGATTCTCTACTTCAAGGAATCAAAAGCATCCACAATAACAGGAAATCAGGCATTAAAAAAAATGCACTCCCACAGTGAGGGGGTTTAACAACGCATGCATTTAATTGACTGCTGTTAATTTTTTTTTGGCAGGTGGACGCGCCTAAAGACTGTTATTATCCGAATCTTATATGATGTAATGGATGCATGCAATTCGCTATCAAATTTGAGACTGAACCTCGGTAAGTTTTTGGCATCATCCTTGGCTGTAGGTGCAGATTGAAACTTGGGTGAATTACATGATGCCTTCCCCTCTTTTTCCTCTCACTCACTTGCACCTACATAAAATCTGCATTGTTATCTTCTTCTGAAAGTTAGGCCTTACATGTAGCGTATTTCACTGTTATCGTGCTTTAGATGCCTATTGGGTGATACTGCCATGAGTGTTTTAACAGATGCATTAACGCCAACAAGTTATACAAGATGTTCATGAATATCAGTACAGTGAAATACTTTGAGCAATTCAACTACACCATTGTAATTTCCAGGGGACAGAGAAGTTTGGAGCCCAAGCATCAATAGAATAAGATATACACTCTCCAAAATGGTCGAGTGGTTAAGGCCTTGTGGGATTTATCCCCAAGTCCTTGCTTCGAGACCCTCCGGCAGCATTATTTCTTTCGGGGTGATGTTGGCCTATAGGCGGCACCTCGGGGGATAGATTACGGATCCTATCAAACACCGGCTCACCTTCCAAAAAAAAAAAAAAAAAAAGAATAAGATATACACTCTCCAAAATGTATACAGCATGGAGTTGGTGTTGAATTAATAAAGATTATGAAGGAAAACTATGTAACTTCACGTGTTACAATGATAATTAGTATTGTATAGGTGCCACAGTTTCGAGACGAATACTTATTCATTCCATGTGGCATGTACAGCTGTTCTAAGGTCAACTCAACTCTCTACATAAAATCTGCATGGTTATCTTCTTCTGAAAGTTAGGCCTTACATATGTATTTCACTGTTATCGTGCTTTAGATGCCTATTGGGTGATATTGCGATGAATGCTTTAACTGATGCACTAATGCCAATAAGGTATTCAAGATGTTCATGAATATCAGTACAGTGAAATACTTTGAGCAATTCAATTACCCCATTGTAGTTTCCAGGGGACGGAGAAGTTTGGAGCCTAAGCATCAATAGAAAAAGATGTACACTCATGGGGTTGGTGTTACATTAATTAAGGTTATAAAGGAAAACTATGCCACTTCACGTGTTACAGTGACAATTAGGTGCCATAGTTTCAGTACGAATAACCATTGATTCCATATGGCATGTACAACTCTTTACAGTCGGCTAGATCCGGACAACTATTTATACTAAGGGTGTGTTTGGTTACATGAAATCTTATGCCATAAAAATTCATGAAGGGGACTCTACATTTTAGGCTAAATTAATATATCATTTCACATCCACCATTTGATTTTGTGATCAATGGTGGTAATGAAAGTCTCATGAACATGAAAATCTCACTCCTTGGTCCCCCAAGACATGTGATTCTCATGTTCATGAGACTTTCATTCCCACCATTGATAATAAAATTAAATATTGCATGTGAATTATACCTTTAATTAAAATAAAATATAAGAGTTGTTCCTTGGTCCCCAAGACATGTGATTCTCATGTTCATGAGACTTCCACTCTCACCATTGATAATAAAATTAAATATTGCATGTGAATTATATATTAAATTAGCTTAAAATATAAGAGTTCTTTCATGAATTTTCATGACATAAGATTTCATGCAACCAAAAACACCTTAATAGTGTATTTTGGAATGAATAAACTTTTATAAGAAAAAAAAAAAAAAAAAAAAACTTTTATAAGATGTACACTTCCGGATCCTCTGAGAGCAGACACAATTGTTAATTGACTGTCAGAAGCAGTTGACATGAATGAGAGAAATCTCTATCTCAATTGTGTCGCGAAATTCCAAAAATGCCCTTGAGAAATGTGATCATACCCATCTTGAATTTCGGCAGTTTTGGAGAATCAAAATTTTCAGTTCAGAAATACCCACGTGGGTGCTTTGAATGAGAAACTTTCGGGACACGTGGCAGTGCTTGGGAAGAGATGATAGGGTGTGTGAAGAGGACAGCAAGTTGCGTGTATAAGACTAGGAGAGATCACTGGATTGAGTATGTCCAGTGGACTTTGGATGAGGACAAAGCCCATTTGCACTTTGTGGGCCGATTGGGTTAGATTGTTGGGCATGTTGTCTAATGTTTATGTTTCTGCTGTATGTGAAAAATTTTATGGGAGCATGTCTATCCTATGGTTTATGTGGTCCTTTATCATGTAAATTTGTTGAGCAAGGAGTACACATTAGGATTATAGTTTTCGTGATACAGAATTTGGGTTGATATGCAACTTGGTAGAATTAGATCCTTATAACCTCGTTTACCTATAAAAGGAATAAATGCATTTTGGTTGTTGTTCTCGTTACTCGTACATAATTTGGATGACATTTGATTGCAGTTTAAAGGAGTAGTCTACTTTAAAACGAGAATTGAAAAGTGGAATCTGTGTTGTGTCACGAAATATTGAAATTACCCCTCTCCCCAATTTCTTCTTTGATCTCTCTGCTTTCAGATACAAAACATGGCAGACACACAGTGAACCACGGCACCTAATAAGACATTTCACTCTGCTCTTTTTGTCTCACCAAATTATTTGTTGAGTGATGCAAGGGGACTTGATTGACCATCCCACACTATTCCTTTTTTATCCACAAATAGGAGCATATCCTTGTTTCTTTATATATACCCCCATTGTTTGGCTCCACTTAGACCAAACTTTTCTCCTATATTTTCCATGTGTCTGTCAAGTTTTGAATACCCAAAATACCCTCGGATCTTTATAATATTTATAAGCTAATCAATATAACAAATTGTTTAATATGGGGGGTAAAGATGTGTATGCAATTGATTTTGCATTGGTAGAAGGGTCCCACCATAACCTAAAGGTCAAAGACAATTAATATATATAACCATGTGACAAGATGTTAATATTTTTTTTTTAATGGTAACCCATAATTTATTTTCGAATTTGATAATTTAGTAACCCATTTGAGACGTGCCAAATGCACGATCTAAGGACCAGAGTGGCATGCTGAAGGCATGACAATATACCTGTGCCAACAGCACGGGTACACGCTATGTGGATTAGCTCTACATAAAAGAGATACATGATCGTACTACAAAAATGTAATTAGTGTACACTTCCATTCAGGAATAAGGAAAGTGGCTCACAAAGAAGTGGGAAAGAAAGAGCTTCGAGCAAAAGAAGAAACTTAATGACAATACAAACTTAAGTGAAGCATAAAAAAACTTGATCTCGACTTGCCTTTTAAACCAGAAGAACCCGTTTTGGACCTTGGATCTCAATATAAACTAAAGGGTCGTTTACCTTTTAGCTCTCATTAATCAGGTGTAATCCTAATTGGGTGCATTAATTATCTAAATTTTGTCTAACCCCCATTTGGCCCTTGACCGTGAAGTCAACTCGGTTGACTAGCAGAAAACATTAGTTTTCTTGAAATATCTCATTTACCCCTCATGTGCTTCGCACGTGGAGCCAAATTCCTCATTCTTCTCTCAAAACCTAATTGCGCAAACTGTTTTCAGTTGGGATCGCAAGATTTGGGAGAGAGGGAGAAAAGGAGAGGGATCGATTGCGTTCACTGTGACGCTCGAAGGGAGGGGAAAGAGATCGCTTGAGGGTATGGGAGGGAAATAAGTCGAGGGGAGGGGAAGGAAGGGAGATCGTTCGAGGGGATGGGAAGGGGAGAGGGTGAGACGGAGAGTGGACGACAAGAAGAAGAAAATTCCCAAGCTAAAAACCACTCACTGCTACCATCCATCTTGAACAGGTAAGCTCTTCGCCACTGAGCTGAATCTCCTTTGTTTGATTTCACTGATATTTACTGAAAATTGTTTAAATTTGTTGAATTTGAGTAAATTTGTATGTGATATACACTGTAAATTTAGTAAATTTGTATGTGATGTACACTTGTGTTAATTTGTATGTGATATAGAGTCTATAGACTGATATACAATGTAAATTTGTTGAATTTCTGTAAATTTGTATGTGATATACACTGATATACATTGTTGTATGTGATGTATGTGATATACATTGATGTATGTATATGATGTATTTGATATTTCATGTATGTTATGTATGTGTATGTATGATATCATTGTATGTATCTAATGCATGTGTATACACTGATTACATTGAACTATTGTATAATTTCTTTTTATGTATGTACATCTGATATCAGTGTTCTAAAAATTGGTCTAGGCGGCGCTTAGGCGCTAGAAGGTGGAAAACCGCCCAAATTAATGGCTGGGCGGGCAGTCTGGGCGGCCTAGGCGGGTCTAGGCGGTTTGGGCGATTTTTATTTTTTTTAATTTTTTAATATGGCTGATTGTGTTCTTATTTTATTTTCTTTCCTATTTTTTAGAAATAAACTATTTAATTATTTTTTATTCAGTATATGTCTAAATGTAGCAAATGATGATTACTTAATGGAATTTTCAAATGATCTGCCGGTACCAATTTTACTAATGTAGATTTTATCAAACATAACTGAGGTTATTCATGCAATTTGAAGAAAAATAAAAGAGTACACAAATTCAAATTTATATAAAGTACCCATCATGACCAACTTCAGTCATTTGAGTTTTAATAAATTTTGTTCATGATTGGTAATTTTTCATGTTTATAAATTTTGCATATGTATATTAGCATTAAATTGGATGTAATTGATAATGTATTATGCTTAACTTTTGTAAATTATTAAAGTAATAATACAAAACCTAAGACCGCCTAGGCACCCGCCTAGGCCCTTGGGCGCTAGGCACCTGCTCGCCGCCCGCCCAGCGCCTAGCGATTTTTAGAACACTGTCTGATATATCCTGTTATATATACTTGTTGCAAGGGCGACTCTACGTGACAAGATGACTTGTTTAGTTCATCATGGTGGCCAATGGGCGAGTGATAATCCTACTTATATGAATGGTACCATTACAACTTTGAAAGACATTGATGAGGATGAGTGGTGTTTGAAAGATCTAAAAGATGACATTAAGAAGCATTGTGAAAATAAAGAAGCTACCATTACATGGATTTGTGTTGATCAAAGTGTCAAAGTGGTGAAAACTGATGCAGACTTGTTGTACTTATGGGACAACATTAAAACAACAAGGTTCAGTAACAAAACCTTCTTTCTTGTGTATATACATAACCCAGATTTGGTAACCCCCAAGCCGAAGCTAAAGCCTATGCCTTCAAAGCTAAAACCTTGTAAGCCTAATCCAAGTTCATCCAAACCATTGTTTGATCCTTAAAAAATGAAGTATGATCTTAGATCAAATTCAATTTGGAAGTATTCTAAACCAATTGTACGAGCTAGAACAGATTTTGGTAACCTTCTTATTCTTTTTTATGATGATGAACTTGAGGAGGTGCATCATGATGATGAACTTGAGGAAGTGCATCAGGTTGAAGACATTGAAGCTGACCTTGGTGATGTAGCTAGTGACTTTGGGGAATTTTGGGACATTGGTGATGCAGGTGGTGACTTTGGTGATGTTGGTGTTGAATTTGGTGAGTTTGGTGAACCATCAGTGAGTGGACCAAAACCTATTTTACCAAGGAACTTTGCTTTATTCACTGATGAGTATGATGAAGATCAAGTAGGCCATTGGCTGACTTTGAAGGTATACTTGTAAATATTTACCAACTAGATGTTGAAAATCACTATGATAGTAATCATGTTGGTAAGAGCAAAACAAACCAGATATCAGATGTGGATGTTGGGAAGGATGGTGAAGGAGAAGTTGATGAAGATAATGAGGATGAAAACTATGAGGTAGGTGATAAAAACCCAGAGAGTTCTGAAGATGAAGATAGCCTAGAAAAAGAAGAAGCAGATGAATTCAATTCATTTGCAAAGAGAACCTCGTGCATGAATGAAGAGGGCACGATGGGTATGACTACCCCTATTTCATAGTTATACGAGAAGATGCAATGGGATACCATGAAGCATTGTAGGCAGTGGATGAGAAAGTATGTACTAATGAACAAGTTTGAATACAGGCAGACCAAGAATGACAATTTGAAGATTGATTTGAGGTGCAAAGATCCTACTTGTAGTTGGAGGGTTTATGTGAGAAGACTATCTAAGCAACCAACAACCATGTTGAGGTCATTTCAGGCCACACGCACATGCAAGGGTGATGAAAGGGGAAAAATTGTATGGTTAAATCTCCTTGAGTTGTTGAAGTGGTAGAATCCATTGTGAAAACTAACCAAAAATTCAGGCCTGGTGACATCATGCAGTACCTTTGGGACATCATGGTTTGAAGATCGGTTACAAGATTGCTTACTATTCCAAGTTGATATGCAATGAAATAATCTATGGATGTTACAATGACAGTTTCACCAAGGTCCTTGAACTTTGTAGACAGATCTTGAAGGACAACCCAGGGAATATTGCTTAATGGTTGAAGGATCCTACTAATGACAGCTTTGTGGGGTTATGTGTAGCTTTTAGAGCAAGCTTGGAAGGTTTTGTGAAGGGTTGTAGACCTATAGTAGGTCTAGATGGTTGTTTTCTCAAGGGAGAATATGGTGAAGTGATATTGTCTTCCATTTCATTGGAGGGCAAATAATGGGTTATTCCCTATTGCCATCTACATTTGCAGGGGTGAAAACTATGATAGTTGGAAGACATTTCTGACAATTATAGGCTCATATCTCAGAAAACACCCAAACAAGCTTACCTTCACTTCAGACAGAAAGAAGGGTCGGATTAAGGCTGTGTATGAAGTGTTCCGGGGTAGTCATCACATGTATTGTTTCAGACACATGTACCAAAATTTCAAGAAGATCCATAATGGTCCTCACATGGAAAGTCTGACTTGGACTGCTGCTAGTGGTTACAGGGTTGAAAAGTTTGAAATAGAGATGAGAAAGATAGAGGCTGAGGATCCCAACCCAAAAGAGTGGTTGGCCAAAAAATGTTTTTCTCATTGGGCAAGGTCACATTTTGATACTACATCAAAGTGTGAACACATTACAAACAATTTTTCAGAGTAAAAAACAAGATGATGTTTGAGTTGAGGGAGATGCCCATTGTGAAAATGGTTGAGAGGTTTCAAAAGATAGTGATGGGTATGCACTATACAAGGAAACTTGAAGCAAAAAACATGGAGAGTAGTGGTGTTGTGCCTAGGGTTGAAAGAACTTTGTTGAGACTGAAAAAGAAGTATCATAGGTATATGACCACTGGTTGCAAAAAAGGATTGTATTGTGCTATAAATAGATGAGGTGTGGGGTGGACTGTGGATCTTGAGAACCACACATGCTCGTGCTGTGAATGGCAAGTCACAGGTTTGTCATGTGAACATGCATGTGTTATGGTGATTCCAACAAGATAAGAGTTTTCAAAGTAAGTTTAATATATTTCAAATATTTTGTTGTTTGCCTCCCCTCTCGATTGGAAAGAAATTCACGAGGGTAATGTAGTCCATACTTCTCAGTTGAAGCCTACAAAGCTACCTAGGACTTGTATGTATAAACACTTGATAATCCAAGTTATTGGCCTAAGGTAAATACATAATTTCATTGTGTTTTCACATCACATTTGTATCTTATTCACTGTTTGTTGACCTCATGTACTTTATTCATTGTTTGTTTTATTTTCATAGCCACAACATGTTGTTAAACCTCCCCCACTTCATAGGCCTGCTGGGAGACCTAGAAAGAACAGAATAATGGATGAAGATGAGGGGCCCAAGAGACCAAGGAGAAACTCAAAGAGATGCACTAAATGCAAACAATATGGGCACAACAAGACTACTTGCAAAGGTGTAGTTGCTAGTAGTTCTAAGAGGAGGCCAGGTGTTGTTGGTTTGGGCAATATACTTGGTGGTGATGGTGGTCCACAACATAGGATGAAGATGAAAGAGGACGTAAGGCCATATACCCCAGCAGCTAGTGAAGAATGTATGATCATGATGAGTCAGAATTTGACTCTGTCCCAGGGAAACAGGTAAAGGTTGATGGATTTTTTCCCACATTTTTGGTATAGTTAGTACATATGACAAGACTTGGTAAATACATTTGTTGTTTGTAACCATGACATGTGTCAGTTTTTTGGGTAGATGTCATGTATATGTTAAAGAGAATAGCTACAAACAATGTGTTTAGATTTAGGTTTAAGTTATTTGGTATAGATGGTACATACAATGGCATGTCAGTTTTTTGGTAGATGTCATGTGTGTGCAAACAAATGGTTCAGTTACTTGGTGGTTACTGGATATCTGATACAAACAATGGTTTAGACAAGTTCTGATGTTTGCAAGACAAGAAACAATAGTTTAACAGGTTCTAGTGTAAGACTAACTGGATATCTGATGTAATACAAACAATGGTTTAGTATGTAAACAATGCATTGGTTCAATGCTTCAATGACAGGGTATTGATCACTGTGTGTTGGTTCAATGGTTAATTGCATTGTGTTCAGGGTTGTTCAATGGCAGGTTGTTAATTGCATTGTGTTTGACATGTTGGTTCAATGGTTAATCACTGTTTTTGGGCAGGTTATTCATTTCATTGGCAGATCTGTGTGTTTTAGGTTGTTAATTGTATTGATCCATTTCACTTCAGCAGATTGATCATTGTTTTTTAGCTATCCAGTAGGTTGTTCATTTCCAACATTTCATTGCATTTTGTTGTTAATTGTATTGATCCCTATCACTTCAGCAGATTGATCATTGTTTTTAGCTGACTAGAAGGTTGTTGCATTTCATTGGCAGTCTGTGTGTTTCAGATTGTTAATTGTATTGATCCATGTCAATCCAGTAGATTGATCGTTGTTTTTGGACTGTCCAATAGGTTGTTCATTTCAGTTATTTTGATTTTCATATGTCAGATTGATCACTGTCCAGCATTGCATTGGCATCCATTTCAACATTTCATTCCAGGGTATTGAACACTGTCATTGCATTGCATTGACAACTCAAACAAGAAACATTTGTAGGGTAAACTTCATTAGATTACTATTAAACTTCATTACATAGAAATCAAACTTAATTACATAGATAAACTCAAATTCTTACTACTATTACATTATTTGTCAATAAATTCAAATCATTTTGGTTACAAGCTTACTATTGAACTCATCACAAAAGTCGTTCAATTCCAATTTCATTTCCATTTCAACATTGACCTTTACACGTACACTTGCATTTGGTGTTGGAGTTGCCTTCATTGCTTTCAAATAGTCTTCTAATCAGTCGAACCTACCACATTGATTGCACACGAAGAACCTCTTACCTAGACTTCATGGTTTCTGAGATTTCAATAGTTTCCTTAATGTTGAGCATCCTTTCGAGCATGAGGTATTTTTTCAAGGACATTCTTTGTACCGGTGACCATCTAAATCACAGATAAAACATACTTTTGAGCTGCCACTCGAAGTAGACTCTCCTCCAACTTTGATATACTTTCCTTTAAGATCAATGTTATCTTCTTCAACCTTTGCCTCAACCTCTTTCATCGCATCTTCCAACCACTTAAATTTGTCACAAGTTGGGAATTGACATTTAAGGTACTTCTTACCTAATGTTAGTCGTTCGTCAGAAGTCATCAACATCATTAATCCAGGACATCGATTTGCCCCACACACACTGTTAACTCAAGGACAAGTAGAAGAAATGTGACCTTCTAGGTCACACATCTGACAAATATCCTGGCCATTCACAAACAATGCAAGTCAATTAAACAATAATTTACACATAATTCTTTAACAAAAAATTCATTGTTTATTTGTTTTTTACCCCCACATAATTCCTAAATGGTACCCATTTTTCCCAAAATAGTGAAGTGAATACACAAAATGCAAGTTTTACTTACCTCTCCACCTACACCAATGTGTCCACCGGCCATACTTTGATGTTCCTCAGCTTCGATCGCAGTCTCCCTCTTCAGATTGTCATTCTCTCTCCCTCTTCAACAGATTGTATAAACCTAGGGTTTCGTTGGGCTAAAGAGGGAAGGGGGAATAAAGGGAAAGAAGCACGTGCCAAGCACATATTGGTGAGGGGTAAAAGAGGTATTTCAAGAAAACTAATGGTTTCTGCTAGTCAACCGAGTTGACTTAACGTTCAAGGGCCAAAAATGAAGGTTAGACAAAATTTAGATAATTAGTGACACCCAACTAGGATTACACCTGAATTAATGGAGGCTAAAAGGTAATAACCCTAAACTAAAATGTCTTTACTCCTGCATGGGAAAGCAAGTTTTGTCTCCTGCAGATTGATCATGACCACGTACTGATTGGGCATAATATGCCGATATTGTGTACAAAACTGAAATCAACTCAATCATTTGGAGATGTGACAAAGCACACTGGACCTAGTACGTTCCACATCCTTTCTCACCCGATAATTAATTTTTATTAATCCAGAGTGTACTCTCTGAATGTTATGCTTCATAATTTAACAGAGTATGATAATTTGGGATAATGACACTAAATTCTGTGCATGGTTAGAATCAACACCATCATGAAGTCCTCTAACATAATGACCATCTTAAAGTTCCTTTCTGTCCATCCTCCTGTTTTCTCCCTCGCCCATTTCCTTGCGCGTTCCCTCGACGCGTAGAAGGGCTCTTTCTTTTTTGACTAAAGCGTCTCTCGCTTCCAAAATCCACAATCTTTCCACCCTCTTGCTGCTATAGAACCTTCGATCGGGTACTCATTAGCATTGCTGTAAGCTCTCTTGGCATCCATCAATACCAGGTCTATCCAAAAAAAAAAAAAATCAATATCTGAAGGCAGCTGACAAGCATATGCAAGGACAGGTATAAGGGCCGGCTGCAATGGCAGTGCAGATATCGTATGCAAGTGCTGGAGCCCTCCACAAACATATTAAAAGGTAGCAGAGGGGCACGAGAGAGGTTACAATTAAAATGAAGATACACTCCCTGTACACACTGGAGTCCTACAAAAACAAAAATCCTCTCTATTTATGTTCTACGTTTGCTTTGTATAGAACTCCAAATTGTGGGGAAAGTAGATGGAACAATATGGAATGATAACATACATGGTCAGCGAGTAAAGCTTGGAAAAAGAATCCATTGTGTGGGAAATACTGCAAGAAGTTATGCAGAATATCAAATAAAGCACCTACTTTGCGTAGATTAGGGAAAAGAAACACAAAAAGTACCTGTTCAGATTCCTTGGCAATCAAAACTTTTCTTTGACAATGAAAAAACGGTAATAATCCTCTCTGCTGGATGCTTTCTATATTCTGCCAAGGGAAGAATTCCAAAACCAGAAAGAAACTGTCAAATATTGCATAAGGTATACCACAGAAATGCCAAATGGAATGAATGCAAAGGTAAAAAGACAATAAAAAATTAATATACAATAAGATGAATATTGACCAAGAAACTAGGGGAACTTTACTTTTTTGAAAATGGCATGATTTGTGTTTGGTTGGTTGCAAAAGAAAAAATTTCTCGGGTAAAAATTTTCAGGTGTTTGGTTGCAAAACTGGAACCTTGAAAACTTTATCAACTGATCCCTTCTTCCCAATGTTAATGGGAAACTTTTCTCGAGAAAATTTTGGCAGCACTGCAACCGAACACACTCTTGGTGAAAAAGCTAGATGTAGCTTTATCGAAGTGGAAAATAATACAAGTACATGCAGCTTAAAAAGGTTTTGCCGTTCACAATAAAAGAATGACTTAAGAGTTCAGACACAATAACAAAAATTAAGTCTAAACTAATAAAATAAGTTTCAAACAAATGGGCTTAGCCATAGGAAGAAGAAAAAGACCAGAATATGAAGTGCACAGCAAATGGATGTAACTTGTCATCAACTGAATTCGTGTTTATGTTATTGACTGGGCATTTGTATTTATCCTTTGTTCCTATTATGAAAAAACAACCAGATGTTACAAATCTTTTAGCAAATTACAATGGGTTTTACTATTCATAAGTATTTGGAGACAAAGCATGGCTAAGATGGAAGCACTACAATGAGTTGATGGTTAAGATTCACTCTCATAATGACATAGTTTATAAAGAAGATGCACTTAGAAAAGCAATAGAAAATGAACAAAAAAGTGAAATAAGTGTGCAGAAGATCAAGTGATGCACACACGGCGGAGAAGAAGTTTCTTTATTGTTTTTTCTCAAACTAAAAATTGTCATAATAGTACTTAGTGGTCGAATTTTGGTGAATTTGGAATGCACTTCACGTTGTAAGTATTTTCAATATTTTTCAAATGAATGAGATAGGCATCTTAAGCCACATTAAAAAAAAAGACCCCAAACTCCATATTTTGGGAATGTGAGATTTTCGAGAGAACCTACTCTTGCGGTTTCAAATTTTGTTTTTCTCCAACCGATTAAAATTTTGACCAAGTTTATCACTAAAATTCATAGTATTTTACCTTAGAATAATAACATAGGCTTGAAGTGCTAATACACCTCTAAATTGTTTAGTTTGTATGCTAAACTATAATTTTCAATGAATATGTACTTCAAATTTAATCGACATAGATGGAACTGAATGGCGGGGAAGGGGAGAATGGGGGTGGGTGTTGGATACATGAATAATTAGCAGAAAAGGTATGTGGAGTGCCGTAGGAACTAGTAATACACTAGTAAATAAATCAAAAGTCACAAAATCTCTATGAATGGTATCTTCAGTCTTATATGTCCCACCTAGGCTTTGTCGCGATAGAGCCAAGGCTCTCTAGGTGTTTTGCTCACGAAACAACATAGCATGAGGGCTAAGACAAGGAAAAACAAGAGCTATACATTACTACGAAAGAGATGAGGAGTGGCATTCTTACTAATTCATATTACTAAGAATTTGATCTCAAAATGGAGAGGTAGAAATTGTTCTCTTCTTTACCTTCATACCATAGGAATCTCATAATATATTTTATTTAATTTTTTCTACATCTGAAACCAGTATGTGGAGCAGGGTATAGGGATATTAGATAATACTTGCCCCAAAATAAGCGTCCTCCTTTAATATAGTTTGTTTTTCCATGTTGCAAGCCTAGCCTCTTAAGTTTCAGTTGTCAGTTTCAAACTTCTTGTAACCCTAACTCCTGGTCTTAGCTTCGAAATAAAGCCCAAAAATAGCCATTTTGCAACTCAAGATGCAAGTTGTTTCATTGGCCAAACCTCCATGCCAAACTCCAATGAATCAAACTTTTTGGCAAAAACAAATCTTCAAGCCAGGGCAAAAATTTTATTTTTGAGTTATAATTTCACCCTGTATTAGCACGAAATTGAAGTCGGAGGTGGTCTGTTTGTTTTTATTCATAACCATTCAATAGGATTTAGCTGGGGGCAGGGTTACTCCATCCCCCATCTCAGAACTCCTCCTCAATTGGGATAGCTTGATTACTGGCAATTGAATGAATCTATTGTAGTTTACGTGCTTTTTTATTTATTTATTTATTTTTTTTTTATTTTCTTGTTGGGCTTTTCGCTCAGTTTGTATTCCCCTCCCCCTCCTGTTTTTTTTTTCCTAATGCCATTGTTTGATTGATAATTTAAATTAAAAAAAGGTGACCTCTTATTGGAGTTGGAACTAAGAAGTTTTCAGTAAGCAATTCCTTGTCGCTTACTGGATTCAAAACTATTGCTTCTAGTTAGAAGCCATTCATAAGCAAAAACAGTCTGAATATTGTCAGAAGTTTGCTTCTAATTAGTAGAAAATAAACTCCCCCTTGGTTTGGAAAACATTGTTGTTACTAATTTCCCATGCTACCACACTCCCTGAGAACAAATATTATTCGTCTTCAAAAGCCACTTTAGTCTCCCTGTTGACCCCTCGTGTTGTACTTTGGGTCCACTTGGTTGAAACTAGACTTGTCTGTGTTCAGAAAAATGTATATAAGAGGCTACTTTATGTTTTATTGCCACATATATCCAAACATTATTCAATCAATTTTCTATATCATAACTTTGGGTCCATTTGGTTGAAACTAGACTTGCATGTGTTCAAAAAAATACATATAAGAGGCTACTTTATCATTGTTCTTTGAAGAGGGGTTAATCCATAATACCACAGATGGTCCTTTTAGGGACTTTCCCATTCCATTGTTTGTTATAAAGTCATCCCCACAAAAATAACATTGTTTGTTTATGAGGCAAGGGGTTTGGGGTAGGCTTCCCACAAAATATGTTCTCATTACAAGGGAAACAAAGGGTGTGGAAATATGGATAAATTTCTTGAACCTGGCATAAGGATTGAATTCTTGGATACCCATCTGCGCCCTAGATATCTAAAACTTCACGTTGTATCATCGAATTTGTGTCCGCACTCCGTACCATACCCATATATGTGCATTCCAGGTCTCATTAGCCCACTTGCAAGCTATCTTATGATGAAAAGAGTTATTTAGGATTTTGAATTTTACCCATACCTCTCTTCCTTCACTAGATTCTCCCTCTGAAACTCAAGCCTCCAACTTCTTTCAAGAAATGTATAATGGTTCCCAGGTTATAAGATTATCAAACGCATAGCAATACTAATCAATTATGCATAACTTTGACTGTCCTCCATGACTGTGGTAGTAAGAAGTCGATGAAGGCTATGCGTTCCTCCCATATTATCCAACAGACAAAAATCTCACACAAAAATTATGAATGATCCAACTCTTTTGCCACCAATACCGAAGAGGACGCACAACCCTGTAATAAGCACCCTACTGAGCCTGATTCTCACGGAGCCCAAAAAAATTCATCCCTCACTATTTCCATCTCCACAACAAAGGACCATCTACGACAGCATGGGACAGGGCATCATAACTAATAGGTTTAGCGGAAACTTACAAACCACAACATCGAAACTTGTATTTGTCAATGTTTCAAGAATTCAATTAATTCTCAAAATTCAAGAAAATATTGTCTATTACATTGGCCAATGGCTTTAATTTATAATTGACCTAAGAAGGCAACTAGTTTCCTAAACAAAATAGAAAACCTAACTCCTACTTGAATTGAATCTCTAATTCTAATTGGACTGGAACTCCTAGCTGGACCTTAATATGGACCAACCCAATTATTAATTAAATAATACAATAAATAAAAATAGTCATATCACGTCAATAATCCTCTTCTGGCTAGATTCTATGAAGTGTAACCTCAATCCCGCACTTCAATCTTCTAAAGTTAATCAAGAACAACTTACCTTTTGACACATGTTGCTTCCTATATTGTTAGGGTTCTCCCAAAGCTCCAAAGGCTCTATTTTTTCTGTAATCGCCCTAGCCTTGAAGCGTGCCAGTGCCACACCTTAGTCAAGGTTGTTAGCGACCAAGGTTCATAAATAAATAATAAACCTCAAGAATATTTAGCAACAATGTATAGATTATAGGAGAGTGATGATGGAGAGGATGGTAAAAGTCGAGCTTTTTACAAAGGGAACTTTATTTTTAAAATCACTAAAAGTCCAAAACCACAAAACTTAATTTTCTAATTCTTGTCCCATTCACAATCATTGTCTGAACAATGTGTAGGTGTATGAACATTGTGTAGGTATGACTGTTTGTGCCAGTGGCACATCTTGGATTGTATTCCTTTTTCGTAGCAATGCCTCTTCCTTAAGATGCATGGGTGCTAAGGTCTTAATCATGTAGGCCCAGAATCTCATTTTGGCTAGAATCTCATCTCCGTTTGAGCCTCACTCAAGTTGGTCTCGGTTCATATAGTACCATGTGCCCTTCTCTCATTTCGACTTAGGTCCTCAATTTATCATGGATACTATCCTTTTATAATATGTATAGCTCTGTCCCACATGGCAGCTAATGAGTTGATATAACTGCACAAAAGTCCTAGAACAAGATACACACATTAAGCTTCAAATTTGGGTTTATTGAACTAAATAAGTAAGTAGTACATTAAAGTTCCCGTACAGCTAGATCATGTTCAATGTAGTCATCATCTAATATATAAAGTCAGATAATATATTTTATAAAGGAAACAGACACAGATTTCCATATCACATAGCTACTCAATTGTGGCCGATTTGTTTTAAATTTTCAAATTGAGTGAAGCATAGTTTTTTCTATCACCTTATCTTGCTATTTAATAGCTATGGTCATACTGAGCTTAATAAGTAAATGTAGTAATGGAGGGGGATCTAAGTTATTTGAATATGGCTGATTAATTCAAATTATTCCCCGACCGACTAGGCCTAATCATTAGTTGCTCCTAGACCAACTAGTGACAAATGTTGCTTAACTGCCCAAGGTAGGTCACAACTTTGAAAGGATGCTGGATTATTGAAAAATGGAATGCCAATCTTCTTTAAACTGTTTAGATAGCAAGGAGACTACAGTCACAACTAAGCTTTCATATAATAAACCTACTATGGACAAGGGGAGAAAAAATCTTTGACGATTTATCTCTTCAAGAGAGAGAGGGGAAGAAGAAGAAGAAGAAAAATGACGCTTCTATCCACATGGATCAACACTCAACACAAATCGCTATAAAGAAAAATGTGAGGTAAAAGTGAAATAGGCATACCTCACTAATTTGGAATTATGTTGGAGAGCTAGAACGACCCACAGACGAAAAATCCCTTTTCTACAAAAAAGAAAATAATATGCACGTCAAGCATAAAATACCTAAAACCACCTTAATTAAGTCATCTAGCAAATTCAGAGCATTCCTGATTCATCAGGTTACCTTCAAGACACGGATTTCAGTCCTACAGGCACATTTATCATGCAAACAATATTTGCACCATTTAATTCCTCAAGTGCTCTTAAGTGTTTCCTGAAGAATGTTGTTCAGAAGTGGGAAGCTCAACAACAGGCCTCACTGGCATGATATGTGGAAGAACTTTTTCACACTTGATAGTCCCTTAACTATCTAAGAAGCATTTCTTGAAAATTTTCACGTCATCCTCGTGAATATGTTTGCCTCCAAGACAGAGATTCAGCGATCCATCAGGCACCAATAGCAGTAAAAAAAAATAAAAATCCAACAATGTGTTCTTATTAGTGGTCTAAAACTTTACCAGAAGATTCTCGTTCAAACTTGGACGGCTCCACAGACTTAATATGTGGATGCACTATATCACACTGGATAATGGCTTCTGGTACCTTAGTAGCTTCTCTTGAAAGATCAGACCTAGACGATCCGTCAATTAACGTTGTATAAGTAATTTCATCCAACACAAAGCCTCTTTGAGACATCTGATCACAGATTTTGAAAGCTTCTTCCCTTGCTTGCAGAACCCAGACATCAATACATTGTATGTGACAACATCAGGTGTAATACCATTCCCCAACATTTCACCAAGCAGCTTAGCCGCTACTCCCAAGTCACCCATTTTACAGTACCCAACTACCCATCTATCATGATGGTGTATGTACTTATTTGGAGTTATAGCATGGGTAAACATTTCCTCCAAGATAATTCTTGATTTATCCATTTGACCTAGTTTACAAAACCCGCCAATTAGTGAGGTATAACGGACAACATCAGGAACCAACCCTTCCTTTCTCATTTCATCCAAGAGATCATTTGCCTCCCCAAAATGGCCAATACCACACATACCATGCAAAAGTGTAGAGTATGTCACAACAGTTGGTTTCATGCCATTGCTTCTCATTTCATCATGGAGCCTCAATGCTCCTTCAACATTTCAATTTATACAGTATCCTTCAATTAGTGCATTGTATACAATCGAATTCGGCTCCACTTTCTGAGCCGCCATCTGTTTAAAGAGATTTGCTCCATCTTCAAGTTTCCGACCCTTGCAATACCCATTTATTAGTATAGCATACGTAAAAACATCATGGACCAAACCATTACTTTTCTACTCGTTCCATAATCTAACAGCATCCTCCAACTTACCAGCATACATAGCCCTTGTATCAATGCATTGTAAGTGAAGAGGTCGGGTTGAAGTCCGAGGTTAATCATGTCAATGTTTAGCTTAAACCCTGCTTCAATTTTCCCAACCTTGCAACACCTGGATATGAGGGTATTTTATGTGATTATATCCAGTGACGATACTTTCTTGATCATCACCTTCAGATTTCTAACTGCCTCCTGCATATTTCCAGACTCACATAGCCCATGGATCAAAGAATTTGAGGTTATTGTATTGACGGCACACCCCTTCTCCCATAGTTTAAACCATATTTCAATCGCCTCAGACTGATTCCCCTCCTGGCAGAGCTTACCGAGTAGCATGGTAAGAACCCCATCTTTGGGCCTCAAGTTCCGCAACATCATTTCCCTAAGAAGCCGAACTGCAGTCTAACCTAGATTTCATAATACACAACCAGTGAATTACAAAATTGAATGCACCAGGATTTATAGAATGTCCTCTGCATAGCATCTCCTCTAAGAGCTTCTCAGCTTTTTCCATCTGACCCACCTTGCATAAACCCTGCATAAGTGCATTATATGTAACTCAGTTAGGGTGAATGCCATTGGACACCATATGATCTCTAATTCTGGACGCCTCCCCGAAATTTCCAATTTTACAGTACCCATCAATCAGTGTGTTAAAAACAACTACGTTAGGTTTGATCCTTTTCTTAGACATTTCGTCCAAAACACAAATTGCATCCTCAAATTTTCCTAATCTCACTAATCCATTTATAATAATACTGTAAGTAACAACAGTCGGAAATGCACCATCTCGAACCATTCTCCCCTTAAATCTAAAAGCTTCCTCTGAATTCCCTTCTCTAAAGAGCCCATGAATAAGACTATTATAAGTAACAACACACGGCGAAATTCCCAACTCCTCCATTTTCACAAACAACTGCATTGCCTCTTCGACCTTCCCACCCTTGCAAAACGCATTGATTGCCGTACTAAACGAATAAATATCAGGTGAAACACCGCTACACATTGTGGCAAAGAATTCATAACACTTATCAAGTTTTTTTGCTTTGACAGCAAATTCAACACGAAATTACAAGTCTTTAGAGACGGAAACAGACCCTGACTCATAAACAACTTAAGAATATCAAAAGCAAACTCCACACCTGAAACCTTAAACTGGGTGCAATAAACATGAAGCAGCAAATCAAACGTGGGAATTACCAAAGCCGGTTCATACCTCGCATTGGAATCTAAAATGAATGCGCGAGCAATCTCTAAGTGTCTCTGATCCTTCGGACCCCGAAGCGAAATAACAGGAAGCTTGTCATCAATCACCCGAATCAATAGAAGCCGAGCAGGATTGATAAGATTCGAGCGAATGAGAATACAATAAGATGTATTAATGAAAGGGAATCTCAGAGACTCCGAAGCGAAACTAAAGAAGTTCAATGTGGTTTTAGGATTGATTGAAAACAAAGAGGAACAGAGTGATTTGAAGAAGAGACGATCAAAGAGATGAGGGGAAATAGAATTCAGGGTTTGTTTACATTTCGAATAATCGAGTGAGGGTTTTGATAGAATTGAAAGTAGTTGTTTGTGAATACGAATAAAGGTCTCACCTTTGGGTTCCTCCGGGGTGGTTGTTGTTGTGGGATTGATGTGGCGGTGGGTATTGAGAAGGGGAGGTGGTGGAGAAGAAGAGGAGTGGCGGATGAAGAAGAAGAAGGGGTTTGCTTTGCTTTGATAAGAAGATGGATTGGGATTTGAAGTGTTGTTGTTCTTTTTCTTCTTCTCCTCCAATCCATAGAGAGGGAGAGAGAAAGTGAGAGGAGAAGAGGGGTTGTTTGCAGTGGTGTTAAGAGAGGGACGAAGGTGGTTCGGGTGGGAGTAGCGGCGAGAGAGGTGGTGAAGCCATTGGAGAGGGAGGAGAGTGTGGCCACAGCCACGCACGAGAGAGGGGGGGGGGGGGGCATGGTTAAATCCCCAAATAATGGGGGTTTAAACATGGTTTAGGGGAAGAGGTAAAACATGGTTTAGGGGAAGAGGTTATCCAATGCTAGATCTATTCCCCCCAAAAAAAATTTGTAGGATTTATAAGGGCAATGTCTAAACATTCTTTTGTTTCTCCGTTAGGAAACTTTATTCCGGTGAAGGCACTTGATAAGTTTGTTGATGGTAGTAAATAAATTTTTTCACTTCTTTAAATAAATATAATGTCTATGTTGTGAGATTCATCAATTAAAGGTTTTTATTTTATTTTTATTTTTTATTTTTTTAATTTGGGTCGTTGACCCTTTTTATTTATTTATTAATCCATGCCCGAAGGCTACATGACTGAGCTTATAAGGTTAACCAAACCAGGCCCAAAGGCTACAATATTGTTGCCACTTAATATCCTCGTCGCCTCCATCTCGCATAGAGACTTGCTTTCGCTTCAGTCCATCGCCTCCACTTTGCATGAAGACTCTCTTTCGCTTCGCTCCGGTCTAGTCCATCTAAGCAACTGCATTCAATACCCTAAAGCTTATCAACTAGAGCAAATGTGTTCCTAATAATCGGGCGAAAACTCACAAAATCCTAATTGGTGAGTCTTGAACCCGGGACCTCTCACAATGAGAGTGGATGTCTGACCAACTGAGCTACAATTAAAGGTTTAACATTCTCTAAAGTTTCACTAGGTTTATTCTCTAAACTTTGTATTTAAAATTGTAAATTTTCTATTTTTGTTCGTAAAATTGTATTTTCTTCTTTTGAATATTTTATTTGTTTTATATGATAAAAAAATTTCTTTTGTAATTCAAAGTATTTTTCTCATGGTAATTGTAATTCTGGTAAATTTCTACAAAATTTTTTTATTTGTTTTACTAATTTTATATCTTCATAATTAAAAAAAAATTGTCTTTCTGGTTTCGTTTTATTATATAATTGTCCGATTATTTTACTAAGATCTTTTATACATTCTCTTTCGTAATTTAGAAGTCCTAAGAATGATTGAAGTTGTTTTTTGTCTTTTATTTTATCTGGATACTCTAAAATTTTCTTTACTATATGTTCTTGTAATTTTCTTTTACCCTGTCCTATTTTCATTCCTAAAAAATCTATATATTATTTTCTTATCTCCATTTTCTTTTTATTTATTATCAATCCATTTTTTACAAATTTATTGAATATTATATACAAATGATCGTAGTGACTTTCTAAAGCTTTTGAAAATACTAAAATATCATCTATATATACTAATACAAATTCATAATATTTTTTAAAAATTTTATTCATTTTTCTTTGGAATATTGCTGGTGCATTTTTAAGTCCAAAATGCGTTACTATCCATTCAAAATGACCTTCAAGACAACTAAAAGTTGTTCGGGAATAGATTGTTGTGCCATTTTTACCTGCCAAAATCCTTATTTACAATCAAATTTGCTAAATATTTTATTTCCTTGTATAGAATTTATTAATTGATCTTTATCTGGTATTTTATATTTATCCTCGTATGTATTATCATTTAACATTTTATAATTAATTACCATTCTAGCTGGTCACTAGGATGTGGACTCGCTGTATGTGCGTGCATATTCAATATTTTTTTATTTCTTCTAAAAATTCAATAATAAGTAAAACTTAAAATTTTACAGAATTTAACTAAAGATTTCTAAGCAAAATAATTATAAAAATGATTTAATTTTAATTTAATTAATTAAAATGGTTAAACAATATTATGGAGTAAAATATCAAGTTTTAAACAAACTTAACATAAAGCAAAATAGTGCTTCTGTACCATATGTAATAATATAGTAATATTTATTTTTTAAATATAAAAAAAGTAAATATTATAAATTTATTATTACCTTAATATAGACATCAAAATAAATATTTGAAATTTATATTTGTTATGTTCTTTTGTTTCCTCGTTAATAAGTAAGTGATGCAAGTGTTGCATGCCATCAACTCACGCTGCGATTATTCATTTCTTGGGTTATTGCATTAGTGTTTGACAATGCTTTTAATTATAAAGTTCGGAAGGTAAAATAGGAAAACCAAAGTAACCAAATATTACACTCTCACTATTGTAAGGGCCTATTTATAGTTTATAGATAATTGAAGGGGCTTTGAGGTCTTAGATAAAATTAATCAATGTTTAAGAGGGACTAGTTTTGATTGTAAAAAGTATGAAATGTAGAAGGTAAAATGGAAAATCCAAAAATCAAGTTGAAGGCACTTCAATGTTCATTCAACCCTTCAAGCGTTATACAATCCATATTTATTGTACAAACTGTATGCATTCAAGGGGCATTACAATGTGATTGCATTGGTAGCGTTCGGTATGTGATTGTATTGAAAATGTTCGGTATGTGCTAAAGCCAAGGGGTCTTTCTTTAGGATTTTTTTCAATCCACACAGTAATGTCTTTGAATTTGGCTCGCTGACATTTTAATTATCGTTGGGACAACCCCCAATTATTGAGTGTCGATCTATAATGGAAAAACAATTAGGCAACATGTATAATTGTACGAGATTTTAAGTTGCATGCGACATTTCTTGTACGAATCTTTAACTTTTTCTTCCAGTATAACGACCATATAGACTTAGATTTTGTTCAGTATTGTGTTTAAGCTCCAATTTCAATTGTTGATAAATGATAACTTTGGCCAATGAGGTGAAAATGAATGGAATTCCTTTTTTTTTTCTCCCAACCCAACTTCAACAACGAAAGTTCACCAACAAATGCCCATAACTTAGTGATGGATCCTTTACTAGGAATTTTTATTTTATGGTTTCTTCCGCACGTTATTGGTTCCAGAGTACTAATTACTTGACTCGTTATTATTCGGGAGTTCATACAAAATGAGCAATAATTGTGCAAACAATTCCAAACTATAGCGCTCAAACTAAGTTGTTTATGCTAAAATAAATATTGATTGAAGGTCATATAGCTCAATATCATTATTGCCATATATCTCCACCCACTCAATTTTTTCAAGTGCTTCACACAACATATTAGGCGATAGTAGTAGAAATCAAAGAGAGATTCCCTGTCTCCAAGCTTGCTATTAAAATCATGGAAAATGTATATTCATCCATCAAGCATAAGACTAGTCCGAGTATGCAAAATATATTTGTAGATATCAAGGCCCATCCCATTAACAATGCTTCCGAGCACACCTTTCTTAACCCATTCTAATGCATTATGAAAAAAAAAAATGATTCGCATAAAAGATCCTAGCTTTGATTCGCTTGCAAAATAAATCTTAGACCTCCTTCAAATAGAGGGCTTGAAGAAGTTAAAACATATTAGAGTTTCCATTTGGAAAGTCTTGCAAAATAGGTTTGGCAAGAAAAGCAATGTTTCTACTTCTCATGGATGGGATACTGTGAGCTCATTGATTTCTTTCTAGAAGCAGAAGCTTTCTTCCAGTTACACTAGTTAACTTCTTTTGAGCAATACTAACCACTAAAATACGCAAATTGGGGGAGTCCCCCAAGTACTTATATAGTTATATGTGCTTGCAAACGTCTATATACCTTTTCATGTTGTCTACATATCTTGGCATGTCATTTTCAAGTTTTCGTTTCGCATACCTAACTAGCTTGCTATTTACATTTTTATTTTTACTTTTATCCAAATAGATGGAGAGTATGTATTCAACTGTAAAAGATAACTGGAATGGTGAGAGAGTTTTTCATCATCCACTCCCAACCAGTATCCACCAGAGAGACTGTCACATTACAATGTTCTTTACCTGGCTCTCCATTTACACCAATGTTAATCAACTACTAATTAGAGTTCATCTCGCAACTAGTCAATCTTCTTATTTTACCGGCTCTCTTGGTTTACCATCTACCAGTTCGAGAAAACAGTCCAATGGACTCTTTTGAGCCATCGACAACTAGGAACCCCAATGTCATCATTTAACATGAAGTCTAACATTAATTCCCTGTGTCATTCATAAGAATAGTTTGCTTGAATGGAGGTTAAAAAATAAGATGATTAGTGTGGATTGAGTGGTGATGGAGATCATGGCCATCTTATGATATTGGGATATGGCCTATCATAAATTTATGGGTATATGACTTTAATATATTCTACATTGAATCTCTTATTTGTTCCGGTATATGAACCAACCATTGTTTTTTGTCTCTATCTTGTGGCTTATGAATTACATTTGAAACTTCTTCAAAATAAAAATAAAAAGGCTAAATGTCGAGGATAAGAAACGAGGAATTGGCCTTGCTTGAGAAATAAACTATGGATGCTCTTAAAAAGGAGAGGCCAGCGAACCAAAATATAATATTAAAAAAATGTTGAACAATATGCAAATAAATACAATTTAAGAGACTTAAAACTGAACTATTGGATGCTGCATATCAAGATGGCATTTCATCATGTGAAAACGATGATAAATCAAGAAGAGTAAACATAAAATAAGCACAATTCAGATAAATATTCCAAGCACTTATGCGCTAAGGACAAATTGATCCAATAATATATTGTGAGCACTTATAATCAATTGAAGCACTCATTTTCCTAAAAAAAACATTTTATATAGAAATAAATAAATAATCAACCCTAACAAATTAAAGATCTAGCCAATTAGAAGGTTTAAAATAACATACCTGGAAAAAGTCACAACATAGATAACTAGAACTACACATTTGATCATAGGTTGTAAATGGCAATGACATCCTTAATTTTAACAAGCGTTCCAACATGGATATATGCATAAAGGCTTTGGAATTCAAGCCACTGGTAACTATTAAAGTGTTCGGTTTTTGGGATTATAAGAATAAAATCTGTTGTTATCATATCACAGTACAATATTACCATTCTTCTACACTCCCTGGATAAAGTTTTTCTAATGAAGGTCAGGATGGGGGCACAAAATCGTGGTGTTTAAGTTGGAGACAATATTGTTGCTACATATAGCGGACCTAAGGGCATACGACACGCCTACAAATGGTATCAAAGCCAATGTTTCAGTTAGGAATTAACAAGGTAGAGGTGCAGATGAGACATCATTCAAAGGGAGTAGGCGCGGTGGAACGAGCCAGGTAGAACATCATAGGTGTGTGGTCCTCAAAATGCATGAATGATCCAATATAGGTTCCCTACAAAATTGAATGAGGTGGGGTTAGTGCAGTGGTTGCGGCTAGGTGATGCCAACAACGTCAGCAATAGTCGAGCCCATGCACTTAGTGCTGCTCTCGGAATCGTGGTTGTGCATGGCGATCGAGAAGAAAGTGTACTTCGAGATGTTGCAGATGGGATGGATTATAGGGTGTGTGATAATTCACATCAAATGTGGAGATTGTTGGATCATTGGTGTTGGATTGAATAGTCTCACATCTCATGTGGTGGAGTTGTCATAAAGGAATATTAGGAGATAGTACACTCCCTAATAACAACGAGACCTTTTGGATAAAACCAAACGTCTGAAATCCCATGATGACGACCCAATACCACATGTGTTTAAGTTGGAGACAATATTGTTGTTATATATAGTGGACCGAGGTGCATGCACGTGCATAACGTGCCAACAAAAGTAGTCTTGCAACACTCTAATGGAAAATAAATTTGAGTTTATTTGATAGTGGAAGTTGTCTGAATCTCTCATCTTGAATATCAAAATAAATTTGAGCTTGTTTCACAGAATCCAGTAGTTGAATTTGTCTAAATCTCTCATCTTGAACATCAAAAGCCAAGATACGACATGGTTTGCTGGCTGAAATTCTAACCAATGCAAATACCCATTAAGAAAAACAAAATGTCTATTGCCAATAATGTTCATGTCGATAGTTTCAATGTGTTTCCAAGAATTACTGCCCAATGTCAATTTGTGGATGGTAGTAACCTATTGTGCAATTATTAACCTAAACAATAAGCTTATAATTGTACGTTTTACTCGCAAGTGCACAAAATCAAACAAATAGTATGTATGGCAAGAATGAGATCATTCCCATGAGGATTGGTTCAATTATGTTTAAAACAACTTTCCTAATACTACTACTTCAATGAAACCTAATAATTAATTGGTTAAGGAAGATAATGAGAAAAATTAAATGTAAAACTAAATAAATTCATATAGTGAGAAAATAAGTTAGGGATTTGATATCTGCCAGTAGTCATCTTCCTTTGAATAATAGTATGCACAATGATACAAATCAAATTTCAATGCTCAAATTTTGCCAACGTAAGGGCATGTGAGTCTATTCCTTAAGCTATGGATTTTCCTAAACAACGAATTAGGCATGGGTGTCTACTCTAACTCTTTTCATTCTCAAGTATTTAACATGGTATCTACTAAGTTTCACCTTAAAAATGCATAAATCAATGGAAATTGACAAAAACATAAAACCCAAAACATGGTATCTATTTCGGTCATCTATGTTGATTAATTTCAAAAGCCGATCTTACTTGGTTATTTTTGTCACTTAACATAGACACAAGAGTCAGTCATCTAAATTTACCTATGTAACCATCCTCATAAAAATCATGTATATGGTGATCAAGCATAAACAAAATTCATATGAAGGGTGAAACAAAACCATAAATTAATCAATTGAGCATCGTAAAAATAATGTATCAAGGCATGACAAAATTCTAAAGAGTCATAGCTAGTACTTCAATCTATCCCTAACTAAGTTGTTTAGCTACACATACTGCAAGCGAGATTGATATTCAAATAAATCATTGAAAAGTAGAAAAAATAAACAAACTGTGCACGGTGGTATAGACTGAGCTTGGTGGTGCAAATAGCATAAAGAAGATTTGATTCTCCTTTTCTCTCCCTTATACTTCTTCTTCTTGACAAACTCTACAACAAAGTTCACTCACGCACAGATCAGTTTGCCACAATTCAGCAACTTCGTCACTTTTTTCCTACTTTGCTTCTTCCATGTTTTTGGCGCACACTCTGCAACAGAGTTCACACAGACAGACTCACGCCAGCAACTTAACAACAAAGATTCAACTGATTTTCCAGCACAAGAGCAGCAAATTCAACTTCATATTCGCCCCCAATTTCGCTCATTTCTGTCTCAGATTCAACAAGAGAATTCTTCACGCCAGATCAAATTCCAGAGTTCAGCGAGTGTTCTCAATCGCAGTCAATGAGATGATGAATTTGCAACCAAGATAGGGTTGAAATCACAGCCAAGAGAGAGCACGAAATCTAGGGGTGGGCAATGTCGGTTCGGTTCGGTTTTGAGCCCCAAACCGATTTCGAACCGATTTCATTCGGTTTGCCCAAAACCCAAACCGAATTTTGTATTTGTAAACCGATGAATTCGGTTGAACCGAATTTCGGATCGGTTCGGTTCGGTTGGGCTGAAATTTCAGGCTCAAGTATTTGAAAGACTTTCATTAAAACATTTCCAATTTTTTTACAGGCTCAATTTTTTTACAGACCCAATTTTTAGCCCAAAATTGAAAACTTTGAGAGAATGGGGTGATTCAGTGCAACAGGGTGTACTGCAGTGCATTTGTTGCACTAATCAGGTATTGACACCTACCTGTTATTTAGTTATTTATATATATATATATCTAATTAATCGGTCGGTTCAAAATCGTAAACCGATTTCGAACCGTTTATAATCGGTTCGGTTCGGTTTAAATTATTTTCTTTCTATTCATATTTCGGTTCGGTTACCGAACTGAATTTAAAAACCGGTTCGGTCGGTTAACTGAATTTAAATCGGTTTTTGCCCACCCCTATCGAAATCACATTCAAGAGAGGGAGGGAGAATTTGGAGTATCTTCTCCCCATTTTAAAACTCTTTATTTCCTTTTTTAATTTCGCTTCATTTCCTATCAGGTTTCAACCTAAAATTCTTTGTGAAATTGAGTTTCCTTCTTTCATTAGGCTTCCTTTTTAGCGATTCGGCCTTGCATGTGGCGTTAGTTCCTTTTTTCTCTATTAAATTATCTGCCAAAACTTAAATACACATAATATACTAAGTAGAAAATTATTATAAAAAATACTATAATTAACCAAATAATCTAACAATTACACTTAGAAAAACGAAGTCCGTAGTGCACTTTTATGCACTCATCACACTCCCAACCAGCTTATTGCTAGTCTAGCAATTCAAGTGACCCAAACTTAACTAAAACTCAAGACTGAAATAAAACTCTTATTTATACAATTTTTCTGGCAATTTCGATTGCATTTAGCGAATGCAAAAAGCCTTTAAACCCCTAGGGATTCCCAGTAGACGAGTTATAGTCTCGCGAGGGTTACTAGAATGGTATCCACAAACACTGCGTTATTTTTAACAAATTGTTCAGTCTTAACTTCTAATTCAACAAATATCACAAATTGTCGTTGAGAGTAAAGTATCACAAAAAAAATTGGTTATCATTCATTAGCAAATTTAAATTAATAAATTTCATCTTCACAAGTTTTGGAACTCAAAATAAGGTACATCACTTATAATTGGCTAGTAAGAAACCACAAGTTCTCGTTAGTGCAAAGTGAACCAACACATAATTATGGAGCTTCAAAGTAATTCCTATATACATGACTTATTTCCTCAAAATTCATTGGAATTTCTATTTTATGAAACAACAAAGGCAATAATTACTAACACAAATTAATACTTTTTTTTCAAGGATATATGTGTAGATTGAGCAATGTTTAACTCCCTTACGTTTTCTAATTGACCCTTGTAAGAGCTTTAGACCAATGACTCCCAAACCAGATGATTTTAGGGCAATAGGTGTAGAAACCCCCCTACGAGTTTACTAACTCGAACAAAAAAGACTACGAAGTTAAACTAGCCACAACCTGACTTCAACATGTGCAATGTTTAGCTCCCTTAAGTTTTCTAATTGACCATCTGTAACGATTTTTAGACCAATATGACTCCCAAACCATATGACTTCAGGGCATTAGATGTAAAAACACCCCTATGAGTTTACTAATTCAAGTAAAAAAGACTACAAAGCTAAACTAGTTTATTTATACATTAACATTATGTCAAGGTTACCCATCCAACAAATCTCCCAATTTATCCTGAGATATAAGCATACATATTTGATTTCACCTCTTCATACCCCACACTATGTGCCAGTGTGAATGTGTTAAACTCAAAGTGAAATACTCACTAACAAAAAATAAGTAGTACAAATTCAGATTTCCTAGACATATGATCATGTGTTCACCATTTTAAACTCGCTAATGAATTTTGAATCAAAATTAAAGTTCAGCAGTACTCTCAAAATAAGTAATGTGCAAGAGTGGACATACAAACCTTGATTTACAAACCTAACCGAGCGGTAACCTGGAGAGGATGCCCTAAATGATTTCTTGGGTAGGTCGTATTTATGGTTGTAGGTATTTCTTTGCTTTCATTCGTCTTTCTTCTTCTCCTTTGATTATCTTGTTTGGGTCCAGGGCTTGTAAATTCGCCATGGCCTATCAAGATTTCTAGAAAAATTTAGGGTTCAAGATTTGTTATGTATTTTTAAGAAGTCGATTTGGAAGTTTTTTTCATAAAATGATCTATCATTGTCAAAAAGTCGATCGAGAATGGGTTAATCATGAAATCGATTTGGGGTCGTGATTTTTCAAACGGGGTCCAGTCTCTGCCTTAAGAAATTATGGTGGTGTCCCCCCTTTCTTAAGCCCAAGAGTGTAGGTGATGGTTTTGTTTGGGTCTACTCTAATACATATCACCCAACAAACTTGGGGATTGAACTAACAAATATTCAGAGTTTGTGGTTGGGATCGTCTATATTTGGTGGTGATTTCAATGTGACAAGATCATTTGGTAAAAAAATAAATATTTTAGAATAATAATGTAGTAGATGAGTCTTCAAGAGTTTACTTCCTGATCTTAATGTGAGAATTTTTTTGGGTTTCCTTGAAAAAAATTTCACAACTTTTATTTTCTCCTCTCAGTATCTTCTCTCTCACTTGACAGAAATTCTAGAGAGCCTGGGTCTGCTGCCTGGTTTTCATGCCTGGCTGGGCGTAATTACCCTTTTGCCCCTATTTTGTTGTAGTTATATTTAAAGAGTGTTTAAAGGGGAGGGGCAAAAGTGTAAAAAATTCACCCAGGCGTGAAAACCAGGCAGCAGACCCAGGCCGCCTAGAAGGGTTCCTCACTTGAAGCTTCAAAGTTGCTTCTCTCATCTCTAACAAAACTGTGAAAATTTTCTTTTTCCCATTAGAAACTATATTTTCACAAAAATATTTGATGGTGGCACTAGTCGAAACTGTGGATGCACATAGAGGTGGTAGCCATTAAAATCTACTGGCGTTACAAACAGAGGGAGGACGACCCGCGCGAGCTTTGTGAATCGAAAAGAGACTGCTCGTGGAGCTTCTTTCTCAGTCGAGACAACTCCACTGAAAAGCAAATCGATCGAACCAAACATGACATCTTCTTCTTCTGTGTTGTCTACTTGTTCGATTTCTCCTCTAACCCCAAAGAAGAACAAATTCCTAAAAATCGAATCTTTCGATTTCGGAAAAACCAATCAGAAGAAGAACAACAACCCGACTTGGCTTCTTCTTGAAAGAAACAGAAGCAAAAATACCCTCTTCTTGAATCATCAACGAACTCGAAGACCCCCATCTCGTCTGGTTCAATTTTGTTGTTACAGTGAAACCAATTCGAGGAGGGGTCGGGGAGGAACTTACAAGGAGGAGGTGACGGAGACAATAAATGGGGTTTCTTCAGCTGCAGTAGAAGATGAGATGGATACTAGTAGTAGTAGATTGAATGTTGAGATTGGAAATCCAAACCAGCTCACTTATCTTCCAGCAGCCAAGTTGAGTTTGAGTGATCAAGCTTTCTTTCTCTTGGCCTTCATTGCTTGCACGGTAATCCCCTTCCCCTTTTTTTTCTTCTCTGTATTGTATTAGTTTAGTGGGGTTTGAAAACAATTACCTCTTTTTGATGATATTGAATTGATTGATGGGTGTTTTGTGATTTTCATATTGTGTATGGATGCAATTGGTGAAGTATTTTTGATAATTTGGTACACTCAACTCCATCGTATGAGTGGGATTTGAAATGCTTGAATTAGGTGGGTTGTCAGTGAATGCTAATGTCCCATGGAATAATTTATTTAGATGAACTTGAAGAGATAAAGTTTTTCCAACTCATGTCACTGCAACACTTTTAGCTCATTGATCTAATTTTACACATTGAGGTATAATATGCAAGGCCTAGAGGCCCCTGATTACAACACCAAGAGTTATTGAACCACAAAGACAATCTCCCAATTGACAACAAAATCTTGAAGATGCATTTAAAGCACATATTAGATATTATCATTTAGTGAAAACTATGGGAAGAGTGATACTGGAAAATGTTTGAAATGAATTGAAATTCTTGGATTTTGATGTTCTGAGTTCTCACTTCCAACTGTAAACTGCTTGAGGGTTAATGAAAGTAAACTTCTTAAGGATTTTGAATCTTTGATAGTGAATGATCAACAACAATGGATGTTGCTGATGTTGGCTGCTTTGCAAACAAAAGAACATAGCAACATTATAATAATTAATAAGTAATTACAAAACACACACAACACACACAACAAACTGATTCCTATAGCAGTAAAAGGATTCATCTGTCAAGAAAAGGGAAGGTTCCATGGAAGGTGTTTCCGTATGCCTTGAGTTGGATGGTGGGGAAAGAATATATGATGTTTGGAAACAAAGCGATTGAATTGGAAGTAGTGGCACTAGACGTTCTGATTTGCATGTGTGGTTGGGTATCACATCTCCCCTCATCCAGGGTGCATTTCAAATCTTTGTATGCCAATTGGGATAGTATCATTTTGGGAACTTAGTGTTTTTAAGGTCCCCATCAATGTACTAGTCAAAAGTATGGAACAAATATTTTACTTTAAGAGCCTGTTTGATTTATTTTTCCATGCAAAACATAAAAATGGTGAAATATAGTGGAAGACGAGAGATAGGAGGGGAGGAAATATAGAATTTGTGACCTTCCACACCAATCTTCTCTCAAAATCATGGAAAAAAAAATTTATACCTTGAGGGGGTTATTAGAGAAAACTCAAGAAACATAGCTATTTTCACAATCATGGGATGAAAAAATTTCTTTTCCTACTCTCTAATCTCTGATAACTTTATGGTTTCCATGGAAAAAAAATCAAGTTCACCTAAAAAAAGAAAATACCCTATTGAATTACAATTAAGCATGTGAAATGTGATGTAGTTTAGAAGCTGGAGAGCATGATCACATGAATGAGTAGTTGATACAAACATCAAAAAGTTATATTACATTATGAATGTGTCATCTTCCATGAACATTATTCGAATAAGATATATGGAGTAAACAGGAAAAAAAAAAAAGCAGGAAAAGACGAAACATCATAGTAGGTCTTTTAATTTGGATTCCACAAATACGGCCAGAAAACCTTTGGTGCACATAAGGTCGAATCAGATAAGTATAATAGTGAATTGGAAAACTAGGAAGCACAAAAAATATCAAAATGGTGACTCAACAATTTTGGCATCATCTTGATTCTTTAATATTATTGACTCCCTGTGTGGAATTCCATGGTGAGCCTAAAATTTGTATGGTATGCTACATGGAAGACATTAAAGCCTGGTTGAGCATAGACCTGTTATATAAATTAGCATGGATTATTGTGTTTTAATCTTTCTATTGCTTCCAGACTGTGTACTTATTGTACGACTTTTGGAACTTATACAGAATCTTTGTCCATATGATCAAAATATATATATATATATATATATATATATATCTACGAATTGACAAAATTTTATTGGGATAAATGTGATATTTTCACATTGTTGCATTATTCCCTCTTCATATTGCATTTTTCTAAGATGTTTAAAGTACAATTTAGAACTGGTCTCTACATAATACGCCCTCATTTTCATTTGGGTTAAATCATGATCAAAAGGCTTTTGTGAGCCTTTTCCATAGTACAAACTTTTTTCTTTTGAATTTGAACATCCTGTTGTATGTACATAATGTTTTCCTTATTCACGTAGTAGAAATACTAAATGACACCATAGTTGCTATGGTTGTAATTTGGGAATAACCAAGTAAACTGGCTTCTAAGACTGATGCTATTAATGAGTTCTAACATCTATAGTTCCCTTAAACATGCATGTAAAGGGAACTCCTTTGTTTTCTTTCTATGTAGGAAAAATGTGTTTGAATTATAAGTTGGTTCATGTGTAACATGTGACTATATGAGGTCCAAGTTGCACGCCAAATATGTTTAACATTCTCACGTGTCAATAGTATGTAGTTCTTAACTTTGATTTGACTACTGGTGACTGACAATGTTATCACTTCTATGCAGACTTCTATAGCCTTCACAAGCCTTGTTGTTGCAGCTGTTCCAACTTTATTTGTAAGTTTATATTAGATAATGTCTTTCACAAGGTTGAACTTTTATAGGCAAGGTTCAGGGGATTGTCAATGTGGGAATATAATACCATTTCTTAGTTAACAATTTTAATACACATCCTTTAGATTTTTCTAACTTTATTTGAGACTTGGCTATTCTTTCAAGTATTGCTCCTCTCTTTGGTGCTAATGCGACCTTCAAAATAAGGCTCTTGATTGTGAGTGTTGGAATTTGGTAACTTACTCTGTTACACTGATTTATAGTTGCTGCTTCTCAGCATTTTCAGGATGTCATTAAATGGTGCCTTTGTTGTTGGTTCATATGTAATACTTATATCCACATTGCCATTTTGCTGAAGTTTTTACTGCATTCAGTGTTATTGTCTTTGCTGATATTCATTTTATTATGACTGCAGATTGTGTCTGTCCTACTTGTTTGTGCAACCTATGCTACTTTCTTGTATATCTAGTTTTGCCCAAGCCTTGTTGGGTCATAGTCCTAGTGCTATGAAGTCTGCCTGACTACCTGATACTAGATTATAAATTTTGCTTTTGTTTTAGAGTCTTTGTTAAACTTCTTTGTGACTTGTAGACTTCATTTTTGAAAATTAAGTAATTGTCTTATTAAGTGATGTTCATTAGTGTGCCTGAAATTTGGAATCAACTAGTACTTCAGTGAAAGTTAAGTGTTTAGAAATAAATCCAACAAACAATTAACTTTACTAAACTTTGACATTTAGTATTAGCACTTTGTTTTAGGTTTCAGTGTTAGACGTTAAGACTCTTAGGTGATTGCTACTAGCTCGTTTTGGTGATCTGTGGTCGAAGAACTAATGCTATACAATGATTATTTTACTTATTTGTTATTTTGAAATTCAAACAACAAGCTCATCGTTTCTTCAAATGGGAGAGTTCTTGGATCTATTTGAAGTTTGTTTTATTGTATTTATACAAATTTGAGGGTGAGTGTTGGAATGGGAGTTGGTTAGTTCTTATAGTAAGGTCTAACTAGACAGAATTGTGAAATTCAAACAACAAGCTCATCGTTTCTTCAAATGGGAGAGTTATTGGATCTATTTGAAGTTTGTTTTATTGTATTTATACAAATTTGAGGGTGAGTGTTGGAATGTAAGTTGGTTAGTTCTTATAGTAAGGTCTAACTAGACAAAATTGTTTCCTAACATATAGACTTTTACTTATAAGAGGCGTAAGAAGTTTTTATTTACTTATTGTGCTATGCAATTAAAACGGATAACGGACCCATAACGGTCTAGGAGCGTTACAAGTTATAAAGGATTATATAGGAATATAACGGTATATAAAGGTCTATAATAAAATATATATTTTAAATATATTTTTATACCCCCACTAAGTATTTATGATTTAATGTATTTATAAGGAAATCAAATGGAAACCGAGAGAATAAAAATAAAAGTTCCATCAAACTGATTTTTTGTGTATTAGTGAGATCTCTACAACTTTACATCAGCTGATTTTATAAACCCATCTAATTGCCCATCAAACACATCAGGGAGGTTTATAAACCCATCAAACAGATCTTTTGTGTATTTTATAGACCCAAATTCGTCAAAACAATCCAAAATTCCATCAAGGATTACCAGAAATGGGTGGGGAAGCAAAAAATAGAAATGGAGGTTACCAGAAATGGAAGCAGGAAGGCCAGAGGATTGATCGCACGGTCCGGCGGTTCGATCGCACGATCTTCGTCTTCTTCAATTTTTCTTCTTCTTCTCCTTCTTCCTTCAGTTTCTTCTTCTTCTTCCTTCAGTTTCTTGTTCTTCTTCTTCCTACGGTTTCTTCTTTACTTAGATCTGAAAAAAGAAAAGAAAAATGAATCAGTTTTTATTTTTATTTTTATTTTTATTTTTATTTTTATTTTTTTTATATATATTTAACAAACTTTATAATGCCGTTACAAGTTATAACGTTTTATTCATAACGACCGCTATATGAGCGATATATCGGTTACCGTTACAACCTACCTTTACATCTAACTTTTATATTTTTTACATCCGTTACACATTATAAAAGGAGTTATAACTCCTTTTTAACTGCACAGGTTAGGTGCCCATTATGTCTTTCAATCAATTTAGGCAACATAAGATTTCTTTAATTTTATTTCTCGATAACTGGGACTTTCATTCATTTTATGTAATGTGTGGGATTACATTCACGTGTAATTACATGTATCCATTTTGTCATGTTAGTTGATGATATGAAAATTATGCATACTTTCACAGGATTCTCTTGTTGCTACCATCAATAACTGATTTTAGGCTGTTGATCTCCCCATTGTGAATGTCGTCCTTAGAAAAAAAAAAAAAAAAAAACTTCAATTTCAAAATGTTTGTTTTAAAACTGTTAGCGATCTCAGATGTTATGTTGAAATTTAAATTGATAGCCAAAAACAATAACGTTGTTCAGTTCGATGTCATTTTTTTATGAAGTTAGATGTCGAGTTTAGTTAATTTTTTTGCAAGCATGATTACCAAGGTGGGAAGATCCTCATAACAAAAAGAATTGTATTTCAAGTTCAATTCATGTGGGTGTCAGGAAAGTGTGCAAAATGAGCTTCGTAAAAGATCCAGAGTCCTTTATGTATTTATTTGTATGATATTCTTTTCTGTAGATCATCGCCAAAGAAAATCAGATACTTGTGAAATTTTTGCCCCACCAAACAGGATCTCAAAGTTAACAGTATTATGGACAATCTGTAATTCTTCAAATTACAATCCACTTTTTAACTGGGTTACAAAAATATCAGAATGGACTCAAGTTTGTAGGAATGATCCACATTAGTATATATTTTCTGTTATTAGAATGTAGAGCATAAGGATTTGAGATTCTTTGTTCATGTTCCTTATTAATGTGCTTAGGCAATGGGAAGAGCTGCAACATCTCTTTCAAAGCTAGCAGATACAGCCCGTGAGGAGCTCCCTAGTACAATGGCTGCAATCAGGCTTTCAGGCATGGAAATTAGTGACCTTACTTTAGAGCTGAGCGATTTAAGGTGATGCTTGATCATTACTTACATTTATTTGATTTTTCTTATGTGGTTAAGTAATTATAGATGCAAATATCCTTGCATAACTAATTTGTGATTGAAATTTTATGTTATCCAAAGCTCTGCCTCAACGGTGTTGCGACTCCTAAAGTTCTATGTTTTGAATGGCACTTCACTTCGAAAATAATCCCGTTTAAAAATTTTTGGCGCTTCTTGACGCCACAATGTAGCGGCTCAGTTGGGGTGGTAAATAACATGTTAATAACTTAACTTAGAATAACTAGTAGCATACTCATACTTTATTCAGTAGTATTAACTAATAGTATTTAGTATAAATGCAACTACCGAAACCTAATTGAAGAACAAGCCATCTTAAATCGACCATGAGGAACTCAAGTCAACTTCGCTATAATAGCGAATAGCCATACTCACACATTATTTAGTAACCTAATACTTTACTTAGGATTGTCTTATTTGAATTATGGTTTATCATTAGTATGTAATGACTAATTATATATTTGAGATCTGGTGCTGGAGTAATTCGAGAAGAAGCTTGCTATTTGGAAAACCAAATTATTATCGTAGGGTGGTAGGTTAGTGCTCATAAGAAGTGCAGTGATATATATGCCAATCTATTTGATGTCGCTATATCATATACATGTCTCCGTTGCTAATCATATCAATAGTTGATTAGGAACTTTCTTTGGTGTGGTAGGGAGGAAGATAAAGGGTTTCATGCGTTAAACTGGAAGTTGGTTTGCGAACCTAAACAAGTTGGTGGTTTGGGTATTCGGCCTCTGCAATTGATGAATAAGGCATTGTTATGCAAGTGGATATGGAGATATTGCACTGAAAGGGAATGTCTATGGAAAGATATTATTAAAGCCAATTATGATTATTTAGGCACAAGGTGGCTTCCTAGGCATCCAATTACGTCCTATGGTAGATGAGTTTGTCCAAGGGGTTGAAGTGGTGTTAAGTAAACGTGACAGAGTTAGTTTTTGACCAGATGCTTGGGTTGGGGAAGTAGCTTTTAAAGATAAATTTCCAAGGCTTTTCGCGTTATGTGATAGGAAGGAGGGTAAGGTGTGAGTTTGGCATGCAAATTAATGGGTCGCTGCATTGAGATTTTCATCTTTGTAGGAGTGCCCTCCCCGCGGGTGAGATGAGTTTGTTACTATTTCTGGTGTGTTGGGCAATCTATCCTTAGGACAAGATAATGATAAGTGGGTTTGGAAGGATGACAAAGAGAAAGGGTTTTCAGTTGCAACATTTTTCTCGATATTGGTTATGGAAAAAGGGGGTACATCAAGAGTGTTTTTTTTTTAATGTGGATAGAGTGTGGAATAGACTTCCATCCAAGGTTGAGCTGGTTCATAGGGTATGGATGTTGAGGTGGGATGAAGCTTTTGTGAACTATCTTCAGAGAGTTCGGTTCACCTTCTTCTCCATTGTGGGTGGGTGAATATGATGTGAATTCATTTTTTTTTTACGGTTGTTCGGGTGTGGGCTGGTAATAAGCGGTTCCATAGAAATGCTGCTAAGAAGTTGGAAGACGCTGAATCGTCTTTCTCCAAGAGGGAAGATGTTAAAAGTTAATTCCTTTTGCAATGTTTTGGATAGTGTGGAAGGAACCGAATAATAGAATTTTTAATTATAAGACATGATAGATTGACTAGTGATCACGGAGGTCTTACATATTCTCCTGGGTTGGGTTCTCACCTTCCCTCTTTCAAAGGGATTTTCTTTGAAAATTTGTTTGCTAATTGGGATGCTCTTGTATTGGGGCTTTAATGCTTTTAAGGTCACCGTCTTGTAATTTCACTAGTGTAAGACCCGTGCCGTTGGCACTACTACAGAGTACATCGCACTTTCACGGAATTGTCGAATAATCGCAATTGGATTTTTATTTCATTATTTAAAAAAACACTTACAATGAATTAACTTTGACAAAAAAATGGAATGACAACTAAAACAACATTCATGCTACATCTGGGATGAATAGACTCACCCGGAGGAAAGCTTCGAAATCAACCTCATCAGTTGCATCAAGAGTGGACTCACCCAAGATGCTAGCAATCTCCACTTCAGTAAATATCTCACCAAGAGCCTTCAGCTTCATCATAACAGATGGCAAATCTCCCAGTGTGACTTTACCACCCAATTGACTCCTCAGTGAAATAAAATGCACGAAGTCCATCCAAATTCACAATTCATTTCCCATAATCCATCAATGTAAACTAATAACATGTTAGGAATGATGATCTATTCTCCTCTCAAAACATTCACCTTAACCCATCACTGATCTTTACATAATAACCCATTTCTCATCCAACATATTAAAATGAACTTGATTTCAGTGGATCTACAAATCAAACACAATTTTCAACAAATATGAATCCACCCATGGTGTTCAACATACATTCAAGCTCAATCAGCAATTCAGCCAAATCAAAACAATACCCAAAGTTCCTTAAAGTACCCATGGTGCGATTCAAAGAAGACTGACTTCGAATCCAATCCATCAGACAAATAAAACTCAATCAAAACAAATTTGAAACTTAAATCAAGACATCTAAAGAAGATCAGATTGATTTCAATTAATTAACCCAACAATTCAATTGGATGCAGGAAACCTAACAACAGTGATGATTGATTGGAACTTGATTGAGAAGAATAAAAGTAAGTATAGATCGAACCTTACGACCGTCGACGGAGAGAAGACCGCTAAGGATGCATTCTTTGAGTCCAGTTCCGAGCACTATGGCTGCCGAAATCCAATAAAGAAAAGATCGATCGCAGAGGAGATGGAGATCGAAAGGGGTTTTAGGGTTTCTGACAGAATCGCCTCTATTTCAGAGAGGAGACAGAGAGACCTATGTGATGAGAGAGTTCTCAAATAAAAGACGCTTTTGTCAGTGAGTGAGGGCAAGCATTTGTTGTTCGCTTTGTTCCTTGCTTGCTGAAATGGGGTTGAAAATGCTTGTTTTCTATTTGTGTTCGTGTAGGTGTTGACTCTTCTCTGCTCTTGTTCTCAGAAGATGGGGAGAGTGGAAGAGAAGAGATAGGAAGGAAGGAAGAGAAGAAGCAAACCTCGAGGAGGAGGAGCAGAGAGAAATTCAAGTAAGATGGAGTCGAGTGAGAGATTGGGTTGAATGATCTAGGGTTTTGATATATATTTTTGAGGAAAAGTTGCAAAGGATAAGGAGGAGAACATAGAGGGAGAGGAGAGAAGGAATCGAGAAGAAGAAAGACCCTTCTTCTCCCTTTGGCTATTGGAGCATGAAGAATTGGAATCGCAGAGGAAGATTTGAGAATTAGAGAGAGTGAGGAAAGCATCGGGGGTAAAATTTTCAACTTAAGTTTTGCCAAAGATATAACATTACCACGTAGGACAAACACTTGCCATATAGGACAAAAACCTCTTTGAATTGTAAGATAGATGTTATATTCATAAATAAATTTTTTACCTTCCAAAAAAAAAAAATATGTGATGACTTACAAACTATATCAAATTTATAAAATCTTATGGTTTCGCCTTAAGTTCGTTGCGAATCCGATAAAACTCTCACGTCTCTTGAAGTGGAAATCGGCGCTTCGTCCCACTCACGTTACAGACAATATAGATGAAATTACAAATGGTTTGTAGATTCATACTAAATAGCCAAAAACTAGTAAAGAAAAGAGAATAGAAGAGAAGAAAGAAGAGTTTTGGAAAAGGATGTCTGTGTTAGATGGTGCATACTTCCTCGTATTCGTTAATTTATAGTCTCACTTTGTGTATGAATTGATTACATAGACTGAGTGCTTGAAAGAAAACATCACAAAGGGGATTGAAAGTATTTCTTTGCATCACTTTGGTTTAGTTGGAGCCGGGCCAGATACCAATTCAAAAGGGTATGGAATAAGGAGGTCCACTGCTGGGAGGTCTGAAGCTAGACTGCTTGATGGGTTGAGTCCATCAGGATTCAGGTCTATCCTTCTTTTGCATAAGATCTATTCAACGAGATCTTTCATGTCGTTAGGCCATGGGATTGAAGGGACCACCAAGACTTTATCAAGTAAACCAGGCGATAAATTATCTGAGTCAGTCTCGTTCGATGAAAGAGACAAGAGATGGGGGGTCTACAGCATTTGAGAAAGTAAAAAGCTTCCCTATAGTCTATGAATGGTATGATTGAGGAGAATAAAAGACTCCTTTGAAGATGGAATTGCTTCATCCCGCTTCTCAATTTGTTGATGGTGAAAGGCGTTGAGGAAGGGAAGAGAAAGGTTCTAACAAAAATAAGAGAGTATTCAAGGAAGGTGAAGAGTTCTACAATTTTATGGAGAAGACTGGGTGTGGTTCAAGGAAGGGACGAGGAAGGTTGTGGTAAAGTCGGATGCTTTCTGGAAGTCACAAGGTAGGGAGTGCTCCTAGCAATAGGGAGAAGGAATCATGGAGGAGGCAGGGCTTCAGGAGCCTTACCGACTTGGACCGGTCTAATGGCAATTCATGTCCTTCTGCATTGAGTCCTGTGAAGTTTGTGTCTCTACTATGGAGTCAATGAGCTGGTTTCAGTTTGGTTCCTAAAAGTAACAGAACGTAATTACTCTTGCTGGTTATGCTTCTAATGCTTTAGGGTCTACCAGGTAGTTCCAGTTCTCAACATTCTTTTCGTGAGAAATAAACTTAAAAGCTTCTAAGCTTCATTGAAGCAATAAAGCTTTTCAATAAGGGAGGGAAAGAAGAGTATACTGGAATTGTGAACAGTTCCTTACTTGAATGTGAGAAAAATTATGGTGATAACCCATTTATAGTTTAGTTTTTAACTTTTCAAAAACGTGACAAGCTGAAATTATCACATATCTTGGATAGTAAAAAAAAAAGTATCTTGGATAGTCCAATTGCGTTAAGAGAGTGACAATGGATTTGGAAGGATGGTAAAGATTTTGGTTAGTTCTTGTTTCAAAACTCTTGGCAAATGATCATACTCCAAACCACATTGTTCACTTTTCAGTAAAGTTGGTGTGGAAGGAGGAGATCCTGGTTAGAGTGGCTTTCCTTGTATGGTCATTGGTATGGAATGGATTTCCACAGAATGATGTGTTGATACTTGATACATAAGGGTGTGCAAGTTGATTTCAATTGCATCATGTGTAGCTCTTCCCTTGAAGGTCACATCTATTTTTCCATTGTCATTGAGCAAGGAACACATGGTTGCACTTTCTGGCATAGTTTAAGGTGACATTGGTGGTTCATGGTTTCGATAGAGTCTCTTTTAAGAAGTTGGAAAGCGATTTGTCATTTATCTGTGTTTATGGAAAGAACATACTTTTCTAGAAACTTTTAATAGGAAGTTTTCAGATTTTAGGAGTGTGTTTTCAAGATTTTTTTGTGGTATTATGACATACGGATGTCTCCATATCCTTTTTTCAAGGTTCTCTTTTTTCCAGCCTTCAATTTGTAAATTGTGATATCACTGGAATTGGTTCTTAAGTTGTTGAGGCTCTCCGTTTGTATTTTAAGTTTGTTCAATACTAATGAATCTTTTGGAGGAAAGATAATTAAATAAATCATGTATAAGTATTTTAAATTTCCTAAGCATGACACAGACACAATTTATCACATATGAAGACTAATATGTATAATCACATGCAAAAATGATGTAGCACAACTTACCCTGGATAAACATTACAAAGTTGTAAATAAGAGAACCATTATCTGCAAGTACATGTTCCGTAGAACCATTGAGGAGCCATTTTTAAACTGTTCATACGGGTAGACCTGCTAAGGTAACATTTTCTAATGGTTCCAACTAAATATGTATCTAAACTGGCATATTTGGTTTTGATTCCTGTGAGGTATAATGGGTAAAAATTGACACCTCTAGTCTCTACACAGTAAAAGTCTTCCTCGATAGTTCCATCAAGTGGGTTCCCGAAAGGGTCTGGGGGGTCTTTGGCTCTTCTGAATGTTCCTTTGAGAAGCTGAAGATGGGGCTTCTTGTTTGTGTCTTTCGGATTTATTTTACTTGTTTTCTTTCTTTTGCAATGTAATCCTGTGGTGTCTTAAAAGCTAAAACAAACAATAACATGACTGCTACTGATACCCCTAAATTATCACAAAGGTGCAATAACCTGTAGCACACCTCCTAGCACTTCTTGAATCAGCCAAATCAGTTATAGTAAAAGTTTTTGCTCCGATGAACCCATGACATGGAAATGGTAGACAATGTCTTGAAGGAGACTTAGGCTCTGTTTGTTGTTTTATCAGTCTGCAGCCCTAGCATTACTGAAATTTTTATATTTCTCGCTTAATTCAGCTCTTTTGGATGTCAATACAAACAATCTGAAGTGCTAGGCGTTCAGTCTTCAGATCTTAAATTTTGGCCAAACAAAGAGGTGCTTAGTCTACTGTAGGACATAATATAACATCTGAAGTGCATGCACAACCTAATTGGTCACTTTGCCATAAGAAGGTATGTATAGGTCAGCTTTCCCACCATATCTTAGAAGTGCCTGGCATTTAGGTTTTTTTTTTCAGTAAAAAAGGTATTTGTATTAATAAGAAAAGCAAGTGACTAAGAGGAAAAATGGCCTCTGATCACAAGCTACGAAAGTATCATAATAAAAGATCTATAATGTCTCCCCAATGAGATATACAAGAAGAGAAAATATTGTCTTTAAAAACCACACCCCAAAGCCGGAGGGTTACTTTGGTATCTGTTCAAGGGTTGTGCTTGGATTTGTGAGTGTCTCTGTCTGAAAACTCTGTTGTTCCTTTCTCTCCAAATCATCCAAAAGAATGCATGCAAAAACCTTCAGCTAAATAGGAATATCCTCAGATTTGAATCCTTGTTTACTCGAGTCCATTGCACAGAGTTGTTTTGGCAAAGGATCCTATTTTTCAAGCGGATATCAAGACTGCCCAATAGGTATTTCAAATCGCTAAGATCTGTGATGTGAAATTGCATGCCTAAGTATTCATGAAGTGGCTAAAATTCAGATGTGGCAACCCCAATCATGGCAATAAATATTCACTTACATCAACAGTCAAAGTCGTAGTCATGTCATCAAACAAAAAATGCATGATTCGTGACCATATAGACTGTTGCTTTTATTGAATGTCACTGATGCGACCCATTTTAAGAAAACGAAGAACATTTAACCTTGATATGACTTCAGTTTTGTATCTAATATAATTCGTTTCTGGAGGCACTCAGCCAAGAGATAGCTGATGGGGTTAGCAAATCTACTCAAGCTGTACAAGTAGCAGAAGCAGGGATACGAAAGATTGGCACTATTGCTCGACAACAGACCATGTGTATGTTGAAGCTGATTAATGGTTCTATATATTACTCTTCTTCTCTGAAACTGATTATAAATGAATGTTCATGTTTACAACAGCAATGATACAGGAGAGGGCAAGCTTGCCCATAATATCCATACAGCCAGTGGTTGCAGGAGCAGCAAAGAAGACGTCTAATGCAGTTGGCCGTGCCACAAAGAACTTCATGTATTTCTTCTCTCGAGGTGAGGTTAGCACCAAAAATGAAAATAATGGGACTGACAGGTTGGAACTCTGACATAACAGTGTTGTAAAGTTATCCAGCGCTTGTCGTACGTTGTTTTGTACAAAAACTGGAGTCTTACTCCAATCAATTAAAGAATTTATATTGGCCTTGCCAACACTAGGAATGGTTGTTACACATGCTAGTACAGGTAACTAGCTGGAAGATCATAAAATGTGCAAATGTACAGGTACATTCAAATCACTCTTGTAGCAGGGTTTATTTTATTTTTCCTGCTATAAAGCTCAACTGCTTATTATGCATCAAGCAGTCCATGAGATTTAAGGCTGCAGAGCCTGTTTATTGCACATTCTGCGATAAATATAGTGGGCAACAAGGGATGGATCTCAACTCCTTAATTTCAGTGATTCCTAGTACCTTAATTCTCACATTTCCTTGTCTAAGAAATTTTCCTACTAATTCCTGTCCTCAAGCTAAAGAAGAATGATTAAAAAGTTAGGGTCTTGAAATAAAGCCAAATATAACACTTGCTGCAACCCTAGTTTTCCAAGAATAAATCCATTTGCAACCCTAACAAGGATCAATAAGATATCATTTCTGTATTTCATGCGGCCCTATCCTACATCTCAGACTGTGCGTGCACTAGAGCATTAAACTTGTGCAAAGTAGTGTCATTCATCGCAATTGTTTGTACTTCGGAGCCGTATTTGAACGAGAATGATTGGACTCTTTGATATGTTCAGATGTATGTGTTTGTTGTCCAATTATCTCATCATTCTCATGTCAAGACCATTGTATAGTAAATACACGTATCTGCTCGGTTGGGTATCAGATAGGCTCCATTATCATTTGGTAATTATGCTGTTGTAATCTTTCTTGCCTGAAGTAGCTGATTTGGAGCAGAACAAGAGTAGATGTCTACAATGTAAAATCTTCACTGGAAGCAAACAGAATCAAAACAGCTTGCACATCGAGCCTTCTCCCTTCCTTTAATATGTTTATTTATACAAGCATGTTGACACCCATTACATGCCAGAGATCTGGCAAGTGATTAGAGCTGAGGCAGTTGCGTGGCAAATCTTCGATATCCCTAGCTGGGAGTTTTCGCATTGTGGTGGTTCACTAATTTAGTGGATTGTGGTTGGCTACTTTTATGGAACTATGCATAGGTAAAAAAAATTAAGTTGGCCGTTTTAGTGTTTTTTTTTTTTTTCCCCTTCTCTTGCAAGGTATGCAACATACGCAGGTTTAGAAAATTCAAGGTAGAACAAAGCGGGGAAATATTCGATAATTTTAGCTTGATTTTGAAGTGTTTTTGTACTTATCAAGGGAGCGTCATCAATTGAGCCATAAAAATAATTAAAATCAATCTCAGATTGCTAAACTTTTTTCCTCTCCGCTTTCTATTTTCATAATCTTCAAACAAGTTTATGTGTGCCTTACAAGTTTATGACACTACACATTGTCGATCAATAGAGAAAACTGACATGAAACCCAAGAGTTGTTGGGTTGATGAATCTGGCTTTTCAATATGAACTTGGAAAAGAAAGAAATAAAGGGTTATTGTGTTATTTGGATACCATAAGTTTTAGTGTATTTTACTTAGGTACTAAAAATTTGCTTAATTATACAATATTTACGAAATTGAGTCTTGATTGTGTTCAATGACGCTGCCCAAGGTCAACTGCCCTATTGATTGCACACCTTAAAATATCTTTCAATTAATTAGTATGTGAGTTGCACGAGACCCTTCCATACTCGAAAAAATGGCCATAGAGTTGCACGAGACCCTTCCATACTCGAAAAAATGGTCATATGTATCGACGTGCTGAGAAATGGTATGTAACCTAACTTACCTCTCCACTACTTTTGAGTGTTATCTATGCATCTCCCACACTTTACATGGAGTAACACTTGGAGAATAGTCACTGATGTACTATCTCAGTAAGTAGTCTTGTGACGAATAATATCACAAGTCCAAGATTTGAATCTTGCCAGGCAGCATTTAAGATATGAGGGGTTAAGAAATTTAAAAAAAAAAAAACTTGGGGATTTCATCATTCTTTCAAGATCGCGCCACATCATCCTGGTTGCAAAACCTGGTTCCCTAGCCTCACTCTTATTATTATTATTATTATTAGTATTGGGCGGAGAATATGGTAGCCAAAGAGTAATGATCGTGAATACAATGATATCCAAATGTTAAAAAATGTACTTAAGCAAGCTTTGGTAGCAAATAAACCAGAGAGAGGAAGATGTTAGCTCAGTTAAACAGGAAAAGAAACATCCAGAAAATCAAAATTGACTGAATAAATTAATGCTCAAGCTATTTACAGTTAACACAGTCTGATCAAGTATGCGTCACGATATTATTCTCACACCATTCCACTAGCAGCTGCTCATATATCCCGTCTGAACAAGTCCTCTGCCGAATGTCAGCCAGAGTGTATAAGCCTCATTTTATCCATTGCTGCCTCCTGTTCTAGGGATCCTCTTGTAATCTGAGGTGATGAATGTCATTGTATCTATACATTCTATAAAAGAACTTTGTATAACAAGACTACTTGTACCTATCAGATATAAAACATCCAACAACTCTTCTCAACACTGTATTCAGGCCATTGGCCATCATTGTAATGATAAATATGATCCTGATCGCTTTACGCCATCTAAGAGAATTACCTATTCTGCTATGTAACAAAGAACGACTCCTTTCAAGACTTCGCAATCAACACAGCTAACTGAAGCACACCTTGTTGGCAAAGTCTCAGTGGGTTCTTGAAAATTGTGACCTTTGCATTGTTTGGGCCCAATAAAACAACATGCACAACACTGAAGGATTCACCCTTTTCAAGTGCAAATTGCCATTCACGGGTTGATATTCTAAACCAGTCTTTGCTGGCAGATTTGGTTGATTTAACTTCAATATATTCCCTGTTCTCTTCATTCTCCCCAATAATAAGGTCGTAAGGCAAACCTGTTTCAGCCTCTTGATTGACCCATCTCACACTTGCACCACCAACCTTCTCTATGAAGTACTTGAATGCAACATGCTCTCCCAGTCTCCCTGTTACAGTTGCCTGGTATGCATTAGGTGTGCCATAAACAAGCTGGTCCCTCTCATTAAATTGAGTGTCATCCATAACTGCACCATCAGACTTGTGTACATCTGAAATACTATCAGCCATTCCATGTACAGAGTTATGGCTCCCTACCAATGGAGCTTGATCTGTCCTATCTTGTAAAAGTGAAGCTGTTCCATTTTCTACAATATCATCTTGGCTGACCCAATCAACACCAACTCCAATTGGTACTCCACGATGTTCTGTTACTGTGCTGCTTTCAATTCTATCCTGTGTCTGTGATCTTTCTTTTGGTAAGTTGGCTCCTAATTTTGCCCTAAATCGATTTTCTCGAGCAAAACTAAAATCCGGTGCAGTCTTCCAATTAGCAGGAGGCCAATTTGCGTATGCACTCTGTTTCCTTTTGGGTTTTGACAAGTTTTGGTCATCAAGTGTAGCTGAAGAACAATTTGGCAGGGGATTTCCATCTTCCTCTTGAAGAGATAACAAAGATGATAAAAACCAGACAGGTTCTTCATCAGGAAGTTTAGGGATCTTCTGACTATTCATAATGAAGAACTCTGTTTGCTCCTCCGTGGAGCCTGATTCGGCCATCGTTGTGATCATGTGGAGAAAATTGGCAAGGTGTAGTTCAGGGTTTCCACTGAAGAAAAGGCGTGATAGCTCCAAGAATATTGAGTGGGAATCTGAGACTCTATCGACATATAGGATGTTATCCTGAAATGTGCAATTTGTAATGAAGTCAGTACATTGCATGTCTGTAAATACACGACAAAAGTTCTTTACTATTTCAGTCCCTAGCTAAGGCACCAAACAAAGTTGACATTGAAAAAGTTAGAATGTTGATCATCAAATTGTCTTACCCAATTCAATTTATGTGATTTATTATTCCTTAAGACTATAGAATAGTACGAGATAATTCAAGCTAAGATTGGTTTTTTACAATGATATTACAAACAACAATATGAGAAATGGAGATATAGCTTTTAAGCAAAGGTAGTAATGCTAATGCAAAAATTTAGTAAAATACAAAGTTTAGGAAATTTTTCCATCTAATACGTTTATAATTGAATTTGAAATAATGATCGAAATCCGACAATCAAAACAAGAGCTTCTCGTAACAAATAGTGATTACTGTCAGATATGTTTTATGCTGAAGTTGGTGAAAACTGAAAAGAGAATAGCACAATATCTTGCTTCGAAAAGTCCTGATCACTTTAGCATATCAACAAACCATAATAATCATCTCATACAGAAATAGGAGACACGAACAATAATCACTTGCATACCTGTAGAAGACTGCTACATTCATGTTGATTACTTGATGAACTGTCACGACCCTTTATAGCATGTTGATAATGCAATTTCTCAACGACCATAATTCGCAAGTGGTTGAGGTTATCAAATCCAGACTGTTTGAGTTGGAAATACTTATCAGAGTGTAATGTGTACATATACCGTTGTGCATAAGGAAGAACCCAATTGACCAATACATATTTTTCTCTGCAGTTTTCTGAACCATGAAAGACTGCTTGGCGAGTTATGACCTGGACAGTAAAAATAAAATATTAGAAATATCAAAGTTAAAGTAGTACCAGCAACTATTCCTACATAGTTCAGGTCAGAACATTTGGAAGCCTACACTAACAGAGATTAAAATTCCAGGATTTCCAACTGTAGATCAAGGAACACCTACTACTTGATTTTAGTCTTGATCCAAATAAATAGCAAAAGTGATATAGGGGCACCCTACTCTACCTACTAGGGAATAAGATGTTACCTCTGAAAGAGAAGGAATTCCTAAAGTCTGCATCAAACCAGATAATTTCGTAGGGAACTGTTCTTTTTCATCGGTGCTAAGTTTTCCAAAACACAAGAAATTAATGTCGTCAGAGTGCTCAAATTGCTTTTTTAGTCCTTCATCGTCACACCAACAAACGAGTCCAAAAGTTGAATGGAGTGAAACCCACTTATCCCTCACAGTGGGAAGCACTGCATTCTCCACTTTGAGGAGACATTCTTTCAGGTAAAAGATTTCTTTTGGGTCCAGCAATCCAGACTTCACATCATTAGCCCATTTAAGAAGAACCCGAAAAACCTGATGCAGAACGAGAAATTTGTTTATTTTGAATACATAAACTGATGCAATGTGAATTGCAGGAAGATGGGTACTTACAGCATTGGCAGCTCGGGAAGGCAATGCAACATGTGATAACTGCAGTAAAATCTGAATGTAGCTCTCAAGAGGAGGCGTCTCCCGAACCTTACAACCATTCACAAAGAAGTCATGGAAACCATGATAAAAATGAGACAACATCCTGTTCAAAGTGTAACTTTCCACATCTACCGAGCCACACTGAAGAAGCAACTTTCTCGTCAGGTTCACAGAACCCGTTGGATCATGCCAATACACTTCATTAGCAGACAAAAGTGTACCAGATACAGGATCTTCATGCCTAGAGATATTTGCCATCGGCACAAATACAGAGCATCCTGAACTGAACTTTTCCATGATTGTTGCCTTTACAGTACCTACTCCATCCCAAATAAAGGCATAAATTTTGGACATTTGGCCCATGCTGCCACAAACAAATTACAGATTCCTTCTGCGTGAGTTTATGAGAAATTATAAACAAACTAAATGAAGACCGAACTAGTTCCCAGTTAAAATATAATCTGTAAAAATAAAATTGAGATGGCAACCTGGCAATTAAAGGCGTCTTGGAGCTTCTCCAGACTTCAAGGATTTCCAAAATGTCCTCAAGGGTAACTTCTGCTTTAAATCCTATATCAGTTAAAAACTTTCTGCTTCTGACCTGGTTTCAGATAGAAACAGAAAGAGAACTTGTCAAGATTTAGAGAAACTGGATCATCCTAGTCCACTTAACTCTGATATCACAACCTACCGAGATGGTCAAGTAAACGAATACCTAAATAGTTACAATTTATAAAGAAAAAATATATTTACCTAATCCAATACAGATTGATTATCATATCTTATTAACTTGGGATAGAGGGATGGGTACGAACAATGAACGATCAAATGGTAAACGCAAGAAGAGTCTTATTTTAGGTATTGATTTCAACATATTTTGACAAACAAACCACACCATATCCAAATGTGTTGAAAAGAAATAGAAATAACTTCCCTTTGTATGCCATGTTCTTTTCAATAAAATGTCATGAAAAGTGGATTCTATTAAAAAAGACAACAGACATGAAAAATGTAAACAAATTAATAAATAATAACAAAAGAAATCAACTTCACATGTTGATGTGGAGCTTATAAAGCATCTCCATCCTCATACAAAACCTGAAGAGAGATGCTCCAAAGTTAAACCTTGGAACAAAGTTGTTCAAGCACCAACTGTGTGGATTGGTGATACTTGAGATGTTGTATCAACAAACACAAAATGCATAGAAAAGAAAGCACTAAAAAAATGTAAGAAAGGGAGGGCGAGTAGGCCAATTTCTTTCAGAAATGAAAAAGAAATTTTTTCATGCCATATGATTGGAAAAACTCAAAGGCAATATTCACATAACAGGGATCAAGGTGTTGGATACGATCATGTTTTTTTTAGACGAGGGAAAACGTTTATTGGGGATCAAAAGTCTATGATGACCAAAAGGGAGAACCCAAAACCGTAACCAACTATGGTTTTACATAATAAGATTCCCCCAGTTGATCATTAAACTCGGAAAGCTCACCCCCTTCATAGAAGGAAAAACAGAAACCCAATAACAACAAACCACAGACATCCAACACTAATTTCCTACTCTAAATTCACTTCCTGTTATAGTGTGTATCTAGCTGTCAGTGTGTAGTGTGTACCTAGCTGTGTGTGTAGTGTATATCTAGCTGTGTGTGTAGTGTGTATCTAGCTGTTAGTATGTAGTGTGTATCTAGCTGTCAGTGTGTGTATATGTGAGTCCTATTTAAAGCCCATGTATCATTTGATTTAGAGTAAGGAAATGAAGTAATCTCTTATATTAATTAACATGGTATCAGAGCCATAGTATTCGAAGGATCGGTGAGCATTCGAAGTCCGATCATTCGAAAATCAGAGCATTCGAAAATCAGAGCATTCGACATTCAGAGCATTCAGAGCATTCGAAAATCAGAGCATTCAGAGCATTCGAAGTTTAAAAATCAGAGCATTCAGAGCATTCGAAGTTTAAAAATCAGAGCATTCGAAGTTTGGTACCATTCAACATTTGCAGTTTGGTTCTCCAGTCGATCCAGTCTTCTAGTCAATCCAGCCGTCCGATCCAATCGAAATTTGCAGTTTGCAATTTGGTCCTCCAGTCAGTCCGATCGTCCAAGTCGATCAGCAAGTCGACTCTTCCAAGTCGATCGATCCACCCAGATCCACCCAGCAAGTCGATCGTCCAAGTCGATCGATCGATCGTCCAGCCAAGTCGATCCAGCCGATCGACCACCAACAGATCCAGTCCAGCCACCAACCAGTCGACGTCTCCAGTCGACCTCTCCATCGACGTCTCCAGTCGACGTCGACGTCTCCATCGACCTCTCCATCGACCTCTCCAGTCGACGTCTCCAGTCGACGTCGAAGCAGCAAGTGGAACCCTCCCATCGACCTCTCCAGCCAGTCGACTGCTCCAGTCGACACTTTCAATCGCCTCTCTGCTTCCAATCGACCTCCAGTCTGCTTCCAAGTCTGCTTCCAGTCGACCATTTGTCTGCTTCCAAGTTTCGTTCTTTCGAGTTTTGAGCCTTGCTATTTCGTGGCGAGCGTGATTTGGTTTGGGAGATTTTCGAGATTTGAAGCCCCTGATTTTGGCTATTTGGCTAGTTGGGGATTTTTGAGGTTTTTCTAACCTATTTTAACCATGGCAGAGACAAAGTCAGTATCTGATCTGATTCCTATGATGTCTAAAATTACGGACCATAAGTTAACTGGTTCGAATTATCACGACTGGAGTAAGACTGTTCGTCTTTATTTGCGAAGTATTGACAAAGATGCCCATTTGACTACTGATCCTCCTGAGGATTCACGGCAGACCTGGCTCCGGGAAGATGCTCGCTTGTTCCTTCAGATTCGGAACTCTATTGATAGTGAGGTAATTGGCTTGATCAATCATTGTGAATTTGTTAAAGAACTAATGGATTATTTGGAATTCTTGTACTCTGGGAAAGGGAATCTCTCTCGCATGTATGATGTTTGCCAAGCTTTCTATCGTGTGGACAAACAAGATCAGTCACTTATCAACTACTTTATGGCATTTAAGAAAACGTATGAGGAGCTTAATATGTTGCTGCCATTTAGCCCTGATGTGAAGGTTCAACAACGCCAACGGGAGCAAATGGCTATCATGAGTTTTCTAGCAGGACTTTCTCCGGAATTTGATTCTGCTAAGGCACAAATTCTCTCTGGGTCTGATATCTCCTCTTTACAAGATGTCTTTAGTCGTGTTCTCCGCACCGAATGTTCTCCCACTGTTCCGCTTAGTGGTGCTTTGATAAGTCGACATAACATCTATGCGCCTGGGAGACAGCCTAATCACAGTGGACACAAAGGCGGCATCTCACAAGGGTTTGAAACTCGCGCACAGGATTCTGACAGTCTTATTTGCACCTATTGTAAGAAGCCTGGCCATACCAGGTTTGACTGTAGAAAGCTACAGTTTAAAAATCGGCATAAACACTCCGCTCATGTTGCGATCACGTCTGATGCCTCTGACAAATCAGTCCTTATCTCTGCTGATGAATTTGCCAAGTTCTCAAAGTATCAGGATTCACTCAAGTCTTCCTCTCATTCTGTCACAGCTATTGCCGATTCAGGTAAACCCGATGTTTGTCTTCTCTCATCATCCTCCAAGTGGGTCATTGATTCTGGTGCCACAGATCATATGACAGGTAATTCTAGTATATTTTCTTCTTTTCAATCAAATGCTTCTACCTCTACCGTCACTTTAGCCGATGGATCACCATCTTGTGTTCGCGGGTCTGGCACCATCAATCCTACCCCCTCGCTATCTCTGTCCTCTGTCTTACATTTACCTAATTTATCCTTTAATTTGCTCTCTGTAAGCCAGCTTACTCGTCGTCTTAACTGTTGTGTCTCATTTTACCCTGATCATTGTTTATTTCAGGATCTTATGACGAAGAAGATTATTGGTAAAGGACATGAGTCTGAAGGCCTCTACATTCTTGATACACCGATGCCGAGTTCTGTTGCTTGCTCCAGTGTCATGTCTCCTTTCGAGGCTCATTGTCGGTTAGGTCATCCGTCTCTCCCTCTACTCAAAAAGCTTTGTCCTCAATATAATAAGGTGCCTTCATTACATTGTGAGTCATGTCAGTTTGCAAAACATCATCGTCTTAGTTCAAGTCCTAGAATCAATAACCGTGCTAGTGTTCCTTTTGAATTGGTTCATTCTGATGTTTGGGGTCCTTGTCCTATTTTGTCTAAACCTGGGTTTAGGTATTTTGTTACATTTGTGGATGATTATTCTCGTGTTACTTGGTTGTACTTGATGAAAAAACGTTCTGAGTTGTATTCCCTGTTTTGTGCGTTTTGTGCTGAAATTAAAACTCAATTTAATGTTTCCATTCGCACCTTGCGAAGTGATAACGCTAAAGAGTATACACAAGCTTTATTTCAGTCTTATATGACTCAGAATGGCATACTTCATGAAACATCATGTGTTGATACCCCATCCCAAAATGGTGTGGCAGAACGTAAAAACAGACATCTCCTTGAAACAGCACGAGCTCTCTTATTTCAAATGCATGTTCCTAAACCTTTTTGGGCTGATGCAGTGTCTACAGCATGTTTTCTCATTAATCGCATGCCATCCTCTGTTCTTCATGGTGAGATACCTTACAAAATCCTTTTTCCCGATAAGTCATTGTTTCCTATTGACCCGAAGATATTTGGTAGCACTTGTTTTGTTCGGGATGTTCGTCCGCATATCACTAAATTAGATCCCAAGTCTTTGAAATGTGTCTTCCTTGGTTATTCTCGTCTTCAGAAAGGTTATCGGTGTTATTGTCCCACTCTTCACAAGTATCTGGTCTCCATTGATGTTACCTTCTTGGAAGACACACCTTATTTTCCATCTTTGCCCATTCCCACTCACATGGGGGAGGAGGATGATTTGTTGGTCTATTCTATCACGTCCTCCACACCTGTCTCAGCACCAGCCCCTGTCTCGGACCCCGCTCCAGTCAAGCCTCCTATTATTCAGGTTTACTCCAGGCGTCCACCTCTTGATTCATGTCCTGCACCTGATCCTTCGTCATCAGATCCAGTCCCGCACAATGATCTTCCCATTGCCTTACGGAAAGGTAAACGACAGTGTGCTTATCCTATTTCTTCATTTGTTTCTTATACTAAATTGTCATCTTCCTCTTGTTCTTTTATTGCTTCCCTTGATTCTACCTCTATTCCTAAAACTGTCCGTGAAGCCATATCTCATCCTGGTTGGAAGAATGCAATGATAGAGGAGATGAATGCTTTAGATGACAATGGTACTTGGAACTTGGTCGATTTACCTTCAGGAAAAAGGGCTATAGGGTGCAAATGGGTCTTCGCAGTTAAGGTCAATCCGGATGGGTCCGTCGCTCGATTGAAAGCACGTCTTGTTGCTAAGGGTTATGCTCAAACCTATGGGGTGGATTACTCTGACACTTTTTCTCCTGTTGCAAAGTTGACCTCTGTTCGGTTATTCATTTCCATGGCTGCTTCCCATCATTGGCCTTTACATCAGCTTGATATCAAGAATGCTTTTCTTCATGGTGATCTTCAGGAGGAGGTGTATATGGCGCAACCTCCTGGTTTTGTTGCTCAGGGGGAGTCAGGGCGAGTTTGTCGTCTTCGAAAATCTTTATATGGTTTGAAACAGAGTCCTCGTGCTTGGTTTGGAAAGTTTAGTCAGGCTGTTGAGAAATTTGGTATGATGAAAAGCAAGTCTGACCATTCTGTATTCTACAAACGATCAGCAACTGGTATCATTCTGTTAGTGGTGTATGTGGATGACATTGTAATTACTGGGAATGATACTAGAGGAATCTCATCTCTTAAATCTTTCCTTCATACTCAGTTTCACACGAAGGATTTGGGAGAGTTAAAGTATTTCTTAGGAGTTGAGGTCACTCGGAGTAAACGAGGTATCTTTCTATCTCAGAGAAAATATGTTCTTGACCTATTAACTGAGACCGGTAAATTGGGAGCAAAGCCCTGTAGTGCTCCTATGCCTCCAAATGTGCAACTTACCGATGTTGGGGAACCATTTGCAGATCCTGAAAGATATCGAAGGTTGGTTGGGAAGTTGAATTACCTTACCGTGACTCGTCCAGATATTGCATACTCAGTCAGTGTTGTCAGTCAGTTTCTGTCATCTCCGACAATTCATCATTGGGCAGCGTTAAAGCAGATTTTGGGTTACTTGAAAGAAGCACCAGGACGAGGTATCGTGTATGAAAATCACGGGCACACTCGTATTGAATGTTTCTCAGATGCTGATTGGGCAGGTTCCAAAATGGATAGAAGATCCACTTCAGGTTATTGTATCTTTGTTGGTGGGAATTTGGTTTCATGGAAGAGTAAGAAGCAAACAGTTGTGTCACGATCCAGTGCAGAGTCTGAATATAGGGCTATGGCACAGTCTGCGTGTGAGATAATGTGGATATATCAGCTCTTGACTGAAATAGGACTTAAAGCTACAGTACCAGCGAAATTGTGGTGTGATAACCAAGCTGCTCTTCATATTGCTTCTAATCCTGTGTTTCATGAACGGACTAAGCACATTGAAATTGATTGTCATTTCATTCGTGAGAAAATTCAACAAGGCTTGATTTCTACTGGCTATGTGAAAACTGGAGAACAACTAGGGGACATCTTCACGAAAGCTTTAAATGGGGTTCGGGTTAACTATCTTTGTAACAAGCTGGGCATGATTAACATTTATGCTCCAGCTTGAGGGGGAGTGTTATAGTGTGTATCTAGCTGTCAGTGTGTAGTGTGTACCTAGCTGTGTGTGTAGTGTATATCTAGCTGTGTGTGTAGTGTGTATCTAGCTGTTAGTATGTAGTGTGTATCTAGCTGTCAGTGTGTGTATATGTGAGTCCTATTTAAAGCCCATGTATCATTTGATTTAGAGTAAGGAAATGAAGTAATCTCTTATATTAATTAACACTTCCCATGAAAACTTCTATCGTTTTCTATTTCGAAGGTTCAATTCCATTGACAATCCACGAGTGTCAGAATGACAACCCAAAAAAGCAAAGAAAAGAAAATGGGCACCCCAAAGGATTTGAAAGTGCCACCCCTTGAACAAATATCAGTCTACATCATCATTCATGATCACGCCCGTTCATTTCCATGGGTCCTCTAGTCTACATTTCTTGCAAACCAAATGGTGTAAATGTGAGAGACCAAATTATCCATGCCACTTAATAATTCATATCCAACCAACCATTTAACACTTCCACAATGGATCTAGGAAAGACCAAAGAAGCTCTAAGGGGATTCAGTAGACAACACCAAATGTCTTCGAGTCAAGTTACACCAAAAGTGGTTACAGTCAAAACGTATGTAAAAATGAAATAGCAGTTAGATATCACTTTGATCTGGGTGCAGACGGAAATATTTCAGTATATTTCATTATCAAAGTACTAATACAAAAAACATACTCTTTTATCAAACATTCTCATGCTGGAGATAAAAACAAAAATAATCAGAAAATTAGGTGATTAGGAGTCTAGGACTATTTGTTTATCAAAAAGAAATTTACTAATAATAAGTAAAGGACTACCGTCAATTAAAATCTGAAGGCAGATACCTGTGGAACAGCATATGGAGCTAAGTTACCAAGGAGAGCTCGCACTTCCCCACAATCATAAAATAAATTCTTAGGATAGTGAAGACTTTGATCAATACTGGACGCTATCCACTGAACATCACGGATGCTATTAAGTAATGACGATTTGAATTTTCTGCCATCTTCAGTGGACTTTTCGATGCAAAAACCCGTCTCTTTGGCACTAAAATAATCATCCCACATTTTACCAAGCACTTCCAATAGATATTTGCTCTTATCCTTGTTGTTCTGTGAGGATAATATTCTTAGGAGATGAACCAACTCGGGAGACTCCCAATCCTTGACAACTAAACCAGGGGCTATAAGATAACCATTGTACAGCATTTCCTTCAGAATTGTTTCAGATACATCATTTATCCTTTTCTCGACTTGAACTATTTTCACAAAATCTGTAATACCTAACTCCTGGAAAAACTCCCTCCACTTCGTCAATCTGAAAGATGAAGGCTTGCTACTTGAATGCTTCAGATATATGACGTCGACTTCGTGCCATTTATAGCTCGCAGCGTCAATCAACTTGGTCATATCAACTGGATTACCAAACTCTTTGCCGAAGTGAATATCTACTTCAACAGATCTCTTATAGCCATGACTAGTAAGGATAAAAGCTTTTGTTTTCAGTTCTGACATTATGTGCTCCCTTTCAATATGACATATTGAACAACTAGATTGAAGGTGGACCATGACAAAGGAGAGGTACTCTGCCATCAAATTATTGTCTCTCTCTGTAATTCTGTCATAAGATAGTGCTGGTAATATGTGCACTTTTACAAGTTCGTGTGCAGACAACCGTTGGATGCCAATCCTGAATAGCAACCTCACAACATTATCTACCGATGTCTCATTCAAGCAGTAAGGGTTTTGAGCAGCTGGGGAGAGGAGGTATGGATTCACAGTCCGAAGTTTTGCATATAAACTTGGAAAAGTATCAGGGTCATGCTCACTTTCAAACCCACAACTAAAGGCATCACATGGCAACCAAATTGTACCTTCAGCCAATGAGCTGTACGTACCATCTGAAAGTGGAACGAATGGAAATTTTCTGAGACTCTCGATGAGATCCCCATCCGTTACAGCATTGACAATTGCTCCTCCAGAAGAATGGGCCAAAGTTGTATAAAGAGCATTGAGCCAGGGCAATAACCAATCCATGCCCAAGGATCTAACACCATCATCAGTGCCACATATGGATGACATAAAATCAATTAGGATTCTAGGACCATATTCTTGGACACCCAAAGCTTTTGCTAAAGATTCAGACAACATAATGTCTTTATTCAAGTAACCAAGTCCCAGGTGCTGATGAAGTAAGTTATCTGGTAATACAACACGAGCCTGTTCATTCCAACCTCTTAGAACCCTGCATGGAGGAACCCATTCATTGTTGTTCCCATCAAGAATCAAACAGTTTGATACACGTAATTTAGAAATTATCATGCGAGGAAGATGAGAAAAAAATCCATGAACTTCCCCCACAAGTGGAACAAAGCTCATATAGGCTGCCACAGCTTTTCCTGTGTTCTCTTTAAAGCAATGAAGTTTGCAAAAAGGCCTCTGAGCATTAACAAACAAACTAGGGAACTCTGACAACAACCACTGGTTCCAGGCACTGTCTCCATCAACTTCTTCTCTCGATGAAGGAAGGACAAAATCGCCCTGAAGAATAAACTTTAGCCCATATGTCCTCAAAGGCAGAAAAGCAAAGACGGGTTGTTGGTCAAGAAATGGATGGTACTCTCCATTAGAATATTCCTGAAGTGTGAAAGCGACTGCAATTTCTGTCGTTTGCACATTAGGGCGGATGGCACTACAATGCAGCTTTTCATTCACTACAAACCAACTCATTTTCTCCTTCCCATGAGTCACCTCAATAATGCCATTCCCTATAGTTTCTCTTCTCATGACAATTGATGTGTCATTCAGCATATTCTTAAGCTTTATACAGCGAAGTCGGTGAAGAAATAGCAATAATGATGGATGTAGATCTGAAAACATAGATATGATAGTGCTCATACCTGCACCTTTTCTTAGCTCTGACTTGAATGGCAGCATAATGCAGGTTTTCCAACAGCTATCACTTTGATTTACTTCAGCGGGTATTAGTCTCGTGAATGAACCAATATTACAAGGAGCAATCGCAGTGGGCAAAACAAAACCAATCTGACCATCACTTATATCAAACTTGACATGAAACCCATTGGAGTGAATCTCTGGAGCATCTGTCACCTGAAAGACCAAATACCATAACACCATTCAAAATCTAACCCAATTGGCAATAAAAGCAATATATTAATACCGTGAAAAAACCCAAGTAAAAAGAAGAAGCTAATTTACAGTACATAATCTGTAAAGGTACACCGCGTCTTGGTCAATGGATTTTAAGTCTTAGCCAATGCAAGTTTGAGTACAACTCAATAAATGGAGAATTATTCCAGACTAATACATGAGAAGTCCTGCTTCTAGTCCCAGCGAGGCTGAAATTAGGGGTAAAGCTCACTAGCTAGAAGGGTATGATATTCGGAAGCAATACATAACCTCGTGGCCGCCTGTTACAGTACTTAATGAATTACTGCATAGCAATCTTTTTCACCATTTGATTGTATCAGGATTAAGTGAAAAGCATATACTATCATAAAAGCACACGTTTTCAATTTTCACCCATATTGTTATTTGGGTTTGCAGCTAATCAATGGAAAACAACAAGAACTAAAAGTTCAGCATTTAAGAAACATATAAAATTTTAGAAGCATTTATCTTACTCGAAATACTGATTTGAAACCAATGCCTTTCTGCCCTATATATCCCGCACGGGACCCTTTCTTGGTTGAATTTCCTACGTCACAAAGTGCTTTAATATTTTGAGCAGTAAAACCTTGCTCGTTATTTAGAATAACAATGCCAGCAGAATGAAGAATGAAAACCAGAGTGGGCTCCACATTCTCCGGGTAGCGATTATCATCTGCATTCTGAACCTGAAGCAACATAAAGAAGTTGAAAGCCTTAGAACAACTCTTGAACATCAGAACTTAATCAACATAATATAACTCCAAAAGAAATGAACATACGAGCACTTCTGCAGTCCACCATAATTACAAGCAGTAAATGTTTCTAAAAGTATGATGCTAACTGTGATACTAAAATACAGAAAATATGGCCCTATATTTTCTACCACAAAATGATGTCTTCGTATTTTACGTCTCATGAATGAAGAAGTTGGTTCAAACAGACAAACATCAACACGAGTACACAGAATGAGAATCAAGGACTATAATTGTATTCTCAACTGAAAGACTAATTTTTCTTTGCTTTTGTGATTGTCTCTGCTTACCACCATTGTTTTTTCTAGATCGTAATTTAGTATTGGCTGCATATACCAATTAACAAATGGCAGCATGATTTCTAGTACCGCTATTATTGGAATTGACATTGAAGAAAGATGATATTCTAAGAACCAATCCATAACAAAAAAAAAAAAAAAAGATCTTGAACAGCATTCTCAAAACTGAGTTTTACACAGCTCACAAAGCAACAAGTTATGAGAAAGAACATGTATCACCAGGGAAACAATAGCATCAAAATGAAAGACACACATGGATAAATATTTGCATGCACACAAACACTGAAATGAAATACAATTAAATATGAGAAATCCTGAAACAAATTTGAACCAAAATTTATGAGACAATTACTTAATGCAGAATACTTGACATGTATTAACCAAGTATTTACCAACTTCAACACAACAACAAATTTCATAGACTCACCAACTCAAGGAAAAAATGAGAATCTTGTGAGTATAATTCTTGTGAAAGACAATGGAGAGCTCTCCCAAGGCGAGAATGCTGCTTCTTTAACATTTCACTCTCTGCATTTGTAACACTTGGATCAAGGCCGAACTCCTCACGCCTGATATTTTGGATAAAGAGAGATGCATTCTCAATAGAATCTTTCTCCAGTATAAGCTGTGAACTACTACCATCATACTTCTCAGTGGACACATCATTCAACTCTTCGTTGACTGCAGTAAATAAAGTATTAGATTCATCTCGCTCAACAGTGACTATCGCTTCAGAGTCAGATATTAGCAGACTCTCCAACGTGTTACGTGCAGAAATTGAACCCAGACAACATGTACAACTCAAGGATTTAATGCTCGAGTTCCCAGAGGAAACAAACAAGGCATTGGGTATAGCAGAATTAAATGTACGGTAGTCTGTAATCCATTCTAATATATTGAGAGACAATCCGATGTCATGGAGCATGAGACGCTGATTAGCTTGTCTGCATTCATTTAAGATAGCCATAGGAGCATCTTTTGTAAAAGACTGCAATCCTGAAAGCATTATATCAGCAGCAAAACTATGAAACTCGGAAGGAAGATAACCAAGGCAACTGAGAATGAACCTCGAAGCAATGGGAACAGCTTTTTTCATTCGGTTTTGATCATAGCAAAGTTCACTATCCATTATTTTACCTGCAGAATCAGGGGTAAATGCATAAACAGCTTTGTCCATTTTATTTTTTTCTTCCACATCAACCAGAGAATTTGTGAGGATAAGTCCAATTCCTCGGCGTGCATAGCATTTTAAAAGGGACAGAGGAACGTCCATTTCTCCTCCACACAAAGTAAATAAAGATAACAATTTCACTGCAGCTTGGAATGATGAACCTTTGATTAAGGCTTCCAAGAACTCATCAACAGTTGCCAAATGATCAATTCGGATTATCGTTCCATCTTTTGTCACCAAACATAGTAAATCCTCAGTATGAGCTTCACTAAGCAACCATTCCACAAGAGGACCAAGTGAAGGAGCAAAAATAAGGTCCCAATGCGACCATGACAGTAAATCTGATAACATTGGGGCCTTTAGTAAACACTGCAGGGCGTCCTTGTTAGAAACTATTCCAAGAGCCCCAGATGTTTGTCCAAAATCTGTCACCACCCCAGGGGTTTCTAATGAACTGTACTCATCTAGCGCCAATGAATGCCTATTGTAATATGTCTTCAGCAATGTTACCGAAAATAAGACAGAGCTAGACATATCACTCTTCTTGTGCTTCTTTAGAAATTCAGGATCATCTTCCAAGAAGCCATTTTCATTTACTTGGAAACTAACTAGAGGAAATTGCTTCTTGAGAAGTATATTTATATGCTGCTTTGTTATAATCTCCTTCTCCCACAAGCTGCTTGCAGCTTGGGTTAGCATAATTATCAACTGATGCTGAAGCATGGAAACCGCGAAATTGGACTTCTTGCTCAAATCATCAGACAAACTTCTATTTATTTCATTGGGAATCACAGACTGCTGTTCTTCTATGAACTGGAAAAAATCTCCATATCCAAGAGAACCAAAGTCCTTGACAGAAAATTGTTCTGCCAACCATTTCTCGCAATCTCGCAGCATTCTCAGGAAGATCATCTGTTTCTGAAATGGAGATTTCCCTTCTCTAGGAACGGCATTGTTATGTTCAAAATAAGAAGCAATTTTCTTCACAATATCATCAAGACTGATACCTACAGAATAAGAAAAAAATAAAAAACACATTGAAGAAGACATTAGGATACTACATGTCTAATATATAACAAAAAGTCCTGAAGGAAGGGGGAAAAAAATTAGAACCACGTCAATAAAATCATGTTGGGAAGTGTGGGACAGCTTATGGAAAAGCTCTAATTCATATTAAACAAATAAAAGCAGGAACACAGGTAACAAAAGGGTTTTCATATTAAATGACTATCAATAATTCCTGGTTGACCCACGGGCAGCTTCAGGAAAACAATACATTTCCTTCCCAAGTCAAACACTAATGTTTCTCATGTACAAAAAGTCGGACATTCACTTGAGTTGAAACAATCCTTATAACTACATTACAGCGTAATGATGATGTCAGAATATATGTTGTCTGAGGCATCGTTGCAAAGGAGGAGTCGCAATTTTGTAAGTGGGTCGCATCGCATCAAAACTTCCCATCCCGAGATCGATTTTTGATCTTCATTAATTCTTCATAGTTCATCATTAATTCTTCTTTTTCTTTGTTTAAATTCAGTTTTTCTTATTGATAATTTGATTTGTTACATAGTTCATAGCAGACTTGTATCCTTGATAGTTGATTCATAGATTAGAAATATAACTTTGATTAATGATTAAGTCTTAAACTATGTTTTTTATTAGCATGTTATAAAAATATTATGATTCCGCCTCACTTCGTTGCAACTCCGCCGCAACTCTCACAACAGAGGTCGGCAAAATACCACCATTCCTTTATTTGAGAGGCAACTTTAGTCCTTCAGAATGTTTATCTAGCTCTTGATCTCCATTTGTGCAGGAAAAAAAAAAAGATGTTGTGGAACCTAGCTAACATATACAAGGTACAAACATCAATGATGTTATTGTTCTTATTTTCTGTTAATATAGATAACTCCCAAAAAACTTACAAGGTCTTAAAGTTAAAAGGATTAAGACCAAAATTAATGAAATTCAAATTTACATCAATACTATAGGAGTTCCCTGGTTATTTAGCTGTGAGCTGTAGTTCACCCCAAAGAGTATAATAGCTTAGATGCACCCTTTCACCCGACAACCTTTCCTAAAAATCGCATTTATTCCTTTCTAATTGTTCGACCAGCCATGCTATACGGTTCAGAATGTTGGGCTACTATGGGACAACATACGCATAGGATGGTAGTAGCAGAAATGCGTATGTTAAGGTGGATGTGTGGTAAAACTCGTAAGGATAAAATTAGAAATGAACGAATTAGGAGATACTTAGGTGTAGCGCCCATAGAGGAAAAAATTAGAGAAAGACGTTTAACTTGGTTTGGTCATGTGCGGAGGAGACCAAGCACGGCGCCAATTAGAAAATGTTTAGATTGGCAAGTTAATGGAGGGTGTAGACGGAGGGGACGACCGTTGAAAACTTGGATGAAGACGGTGAATGAAGATATCATTGAGCTTGGATTAGACGAGGAAATGTGGGAAGATCGCATTGCTTGGAGAACCAAAATCCATGTAGCCGACCCCGAAAATCTCGGGAATGGGCTTTGATGATGATGATGATGATTCCTTTCATCCATTGAGATTGAATCCCTCAACTCAGGGCTCCTCTTTAAATACTCTTTGATTTGGTTCCACACTACAAGCCAATAGTAGCCGTGATCAAAAGAGATGGTAAAGAACTTTGATTCCTCTATCAGGCCCAAACTGACTCTGATTGCTCAAGAATGTGTAGACGCTGACCCTATATGTGCAAATTCAGTACACGGATTCTCTCTGAACGCTGACCCTATAATTGCAATTCTCTCTCAAATATGAAATTGATGAGTTGCTAATGATTTTGTTGTACGGTGTCTATTTGCAAGGTAGAACAGTTGTCCGGTGTAATCAAATATATGCAACTCATACCTGCAAGCCTGCAACTCTCTTTGGGAAGAGTTTGCAGATGATTCACTTCATTGGTGATTCAGTGCCTACATTTTTCTCTGATTCCTTAACTATGGAAAGGGAGACCGCATCTCCTAATATCCATCTGTATAATATTATCATGATGTGTACAGAGAACTGTGAGAGGGATCAGATCGCTTGAATTATTTATGTTTCTGTGTTTCATCTCCATCTATGTGGTTTAGAATTCAATTGTGCAAACGACATTTTGAATTGATGTATTAATTTCGTGCATTTTTGTTGTCATTCTTGAGTGATCTCCCACCATGATAAAGAGTTGATGAATTACAATGCATGAGTCCAATACTAATTGCTCCTTCAAGTGAGAGATCATTCATCGCAACTCTCCTTAAATTTGTGGCCTTGTTATTGACACTTCCATCATTATGTTCCTTCCACAACACCCAACAATAGAGACAGGTACAACCTTCCAAAGAATCGTTCCTTTTGGGGACAAAAAGGAAAAAACCCTGACGTCTCAAGAAGATCTCCGCTGACCCAAGTATCACTCCCTAGAACCCTGAAAAAGCTCCAAAATGTCTCCAAATCACACTTGACCACGAGAAATTAAGAATAAGGTGTTTCGAGATCTTCATATTCGAAGCACACAATACATAATTACAATTAGCAATCCACCCCCCACCCCACTCTAAATAGAGCTCACTAGTATCCGACTCAGCCATCACTGCCACCACATCAGCCTCCGTCTCCTTGTCGACATCCAAACCGAGGACTTTTTGGCTGCAGCACAGTCTTAAAGGGTTAGGACCAGAGCTCGGTTCGTCAGGATCCTAGCATGCCTCCTTGGTCCTAGAGGATTCTCCCCTTCACTTCTTCTTTCATAGCACCACCACTTGAATTCACACACCGGCTCTCCCTACTTCGCCTTCCCTTTCCTTGAGATGAAGATTGGTTCCTAACTTCTTAGCCCTCTCAATAAAATTAAACACTTCATCCTCAATTTATTGAATTGTTACAAATTGGATCTCTCGCCACTAGGGTCACTCAATTGTTATTCTTGTGATTATTTTTTCAAAATTCTCTACCGAGATATAAAGAATTTTAGGAGTGAATATTGGATTCCTCTTTCTTTTTAGGGTCACTTCATTTCTTTCAAACTTTTGGTGTTTATTCTCTTCTGGTACTGCAAGAGATATCCATCACTATTGTCAGCAATGCAATCTCAAATACTACTCTCTAGGGTAGTATTTACACACACATTTCAGGCTTTCAGCTTTAAACTGTCTGATTTCACATGCCACTGAACAAACCCTCTTAGTTTTATTTCCCTTTGATCCAATGAATTAATTGATTCTAGACTCAAATCTAGAGCCCCTGGAGCTGTTTGTAAACTAGATTTTGCTAAAGCTTTTGATACTATGAGCTAGAGTTTCATTCTGTAGTTTCTCTTAAGAATGGGTTTTGGCTCTAAATGGAGAGCCTGGGTCCAAATTGTGCTCAGCACCGCTCTGTTTTCAATCAAAATCAATGGTTCCCTTCATGGTTTCTTCAACGCTTCAAGGAGTGTCCCACAGGGAGACCTCTTTCTCCCCTTTTGTTCTCTCTAGTGGGAAAAGCTCTGACCCAAATGGTCCTCAAGGCAGAAAACCTCCAGCTGATCAAAGGGTTCAAGGCTAATGATCATGGCACTTCCATTCCCATTCTTCAGTATGCAGATACCAGTCTCTTCCTTGACCCTTACCCTAATCAATTTAGAGCAATCCACTTTGTTCTTCTTTGGTTTGAAGTTGTCTCAAGGTTAGCCATTAACTTTCACAAATCCATTCTTCTGCCAATTGGGCATGCTTCCAATCTGTCAGTTCTCGTGCTGAGGATCATCTTCCTTCCAAGTATTTAGGATTGCCTCTGGGGTGCTACATTTAAGAGCATACAGGCCTGGAAATCACCAGTTGATAGAGTCAAATCTAGACTTGCAGTTTGGAAAGCCAAGTACATTTCCTAGGCTTCACTCTCACTAGCATCCCTGTTTATATGATGTCTGCCATCCCCATTCCATCTCTATTGCCAATGACATTGACAAAATTTGCAGACTTCCTGTGGGGTTCAAAGAACAGTTCTAAGCTGCTTCGTCTTGTCAATTAGAATGATATTTGTAAGCAGGCATCAGAGGCTTCATCTGTTCAACAAGGCTCTTTTGTCCAAGTGCTATGGAGATTCCGAAAGGAAGAAGGAGCTCTCTGGAAATCTGAGAAATATGGCCTTCAAGACAGAGGATGGTCCTCTTCAGTTCCTAGTGGTCTTTATGGTGTTTGCTGGTGGAAGGCTATTGCTAATCTTCAACCTTCTTTTAACAAAGAGATTACTTTTGTACCAGGCAGAGGAACTCAAATTGATTTTTGGGAAGACAACTGGCTAGTCAATGAACCCCTTAGAGACAGTTTTCAATGTCTTTTCAGGATTTCTTTGAGATGAGTAAGGCCCATCTCCCAGTTTTATCTAGGAATGGAGAATAATTCTAGCATCTGGGACAAGGCATTTAGAAGGGGGATGAGAAATCAAGGAAATCACATCCTTAGTTCAGTTGATTGATCTCCTGCAACACATTCATCTATCTGATGAGGATGACGATTGGGTTTGGAAGGATAAAACTAAGAAATTTTCAGTAGCCAATTCCCACCACAAGAAATCCTATTTTTTCTCTCTGCCACCAATATTGTCTACCTTCCTTCCCTCTTTGGCAACAAATCTTTTGGATGAACGAAGTCCCGGCTAGAGTCAATTTTTTCATTGGGTCATTTGCTTGTGGAATAATTGTTACCATTGATAATCTCATAAAAAAAAGGTCTTCACTAGTCAAACAAATGCTCTCTGTGTGAATCTGAACCTGAATCAATTGAGAGTTTTTTCTTCACTTGTCCTTTCTCCACCTCCATTTGGTCTGTCATTTGTCCTTTCTCCACCTCCTGTTTCCCAGCGTGGGTATCTCACTAGAAAAATAATGGTTGCTCTATTAAGGGTTCTTGGATCTGGATCAGATTAGCCCTCTGTGGACTATTTGGAAAATGAGGAATAGTAGAATTTTCAAGGACAAGAAGAAAGACGCACTATCTGCAGGGACATCAAAGCCCTAGTGTGGCATTGGGGTCAAGTGTGGGAGATTTTAGTTGGGGTAGAATTTCATGTGTGTATCTTTGATTGGGAAAGCATGTTTTCTTTGTAATTTTGTTTTCCTGCGCAGGGTCTTTCCCCTTCTTGTACTATGACTGCTTGTACTTTGTGACTCTCAATCACTTTTGTTTATTAATATATTCTCTGGTGTTTGATTAATAAATAAATAAATAAAACTTTATACACAAGTCCTTGTGCCATTTGAATTTAAATAATGAAATTGATACAAAAAGGACCAAATTTTTCAATGCAATGAGGAAAAATACAGAACACACAAGGGGGAGGGGGTGCTAAACATAATATGCTTGTTGTCAAGGACAAGAAAACTCGAAGATAATAAACACGTGAATAAGCCACATGAAATGAGAAGTGAAGCAAGGATAAACCAGACTCACTGCATTCAAGTTTAAGTGATTGATCTTTGATTGGTAAGAAATCTCTTCCACTTGAAGGTTCAACATCTATCATTTCAGATTCATTACGATCAGAAACTGAGCCAACACATCCATGGTCACCAATGGTCTGAAGTTTATCATAGAGGCTATCCCACATCCCATATTTCATGGATGTCACCTGCAAATCCAAGACCATTCCTTTGTTAATGTAACCAACAATTCTGTTAAGGCCATTTGCATTACCAAGGACAAAACTTATTGCAATCTGAAAATATGTATTACATCTGTATCCAGTGGACCTTTACTGATCTACCGCATGCAAAACAACAAAAAAAACAGTCATACACAATGTATTTAAAAAGAGTTTTTCGGTATCGAAGCGATCATGCTTTTTTCAATGTGAAGCTCATGCGTAACAAAGTGTAACGAGGCGTACACCTTGATTTTAAAAAAAAAATGATGAAAAAATATTAAAAATCATTAAAAAAAATGTAACAATCATCAATGCAAACGATAACACATGAAACTAATCAGAAAAGTAGTTGAGGCGTTACAGAATAAGAACAATCATCGTACGCATTATAACCAATATTCAAATCGCTCATATGCGCTTAAACGATTTTTTGGCGCTTCACGCCAATGCGTAACAGAGGTGATATAAATGAGAAGAAGATTATATATTGTTTACTTTACAATCCAGACTCTTTCCTTCACTAGGTCACAATCCAGACTCTTTCCTTCATTAGATTTCAATCCAAACTCTTTCCATCAGTTCAAGAATGAATTTTGCTGAATAGTAAATAGCGAGAATAATATCATAGAAGACACCAAACCTAGACTACTTAGGACCAAAGCAATTGAATCGTAACGTACATCAAAATGGGGATGAATCATAACGTACATCTTAGGCCCCGTATAATGATATTTAAATATATTACTGACTAGATAATACATGAACGTCGCTTTAGTGTTATGATTTAAGAACACTTTGCTTTCCTTAATCATGGCCCATGAGGCATTATAAAATCTTGGGTTTTTTTAGGTTGGCCCTTATTAGTTTATACGTAATAGAGTTTGGCCTTCATTTACAATTTTAATTGAGTTGACTCTCATTAGGTCAACTATTGACTAGCTAATATTATTTATTTGACTAAAATACCCTCATCATGAATGCACATGCAAGACACGTGTCCACAAAAATACCCTAATGCTAATCTCGAGATAATAATATAATAAAAAAATATAAATCTACCAAATCTTTTCCTTCTTCAACTTATCTGCAAAACACCACCCTCCCAAAAAAAACAAGCAACAACATCAATCTCTCCCTCCAACTCTAACATCCATGATAAAGAAAAAGGGAAAAAGAAATCAAACAATGCGTGGCATTCTCGAATCGAAGTTTTGCAACGAAATTCACCTTCTCCCATATTGACACCTTCTAGGGGAGCCCCTTTGTTATTTTGCGGAGCCTTCCCCATTGCATGCCCCTCCGCCGTGATCACACTTGGCTGAAAGATAGGTTTGAGTTTGAAAATGGAGGACAACCAAAATTTGTGTACTTTAGTTACAATCATTGTCTTCGAGTCTTGGATAGTTTTCTTTCATTATTTCTTTAATGCCAACACCACACCGCGCTCTCTCTCTCTCCCACAATCAATTCCTCTCTTGAAGCTTCAAAATCTTTGCACTTGAAGGTTTGAAACCCACTTTAGCACATAATCAGAGATTGGTTTTGCTTCCTTCCAATTCTCATCCAATCTTTGCATCAATTAAGCAATTTTTTCGAAATCTTGAACCTCAATTTTGTGTTTCTTTTTAGAATCCATAGTGCTTTTTAGGTGAATTCCCACAAAGGGTTTTCGATTCTTGAATGTTTCTTCAGAAATCCTGATTGAATTCATCCATAGGAGCTCTCTTTAGGTGGTAGTGATTCGGTTCTTTCGGTGATGTTTCAGGTCTTCTTGTTCTTTATATTCGTCATGGCAACATTTGCACCAGGAATTCTATTGAAGCTTCTTAATGGGATGAATTCAGGGGTCAAACTAACTAGGGAGTATAGATGCTCACTCTTGCAAGTGATAGATATAGTCCCGACTGATCTTGATGAGAAGAATGAAGAATCTATGGCCTAATCATGGGTTTTACATAAATGTGTCAATTCTTCTCATTCGATTTTTGTCAGTTTGCCTGATGAGCAAGGTGACCTTGTTCTTAGTAACAAAATGCAGCTTGGGTAGTTCATCGCACGCCCCTCCGCCGTGATCATTCCATTTCCATGGTTACTTGAATATGAAGCTTGTAAAGGCATATGTTGTGGCTCGTCTAGAAACACATTGCTCGCTAGCCTTTGTAGATGGACCTCAATTGCAACTTTGTGTACCCACAAGTAACTTCCCAATTTTTACCTTATACATTACTTCCTCAATTGTTTACATAATGTTGAAATGGCTTGGAGTATTATGAGGTAGTATTTGGGAACTAACTCTCACTGCTCTGATAAACATTGGATTTGTGTGGAGTTGGAGGTGAAATGGAAAACTTTCATATACAACATTGATACCATACATGTGTATCCCACTGGAACCATCTCCTCATCCTCCAAACACTAATTTTGTTTGTCCTCCAACATTGATGATGTTGATTGTTGTTTTTTTTAGGGGAAGTGGTGTTTTGCAGAGAAGTTGAATTAGGAAGATATTGGGTAGATTTTAGTTTTTTCATTATATTACTATCTCGATATTAGCAATAGGCCTTTGTATTTTTTGTGAATTTACATGTGCTTTGCATGTGCATTTATGATGAAGGTATTTTAGTCAATAAAATAATAATAATTAGTCACTATGGTTGACCTAAGAGATTTGTTAGAAAATGAGGGTCAAACTCAATTAAAAATTTAAATGAGGGCCAAACTCTATTACTATAAGCTAACTCTCACTACAGTGATAAACATTGGATTTGTGTGGAGTTGGAAGTGAAAAAAAGAACTTTCATATACAACATTGATACCATACATGTGTATCCCACTGGAACCATCACCTCATCCTCCAAACACTAATTTTGTTTGTCCTCCAACATTGATGATGCTGATTGTTTTTTTAGGGGAGAGTGGTGTTTTGCAGAGAAGTTGAAGGAAGAGATTGGATATATTTTAGTTTTTATTATATTATTATCTCGAGATTAGCATTAGGCATTTTGTATTTTTTGTGAATTTTAAATGTGCTTTGCATGTGCATTTATGATGAGGGTATTTTAGTCAATAAAATAAAAATAATAATAATTAGTCACTATGGTTGACCTAACAGATTTGTTAGAAAATGATGGTCAAGCTCAATTAAATTTTTAAATGAGGGCCAAACTTAATTACGTATAAGCTAATAGAGCCAAACTCAAAAAACCCTAAAATTTTTAAGAGTTCACAAGACTATTTAAAAGCATCCTCTTTGCTCCATATCTCAGACTCACCCCTGTATTAAAGAACTAAGATTTGGAGAAAAACAACAAAACTCTCAACCTAAGCATAGCAAACAAACCCTTATCCTCCTGAAGTATTAAAAAATAAAATTTTAAAGAGGAAGGATCTATTTGGGTCTTTTACTGCAAATTTAGGACACCGTTTTCATTTAATTTAATTAAAAGACCATGCATGTGCAAAATAAATTTTCTTGGCATCTCCATCTCTATGCAATGTGCACTCTCTCTATAACAGCTTTCTCTTCCACGCCAGCCATCACCATCTCCTCTCTCTTGTGTCCTTGGTCTCTGTAACACAAAGCTACCTCCTCTTCCTTCTCTCTTTGCAAAGGCATCTTATCTTCAAAATCAACTCCGGTACAAATCTAGTCGCGAAGAGAGGCCAAAAGAGGAGATGAAGCAGAGTGAGAAACAATGACAGATTTGGGTGGTGGTTGGGCGATTGAGAGAGTGGCGAGGACAAAAAATGGGGCAGAAGAATAACTCCGTCAGAGAGAGAGAAATGTTTTTTAATCACTCACAGAAAGAGAGAAATAGATTTGCAAAAGGTATTGAGAAAAGGGAATAAAGATGGTGATATTTCACGTTAAAAAGAAAATAGAAAAACTGAACATTTGGCCTTAGTCTCGTGTAGGGTCCTTTTAACCAAATGAAAACCTATCGTGTCTTAAACGGACAGGCAAAACAAAATTAGGCCATTTTGGCCCAATATAATCACATAAAAAATTATTAAAAATAAATTAGTCGTCCTTAAATAAATGCATGTCATAGCATGATTTAAAATTGTAATTTGTGATTTATTCTACAAATTGAACCATTGCACTCATTGCATTCTAGGTTTTTCAACAATTTAAATCAAACAGTAAGTCTCCGTTTGAATGGTACGAATTAAACAACTACTAGCACCTTGCTTACGATCACTTACACTTTTGATAATATCGATGCAGGACTTGTATTAAATTTATACTATGGGAGTACCAATCTCAATTTAAAATTTTGTGGCATGTTGCAAAACCTAAGAACTAGTTTGGAAAACATTATGAATGAATTTGTCAGAGTTAAAAACACAAATGTATTGCTAGTATATCAAATGGAACTTTATCCAATGAAAATTGAACTGAAACCCCTAATTTAACACAAGTGTTGTAAAAATCACTTAGGCTTTGTTTGTTTCACGGAAAATAAATATTCAAGGAAATAAAATTATGGAAAAAGAAATTCGAGAATTCTTATTTTCCTAAAATCTTGTGTTGTTTGGTTGTTTAATGGAAAATCATATTCAATAAACAAATATTTGCATTGCGTGATGGTATTTGAGTTGATTGTGCAGCAAGAGTAAAGGTGGTGATACGCAATAAACGATTCGGAGCTAGATGCGAAAACAATAATAGAAGAAGAAAATCAGAATTTTTCCCAATCCTTCCAGTCTTCCACTATATTATTAGAACAAGGATTCCAACCTCTCAAGAACAAAGTCTCTTGAGGTTCCAAACTTTTCTTTCTTACAAAGACTACAATATTCCAACCTCTCGAAAAAAAACTCTCTTAAGGCTCCAACCTTTGCTTTCTTACAAATACAATTCTCTCGAAAACAAACTCTCAAGGCTCCAACCTCTCAAGAACAAACTTTCTTGAGGCTCCAACCTTTGCTATCTTACAAATATTACAATACTCTCGAGAACAAACTTTCTTGAGGCTCTAACTTCTCAAGAACAAACTCTCTTGAAGCTTCAACCTTTGTTATCTTATTAATTAACAAAGATTTCAATACTCCCTCGAGAACAAACTCTTCAAGAAGCTTCTCCCTCAAGAAAAACTTGAGGCTCTCTCAAGAACAACTCTCTTGAGAGCTCTGTTGAACAAGCTCTGAGCCTACATCTCTGACTTTGCTCATTGATCCTAAATTCTTCGATGCCTCCTGAATGCCTTGACCTTTCATACAAAGTCATTATATATAGGCCAACAAATCTAAACCAAACATGGAAAACCTACTCCTAATAGAAAAGTATTTCCATATTACTTTTTTTGTCCCTCTAGGAGAACCTTCTTGTTTAACCAAAAAACTAACTCCTAATAGAAAAGTGTTTCCATATTGTTTTTCCTTATCCCTCTAGGAGAAACCTCCCTTATTCCAATTTCCTAATTAGTTTAGGAAACTTTCCTTGTCTTAATTTAACAAGGACACCTAATTCAAATTAGAAACCTTCTAAGAAGGAAACTTTTGTCCAAAAAACTTCCCTTGCCCTAATTAATTAAGGAATCTTTATCCAAAGAGGAAAGTTTCCTCAATTAACCACTAAGCTCCTAAAGGAAGATATTATTGTATTAGGTGGTGTGGTTGACTTCGCAGTTAAAGTGGCGGTAAGAATGATGTTGTGATGGTGGCGGGGGTTGTGGTATGGTGGTGGTGCCAACGCAGAAGGTGGTCGCAATAATGAAGTTGCAACCATAGATATGGTACATTGGTGGTAGTTATAGCAGCGACGACGGTGGTGTGGTGGCTACAAAGGTGATAATGATGGTGGTTGTGGTGGCAGCGTTAGTTGTGGCATGGTGGTGGTAGTAGTGGTCGCACCATTGTAGTTAAGGCGAGGCAGACGAGCTTGAAAATGCGTGAGGCGTGAGGCGAGGCAGACGCCTTAGTGAAGTGAGGCAGTCTTAACATTTTGTTAAAGATTTCTTTTATAAAATTGAAACATAACATCATAGTAGTATACATCATCATTTTGATGAATATCATAAGCAAATATGCACAAAAAGTGACACAACTACCTAGAATCGAAATGGAAATATAATAAAGTTGTATAGCATATAGCGAAAAGATGCACTACATAAGTGACAAGTAACTTGCAAACATCCACTAAATTATTAAAAATCAACAATATTGAAAGAATAGAAACTTGAGAATATTGAGCATTTGTATAAAAAATTGTTGGAATGGTAGGTAAAAATCCACAAGTATGATCACTATTGATATTCCAAAAGCATAAAAATCATTGAACTATGCTATTAAAAATCAAGATTGATGTTGATCACATATTGATCAAAACATAATATGTTTTCTCAAAAAAAAAAAAAAGTGCGACAAGTTTATTAAAACTTAAAAATGTTTTATCTTGTTTTTATCAAATTTATCAAATATTACATCAAGAAATATAAAACCCTATTATAGAATGGGTTGCAACCTCTTTTTGCTGCAAATGGGTTGTAAATAGGCTGCAATTGGGTTGGCTGCAACCATTTTTGGGCTAAGGCAGTTGAGGAGGTGAGGCGGTTGAGGCGGTTAAGGCAGGGCGAGGCGGTTCGAGGTGGTCCTAGGCCGACGCCTCATTTCACCGCACCGCATTGCCTCAATTTGAGGCGAAATTCTGTAAAAACACCTTAAGGCGCGCCTCAAGCGCACCTAGGTGGTCACCTTCACTACACTAGGTCGCACTAATGTGATGATGGTAAGTGGGATGGTTGTATTAATGTGGTGGAGGTTGTGCGCTATCGTGGCAGTGGTGGTGGTTGAGAATTGTGATGGTGGAAGTAATGATAATGATGGTGGTTGTAGTGGTGGTGGTAGTGGTGCTAGGTTGGTGGTGGTGTTTGTGACATGATGGTAGTGGTGGTATGGTTGCAAAGTTGAAATGGTGGTTGTAAGGGTATGGTAGTTGGCGGTGGTGGATATTGAAAAATTAAAATTATGATAATAAAAACTAAGGAAAATCAACATCCCATCAAAAACTGGGAACTTGATTTTCCTCCCATGAGGCTCCCTTGGAATAAAAAATTTCTAAAGATAGAAAATTTTCCATGAAACAAACACTAGAAATTTTAAATTCTGGAAAAAAAAATTTCCACGAAACAAACGCAACCTTAAACAACACTTTTTAAACCGCAATTCAAATAAACTCAAAACATAAAAGATGAATCGTTCAATTCAAATATATATGTTATGCACATTCGATCTTATCCTAAAATCATGGGTCAATGTATCACGACTTCTTTTTTCTTTTTTGCGTTGTTTTTAGATTTTACCAGCTCCTTCCAACCAATCAAAGAAATTTTGTTTATGGAATTCTAGGAAATCTATCATTTTATTACCCTTGACCTCACTGAAATCAAGTTGGTGGAATCCATGGATTAACACCTGCATTTCTATGGATTATCACCTCAAGTATTATATGATATTGTAATGGCAGTAAAATGTTGATGCATCCATCACACCTTAGAACAAAATTGTTCACTCGAGTCCCTCCGGAACCAATCCACCAGACAGATTAATCAAACTAATTATTACAAATATGATGGGGTTATTATTGAACCCATGACCACCATAATACATACTAAAGTCTAAAACAAAGCTATAAAGTGTTGATGTTTTAATGGTAATTAATATTAAACACACCCAAAAAAACAAAAAAATTATTGAGGTCAGGTGCGAGTCTGTGGATACACGGAAACAGACCTGAAACGAAGTTGGGCATGCATTCACAATGTGGCTCAAAATTCATTTAGAGGGACCCATCCATGATCTGTTACCACGAACCAATTTTCCATCCCTATGGCCATGGTAACATTTCTAAAGCTTAACTGTTAGAGTTGAAAATGGAAGAGTGCAAGTCCACACTTAAGAATCATTACTCAAACGGTCGCTAAGCAACGTGGAACGTATCATAGTGCCAATATAAACTCATCCTAGGCTAGGCGCATTTCTAGCACACTTTACTGACCTCAAATTTATTTTATAAAAGAAATCAAAATACTTCCAACCAAACAAACCATACCGCTGGTTGACGATTCTAGTATATCATCCTGGACAATCTTCCCCATATTTGGCTTGGATGAGCTTGGTGTTCAATTGTGAATATTCAAAGCCACCCTTAGGGAACCAAAATCCTTCCATGCAATCAGGTAGTACTATTTGCTAGATGGAAAGGTATTAATTTGAGGAAACATCCACCAGGTTGTAAGGGTGGTAATTGATAGGGTGCTGCGCAAGGTGTGTTTAATATGAATGACTCCCTGGCCTTGGAAGCATATTCATTTCTTTTTTCTTGAGATGTATTAATCTTTCCCTTTTTTATCAGCAATACAAAAAGTATCGTATATATATCCAAAAGTATAAAATTAGATCTAAGTGTGAGCTTCTAGCACTATTTCTCCCCAATCAAACATACTACAGGAGAATTTTGAGTTTCTAGCACTATTTCAACCAAAGGGTATGTACATACTTAGAAACACTCTTCATACAACCCAAGCCATTGCATGGAGAAGACTAGCACACACCCACTTTCCTATAGAGGGGAGATTAAGGGCTTGAAGAAGACCAATCCTCATCCAACTGTTGAATTGTTGTTAGAATGGTAGCTTGAATTTTGAACTCTGCATGACAGTCAGTCCAAATATTATGAGTGAGTGCAGGAGAGAAGCACGTGGTTAATGCCCTCTGCATTAAGACTACATAAAACACATTGGTTTGGGATGATCATCCCCCTTTTGTTTATATTGTCAACTGTAAGTAGTTTGCCATGACGTATTGTCCAAAGGAGAAAGCAAGCTCGAGGGGGGGTGTCTTTGAGCCATACAAGTTCATGGAGCCTATGGATTCTGAGCTCATTAACTAAGAACAACACTTGAAGTTTGATATTTTCATGGCAGTCTTTGACAGTGAAAGAATTGCCCTGTCCATTCCAAACCCATTTGTTACAATCCTCATCTAGCTAAATCGCTTCAGTGTCATTCAATAAACTTGCTATTAGGGGAAATTCCCCACCATTCAGATGTCTTCTAAGATGAAATTTTCAGGAATGCAGCCCTTGATGCTGATCACTGGAAATGGAAGTGCAAAAATCTGAAACCTTCCCATGTTTCTTACTGCAAGCACTGAATATAGCTGGGTACTGAAGTTTAAGGGGCTGGTCACCTAACCAGTTGTCATCCCAAAAACTGATTTTGTCTCTTTGTGTGCTTCAAAAGAGATCTAAGAGGAGTTGCTTGTGAGCCATGATGCTTTTTCCAAATAGACCAGCCATGAGTGGTAATGTGAGATTGAGCAAACGAGCCATTTGGGGTGGCACCATACTCGGCAACTATGACCATCCTTCATAAAGCACTTTGTTGAAATCCTTGACCCTCCTAACACTCAATCCCCCTTTGTCTTTGGGTTGGCAAACCTTCTGCCAAAGATGATATTTCTTCTTGGAGTGTTGCCCCAAAGAAAATTGGCATCACCTTCTCCATTCCAGCTGCCACTGAGGTAGGCGCTGTGCATAAGGAAAGCATGTGTACTGGGATGCTCAAAAGAGTGCTTTTGATCAATGTTCCCCTGTGCGCTTTGGCTATGTATTTCTACTTCCAAGTGCTCAGCTTGTTTTCAATGTGATCAAGAGTTTCTTCCCATGCTATGGAATCTTTATGTTTAACCCACGAAAAAGGCTCAGGTATGTGCAAGGGAAAGAACATTTGTTACACCCTATCATGGAGGCCCAGAGAACAAGTTGTGGAACATCACCAACCGGAAAAAGCTTGGTGTTGGAGTAATTTACTTTAAGACCAGAATCACCTCAAACCTCAAACCAAATCAGGATTTCTTTGATTGCGGTAACTTCTTGCTCTTCAGGCTCAAAGAACAGGATAGTGTCTTCAGCATACTGAAAAACGAGAATGGAGGGAGCTGAGGTGCACACTTTAAACCCATGAATCATCTCAAGCTCTTCAGCCTTCAGAACTAGAGAAGTAAGGCCTTGAGCTACCAGTACAAAGAGCATGGGGGAGAGTGGGCCCCCCTGCCTAACACCTCTGGTGGGTTTGAAGTTGTAGCATTCTTTAGCCTCAGAACTAGAGAAGTAAGGCCTTGAGCTGCCAGTACAAAGAGCACGGGAACGAGGGGTTCTCCCTACCTAACACCTCTAGTAGCTTTGAAGTGACCAGAAGGTGTACCATTGATCTCATAGAGTATGAAGCAGTGGCAAGGATAGTGCGGATCCATTTGACCCATTTCTCACCTATACCAAATCTATACATCATGTCAGAGAGGTAGCTCCATGATATAGTATCAAAAGCTTTGTAGAAATCAATTTTGAGCATAAGACCAGGCCTGCCCTGCTTTTAAAATGAAGACCCCATCCACAAGCTGTCCCTTGTCAACAACAGCTGATTGATAGGGATAAATAACGGATGAAAGTGTGGGGTTGAGTCTCGACGACAGCACCCTTGAGATGCACTTGCACATAGAAGGAATCAAGCTAATAGGTTTGTAATCTTCAATCCTATTAGCTTCTTTTTTTCTTGGGATAAGGGTGATGAGGGTGGTGTTTAGTCTCCAATCCAGAAACCCACTGTTGTAAAAATCAGCAATGACTCCCAAGACATCCTGTTTGATAAATTCCCAAGATTTAGTGTAGAAATCTGTTGGATATACATCCATGCTAGGAGCAACATCCCATTTGAGGGTATTCATCGCAACCGGGAGTTCACTTTCAGAGATGTCAGCTTGGAGTTGTTCCATTGCCACATTAGAGATGCAGGGGGAAATCAAATCATTGATTGTAGGCCTCCGAGAGATACATTCAGTCAAAAGGTGTTTATAATATTGAGTGATGTGGCTAGCAATCTGGTCTTGGTTCACAACTTCATCATGAATTTCCAGGAAGGAAATGGAGTTGGAAATGCTTCTTAAATTTGCAAGCTTATGGAACAGTATGGCTCCATTTATGCCCCACTTAACCCTTCTTTCCTTTTCCAACAAATATGGTTCCTCTCGAGTAATTTGACAAGCTCCATTCTATCTTTGGCTCTCTGATCCCAGTCAGCGTCAGTAAGTTCCCTGCCTTTTTCAACCAGATCAAGAGTGTGCACAGCTGCTTGAGTGTTATCAATCAAAGTGCTTAATTTACCAAAGACATTGATGTTCCAATCCTTGAGGAAGCTCTAAGTTTTTGAGCTGATTCCAAAGACTAAAACCAGCATTCCCAATAATATCAAGTGTTTTCCAATTGGTTTCAACATCTTTGATTAAGGAGGGTGCTCAAACCAGATCCTCTTGAACTTGAAGGGCTTAGGGCCAGAGGTGTTGAGAACTTGTTGGAGGACAACTGCATGTGATCAGAACCAAACCTCTCAAGAAGCAGCTCATTGATATCTGAGAATTGGTCTCCCCAAGAATTGGAGTATAAAAATCCGTCTACCTTGACATGGAAGGTTGTCTTGTTGATTGGACCATGTGAATCTACCTCCCTACAGGATGAACCCTCTTAAGCTATAATGATTGATGAAATCTCTGATTGCCCTTCTTCTACTAGCCCTTAGCCAAGGTTCATCCAAAAGCCCTGCAATGCTCTCTAATTCTTGCCAGAATTGCATCAAATAATAGCTATCCCAAAGCAAAGCTGTGCAATGCTCTCTAATTCTTCCGAGAATTACACTGAATAATAGCTATCAACTGGCCTATACACATTAGTCATGACCCAAACAAAATCATCAAAGGTGCTTGACAGATAAGGTGAAAACTCCTTTGAAAACTTCAATATGGTGGGGAAGGTCAGTTTGCCAAACTGTGAGCAGGCCTCCTGAACAGCCTTGAGCTTCTGCAAACGCCCATTTTACAGTGTTCCTTTCCCAAATGCTATGAAGAAGGTCCGCTTCAATGTTTGCCTTCTTCGCCTCCTGGATGATGGTGACAGTTGGCTTTGTTTTGGTTATGAGAGCTTTCAGACTTGCAATTCTCTCAAGAGCTCCCAACCCCATACAATTCCAAGTCAAGACTTTAATATCCATTTAGATCAACAGTCCCTTTAAGTCGGAGGCCGTGAATGGAGAGGAGAGTTGGCAGCAACATTCAGCAGTTTAACAACCAAATCTCTATTTATTTTTCCGTAATGGATCCTTTGATATTACGCAATCTTGTAATTATATTATAAGAGTTCTTAGTAGTTTAAAAGTTTTATGATGATGGAAGTTGCTCATATCCACTTACTTGATGATATTCCGCAATTATGGTTTTGCTAATGTGCTCCTTATATGTGCTATTATGATCTCATTAGTATTCTACATAGCTTTGTTGTTTGTTGATGATATTCATCGAATATAAAATCGCATGCATTAATAAAGTTCAAATAAAATAAGTCACTGCTTGAAGTTTGCACTCATGAAATCTAAATTCTAAATTTGATGCATCACACGAAATCTTGAGAGGGTATGGTTACAATTGGCAATGACAAGGACACTGCAAAATCAATCGGCAATTTGGAAGGGTCTAGAAGCTCTGAGGATCTTGAAGTGTGATCGCATGAATATGTATCTTGGGCCCCAGTGGTGGACCCAGGATTTCAATCAAGGAAGGACGAAATTATAAGGGATTGTTGGTCATTAAATGGAGTTATCAGAAGCGAAGTTAGAAAATTTTGTACTTCGGACGAAGGACTGTGACTTCGCGAAATTTCGTGAAATATTATGAATTATTTCAAAATATTTCGTTTTTTCTTTGTAAGTTTCGACATTTTCATGTAAAACCCAAAAATTATGAAGCAAATTACATTTTTTTCGATCAAAACTATTTTATCATTTTCTTAGATTTTGTTTTATATTTTCATGTAAAACCCAACAACTTGTGAAGCAAATTACATTTATAGGGATACGTAAGTATTTGGGCTCCATGTTATGTATTTAATGTATTTATTAGGTTACTTGTTCATATATTTATATATGTTTGACATACACTCAAAATCTTTACTTTTTTCTATATGCAATGAAATATCTTAAAATCAGGAACCAAAATTAATTCGAAAAAAGAAATTACAATCCTTGCACCGGACTAATAATTTGACAACAAAACAACTATAAGAAACACATTCTATATATCAAACTGAATCGGGCATAATATTTTAACCAATTTGTGATTGAGTCGTCAAGAATTTAATGAACTCAAACAAGCCTAATAACTAGAATACATGATAAAAATTATTTAAGTTTAATCTGGAAAAGTTTGAAATGTGCAAACATAATAAGTTCCTAATTACAAGTTTATAGAAAAAAATTGGGGGAGGTTTACGAGCTAATCCAACCCCCAAATTTTATATGAATTGAATAATGATATATATTTTCATTGAGTCTATAGTTTTTTGTCTTAGATTTTTCTTACAGATTTTTTGGTGGGTTTTATTTTATAACATTGTTTTTTGTTTGGGTTTCATACTACTTGTGAACAAACAAGTTTTTGTTAAACTATAAAAAAAAAAAAATCTTTTAATGTATTCATATAATTGCATAAAAACATCTTATGAAAAAAAAATTTGGATAGTCACATTTAGAAAGAATAAAAAAAACTTATATATATGTTAAAAAAATTTCTTACCCTCCAATGGAATCGAACTTGGGTCATTAGTGAAGAAGTCTTAAAGACCAACCACTATACCAAAGAGCTGATATGTCTTTTGTCGAATAAAATTTTATAATATTGTTTTTCTACATTTATATTAAAAATTCAAAAAATGCTATGTATATACTTTTTTTTTCAATTGAGGAGGGCGGTTGCCCACTGTCCCTTTGTAGGTCCGCCCTTGTTGGGCCAGTGTCAGAAAGAAGCCAAATTAGACATTATAGGGATCTTGAGGGGCGTTAAACGAGGGCTCTTGACTTGCGTTCGCTTTGAGGTTTCGTAAGGCAGCACTGGCCTAAGGGAAATCGACTGGTCTTGGGATACAATACTGACCATTTATATGTATAAGCCGGTATCGGAGGATCAATAATGATGATCGGTCCGGATGGAAACCTTATTGAATACAATCAGGCATAATGAAAATGTGGAAACTTAACCTATTTCAAGATTGAATTGTTGAAGCCAAGTAAGTGGGTCATGGGCTCACAGAAGTAATATTGAACACAAAAAGGAAGCCATAAAGTGATGAAAGCTTGTTGAAAGTGGAGGACTCTTTCTCTCAAGAAGCCGGAGAATTGTACAATGTCTATTTGAATTCTACACCAATGTCCATTTGCTTGGGGTCTGATACAGTCATACTAAGACTGGAGCAGGAAGCTATCGCCAGTAAAAGCCGTGACTTGGTAAAACCCCATCAATAACATGGGAAAGTAATAAAATAATAAACAAATAAATAAAAATTCAACTGCGTGCATCACGGGAAACTATAAAATTACACATAGAGAAACATACAATATCAGGACAGAAACAAATTAGAAAATAAGCACTACTTACAGCAACATCTAATAATCCAATGCATGGGAAAGATGAAAACATAGATCTCAGTTTCTTTCTTTTTCGATCTGTAGTCCCATAAAACTGAAGCATTCTGTCAAAAACCTGGAAGTCACAAGCACATCTTGAAGAATGAGAAACAAATTTTTGAGGAGGGAGGGGAGAGGCTAAAAATATTACAAATACGAATGCATGTGTCTTCCTTGAAAGCTCACATCTCATATTGTCAGGAAAAGATTAAAATAAGAACACGTGTAAGATCACAACATGGAACATCTAAATATGATATCAACACTAGTCTAGACATGAGTTACATAAGAAATAATTAAAAAAAAATATATAATCCATGTGAAAATTGCAACAAGGAACTGATTAAAATAAATCCATTAACTTAGCTGCAATTAGTTTGTTCTAGATGTAAACTATTAACTCTTAACTAGTCTCAAGCATGTCTCAGGATACAAAATTCTACTTGCACTGGATTCTACAATTATTGGATACTATATGCTTGAGAGAGTTCCCCGCATTCAGGACTGCCTCTTCCATGGAGTCTTAAAAAGTGTGACACTCAGAAGGTATACCAACAACAGATTTTGGATGCTTTGGATTCTCATAGGAGAATAGAACCACCCTAAGTGGGTTTCACTCCCTTTCACAATGGGACTCCTAAGCGCTCTGCGTAAAGCCTAAGCTAGTCAAGGCAATGTTTTAAAAGGCGATTGAGGCGTACGCCTTGAGGCGCAAGTCGAGGCGGGGCGCACAGAAATCGCCTCTGCGCGTACGAGTTGAGGTGCCAATTGAAGGCGTTTTGCCTCGAGGCGTACGCTTTTTTATTTCCTGATCAGTTGGCGTTATTTAGTAAATGGCTCCCCAAATGCACCTAGAAACACTGCAATTGACAAGCAAATGGTTGATTGATTCATTGCTTGACATGCAAGACGCATTTGTTGTTCGCATGCCTACCTCTTCTAAGGAGATTGTCCCTTTTGAGGGTATTCCCAATTAAGGCAATCCAAACGAAAACACATGCTTTGGGGGCAATGTTACTGACCCATATCTTCTTGATGATATCTCTATCCCACCCTTGGATACTACCCCCGCTGAGCTTAAGATAGACAAATTTAAGCTGAACTGATCATTCTTGCCGCTTTGTTCCAACCTATCGTCTTCATGCTGGAATCTGAACTGATTCTCAGTAGTTTAATCTGCGTTGAACGTCAAAGGTGGAGAGTCCTCCCTGTTGGTGGCCTCCATATCATTGTAAAACTTGCTCTTTATTTGTTTGAATTTTTTATATATATATTTCACTATTTTTTACAAAAAAATGCCTCGCTACGCCTCGAGGCTACGCTTCGCCTCGGAAAAAGCTTGATCGCCTCGAGTCTTAAAAACGCTTTTTAAAATATTGAGTCAAGGTCCCCTAGAAATAATTGCAAGGTCACATGGAGCACATATCTAGTCACAGTACCCTTGACCTGATAAATGGACAAGCTGTAATGCAATGTCGTTATCCATAAACTCTAATTTTCTGCAATGAAATTGTCCTTACCATTTTTTTAAGTACTATCTTATATTAATTCTTCTATAGTGAATTTTGATTGTGTCAGAGTTCCTGGGGGTGTTCCTAGTTGAGGATTTTAACCACGTAAAAAAACAGGTCCTTGTATATTTTCTCTGTGTGATTGAAAGTGAATTTTTACATCAGTTAGTATGTGTTGGAATATGTAGATGAATCTTATATTATGATTCTGCATTTCTATTTAAAAGAAATCTTTAAATATGTAGATGAATCTTATATTATGATTCAAGTTATTTTGTCTAAGATTGGCTTTGAGAATATGTATGACCACGTTCATGTGTGGTATAGGATGCAAGGAAACAATAACCATGATACCATGGCTAAGAGATGTATGGTTTATCACAGTGATGCTTGTATAAACTGTGCAATGAAACGTTAACATGAACTAAAATTTACAAAGGAAACAAGCATACCTCAGTAACAGAGTGCACCCGACATGCTTCCTTCCAGGTTGTGATGAACTTCTCCATGTCATCATCAGCAAGGTGACTGAGCTCATTCTCACCAACATGTGCTGATAGATTTTTCGTGCTTTGTTCTTTTGTTTTTCTTTTGTCACTTTCTTGGAGACCAAGCTCATTCTTCATATCCATGTCTGGTTTAGGAAACTTTTTAGGGATATTGGCACTTTGATCCCCAGATTTCCTCTTCTTTGGAGTTGAGATTTCTTTCTCATCACATCTGAAGCCACTACTAGAAGGGGTTGATTGACCACCCATGTCACTTTTCAATCCAAGTCTTTCAATCTCTTCAATGGCTGATGGGTACGGGCAGCTACTCACACGATCTGAATTTTTGCTACTTTTAGATGAAAGCTTGCACTGACTGCTTCCAACGTTGCCGTCCTTTTTGTCAGCTTGACTATCAATGTCATTATCATCACTTTCGTCTGAAACAAATCTTATGTGATTACTACCGATTTCAGGGGTGAAAGACTTGACGCGCTGAGAAATAGCATCAAACCTTTTATCCAAAACCTTCTTCTGTGGAAAAAGAGGACGACGATGTGATGATTCAGATTCAAATTTTTTGGTTGTCTTTTTGGATGACTGGTCCAGAACTCGAAGACAATTATTTAAAGTTGTATCTTCTGTCTTCCTTGCTTCCTTTATAGAAGCTATATGCATCCTGCGGACATGGAATTTACATAAGCAGACCAGAAACCAAACTAGCAAAGACATTACAACCTTAAAATTCACATAATCCAATTCCCAAATATTTGAAACGAGTATGCAAAACATTTTAGCTCTTAGTTTCTCTAAAAGTTGCACAAGGATACCTAGCTAATACCATAATAATGTAAAAAACTAACACTATACACCATACCCTACACGTTGAAAAGTATAAAATAAATAAATAAGACAAACACAAAATCATGCGCACACACAACATTATGTATCAGCAAGGTTGTCAAAGTGGGAATCGAATAGAAAATCGTAAAGTCCATTTAAAAGATTGAATCGGAACTCAAATAAAAAATCGTAAGATTCAAATTGGGGATTCAAAATATAACATAAAAAATTATTATACCCTAAAGATATGTAAAATATATAACTTGCCAAAATAAATATTGTCTTTTATGATAAGTTTTATATGCAAGTATATTATTTCATGGTATGGTAAGATTGATAATCTAATCTATCCTAAGTCAAATTTAAGGTATTTTATGGTGAGGCAATTAAAAGTTGGGCTCAAATTGAAAGCTAGCCAATATGTTGGGCCAAATTCAAAGCCCAAAACATATATTAAGTAGAAAACCCTAAAAAGGGTGTAAACTTGTGCGAAACTGAGCCATCCGCCGCCTATAGACACTCACAAAGACAGGTATATAATTCCCTTCTCCCTTTCTTTTATTTCCTTTCTTTCTCTTTTTCTTACTTTTCTTGTTTTTCTTCATTTGTCACTGCCCTTTCTTTTTGTTTTTCTTCTTGTTCCTCGTATTTTCTTCATAAAACATATCCTATTATCCTGAAACTCAAGTCAAACTATTCATTGAGATCGCGATTTTGCGATTCAACACTGATCGAGTCGGATGATTCGACCCATTCACGATCTATTGCAGGTCACAAGGGTGCGATGCGACTTGACTCGACTCGCAAGTCAAATCGTAAGACTCTTGCAATTTTAACACCGTTGTGTATCAGTTTAACAAACTCACACTTTCGGTACATGCTTTTTCAATTTAACTCAACATTGCTTAGCTTAGATCATAGATAGCAAGTGAACATTTGGTATAATTTAAGTAACGGCTAGGACCAAAATCAATGCACTTCTACTTCTTAAAGAAGCACAAGTCCAACAAAAGTAGTCACCTTAAAATTGTGGTTAGTGGAACCAAAAAAAATGGGATATGAAGTTTAGAAGTCAAAATTTTTAAGAACCCAAGCCTACTTGATAAGTTTTTGGCAGGCACCAACAAAATATTAAAATGACATTTTTTTATTAACGAAAACTATTTTACTTTTTCATCTGGCTGGGATTGGTATGTGGCTTGTATATTTTATTCTGTTGACAGTATCTTCTTGTTGTTGATGTGGCTTGTAAGTTTTGCTCCATGTCTCAACATTGCAGCTCTCCCACGGTCCCACCCCAAAGTCTCTGATATTAGATTTCTCATCTGATCTAGATCTTGATATTGATCTTGATCAACAAAGAAACTAGTGTCATTGGCAAATTTAGGGCTGCAACTTGGGTTGGCATAGCCAAGGCCAATTGGGCAAATCAAAGGTGGAATAGGGCTTTGAGCTTCCTTGAGTAATAGGCGATCCCAATCAATATTGTACTTGATTTTGCGCAAGATCCAGATAAGGAGCTGGGATATCCAAAGATACATGTATATTACAAATGTTAATTACCTAGATAAAACAAGCCCAAGAAGGTAAGATTAATCTTTTAATATTTTATTCATAGAAAGCTTTGTTAACAAAACACACAAGAAAGCCAACAAGATAATGATATTGAATTTTGTATTTTGCTTATTTTTTTGTTAATTCAAATTTTTGCTAAACCCAACAACCCTATTAAAACTTAAAAAGACTTCTTTTTAGAATATAAAGACTTAAACATAGAACAATTGAGATTTTTCAGCTTCTATGATTGTTGGTTTAGTTTCTTATGTTTTCTATTTGCAACTTCCTTTATATTTGAATATTAAACTATTTTAAAATGACAAAAGCCCGACCAACCCGAACTGCCCAAACTATCCAAGAAGGGCTTGAATTAAAAAATGTTGAGTTTTATGAAGCATGTTCAAAATATCCACTATGTATCGGGATATCTACCCATCTTTTAGGTAAAGATATCCAAAATATCCCTGGATAGATATGTTCCAATGCTAGACAAAATATCCACAATATCCATCTTACCTTACCATTAATATATCCTACCCTATGCAACGAGGACACTATATCTACCAATTTTTAAATTATATATTAATGTTACAAGCATTTTATGGAAAGTTAGTAGTACATGAGTGGCAATATTGGCTTACAAGTGAATGAATTGACTACTATGCAGTTAATTGCGGGTTATAACGCCGAAATAATGGCGAAATAACTCATAACGGACTCGAGGTGTTAGATATTTACATAAAACGTTAGGGTATAACGGAGGGAGTTATAACGGCTTATACCCGCCATTATTTTTATTAAACGTTTTTTCATAACGCCGCTATAACGTAGCGGGCAATAAAAAAAATAATAATAAACTGACCCATCTATTATTTTTTCTCTCGATTGCAGATCTGAAAGGAGAAACAGTCGAACCCTAGCGCAGAGAGAAACGAAAGAAGAAGTAGAGAAGGAGGGAAGAAGAAGAGGAGGAGGAAACGATCGAACCCCTTTTGATCAATCAAAAGGGTTTCGATCGAACCCTTTGATCTGTTTGAGGGGAAGAGAAGGGAAGGAGAAGAGAAGGAGGGAAGAGGGAGGAGGAAGGATCGATCTTATACCTGCTGCTGATCTCATCTCTGTAAGTAATTTTAGTCTTGTTTCTTCCTTTTTCCTCCTTCTTTGTTTTGCTTTCCTTCTTCCTTTTCCTTCTTCCTTCTTCTCTGATCTCTGTTTTGCTTTGCTTCTTCCTTTTCCTTCTTCCTTCTTCTCTGTCTCTGTTTTGCTTTGCTTCTTCATTCTCTATTTTGCTTTGATTTGCATCTTGCATGTTTTCTCTTCTTCTCAACAACTTATGAGATTGCTTTGCTTTGCACGTTTTCTCTTCTTCTCTGATCTCTGATCTCTGTCTCTTGTTTTTGTTTTTGAAGTATCAAGGCAAAGTCCCAGCAATGATGAATTAATTATACCATAAAACTTTGAAAGCTTATTTACAGCTTTTTTATATCTGTAAGTTTCCCTTCTTTAAATATTTGGTTACCTGAAACAAATATAAGCAATGAGTAATGACATTGAGTAATGATATGAATTAATGCTTAGTGATTAGTTTCAAATTTATTGGCATTATTGGCAGTAACAAGTTTATGTTTAGTGATTTACTTTTTTAACTCCCTAGTCTATAATACATTAATATACTTAGAGGGGGAGTGGAGGTATTAAAATAATTTTAAAAATATTTCATTATATACCGTTATATGCCGCTATATCTCGATATAACCCGTTATAACCTATAACGCTCCTAAACCGTTATGGGTCCGTTATCCGTTTTAACTGCATAGATTGACTAAAAATTCAAAACTTATTACTGAAAAAGTAAATCATACTAAAATGTACAAGCATGTTCTAGCGTATCCCGTATTGTATTTTTTGGCAGACGTGTCCGACACTTTGTATTCGTGTCGGATACTGATACACGCATCCTTACCTTTACATAGATCCCACCAATAACGATAATTTGAACTAGGCTTAGAAGACCTTTTTTCATCCATAGGAGTTTGGGTAGGACAAGCTTGACATGATTTTGAAACTGAGCGGAAGAGTTGGAACAGTTTAATTATGTGAGGAACCATCATGGAAAGGAGATTGTACATGCTATTTACTGAAAGAGTGTCTCAGTTGGACAACAAGCTTATGAACAGTGGGATAGAGATGGAAGGCCTAAACATGTAATATGTAAGATCTGAATCTCCTATGTCGAAGTGAATTTCAAAATAAGCTCGTCGTCTTAAAATATGACCTCGTGGATTAAATTCAGTAGCAGAGAATAGAATATTCATGCATACCTCAAGTTCTGAATTCGGATGCAGAGTTGTTCCCTAGCTGGCACTGACTGTTTAGTCGCAATGAAATCCAAGAAGCCCTCAACCTGGACTTTCTTCTTGGAAAAATCCATGTACTCGGCAAGGTAAGAGACTATTTCCTGACTAGTTATTTTGTAAACCTTTTTTACATCCAAATACACCAAAAAGTAATGCAAAACAAGGGGGTGCTTTAACAAAGGACCCAATTGAAGATCTTTGAATTTCTTGACCCCTTCATTCTTGCATATTTCGACTTTCAAATCATACAAAGAAGTAATTTTCCGAACCTCGACAAAACAATGAATGAATGCATTAACCTGAATTAGAAAACAACAATCAGTGCCCGAAAAAGGAAGAACAAGCAGCAAAGCAATTAGCTTGTTATACCTTTCCTTCTAGGTGCATTATTCGATACAAAGAGGGTACTTGCTGCATTTTAAAACCTAGAGAGTTCCATGAATCAGTCTGAAGAGATTTAAGTGCAATTTGAGAGACTTTCCACGCTGAAACGGTCTCGCGAGCGGATAAAAGCTTGCGATGAGCGTCTGTGACTGCGCGGTCGATGGCTTCTAGTGTTTGTTGAGGTGGTGGTGGTGGCGGCGGTGGAGTGGGGTAGTTTGGGTATTGTTGGTTTTGGAAGTGTGGGGAAGGAAGGTGGGGGTTTTGGAAGTAAGGGTTAGGGGCTTGGTTGAAGTAGAAGAGTTGTTGTTGGGGTGGTTGTTGTTGTGGTTGTCCCCTGCGAGAACTGTTGGGGGAAGTGAAGCGAGGTCTCCCGTGCATGGTGGCAATGGGAAGAGAAAACGCCAAGAGTGATTGGGATTACACGAAGGCAGTGTTGGAGCTACGGAAGAGAGATTATTAATGGCGAGACATGGAATGGGGGAGAAGAGGTGAGGCAAAGGGCGGGGAAGTTAAAAGAGTGGAAAAGGAAGATACTAGGTCCCAGTTTGTGGCCTGCGGAGCGAAAACCCAACACTTCAAATTTATATGAAACCCGCACCGCACGCAAACCCCACAAGAGCTGCGAAACGGAGGCACCGGACTGTCATTAAAGTTTACGGTGATTACATAAATTTGGGTGCTTAGTTGACTTACGAAAAACTGTTATTAGAATTTGAATTCAAGACCTCCGCATTTCTTAGTATAAAATTTTGCAGAACAAAATCTCCCACATTACTTTGCAAAATTTTCATCATTTCCCCGAGTACTCTCAACTTCTTCCTAACAACTACCATCGTCACTAGTGCCACGACCACCCATAAGGCCATAACCATCACAACTACCACCAACACCACGCCACTACCACCACCACCACCATCATAGCATAATCACCACAACCAACACGACCTCACTATTACCACCAAAATCTCTATCGCCGCGCACCACGACCACCATAACATAACAACCATCACTGCCTCTACCATTGCCACTATCACAACCACCATCATCACCACTACTACCACCACCATTGCCATCGCCACCACCATAACAAAACCATCACAACCACCACCACCATTGCCACTACAACCGCCACTACCACAATCACCACCAAGTCCACGATCACCTCTACCATAGCATACTCACCCCAACCACCACCACTACTACTACAACCACCATAGCATAACCACCACCACTACAATAGCATAATCACCACAACCACCATAGCCACTGCAGCCATCACCACCACCACCATGACCATACAAGAATTATAACTACTACCATCATCAACACCACCTACAATCACTTGTCTCATTTGCATAGGTTTTCCTTAGTTACTACCAAGTGCCCGTAAAGTAATGCAATGCAAACTAATGCATATGCATCAATTTGCAAAATGCATTATTTTACAGTGTACCAAGCGGAGCCTAAGAAGCAGAAAAGGCACCCCCCCCCCCTCATCCCCTAGCATTCGAACCCAGCTCCTTCCAAATCAGATACATATCATGCCAAATCCATTGAATGGAAGGCCCAGCCCATCTATAATTCTAAAAGACATGTTTGGTTCAGGCAGAAAATAGAAGGGAAATTGATGCAATTGTTTTCCGCTCCTTGCTTTGACCTAGTTCCTGCTGATCAACACAAGTAACGCACGTGAGTCACGGACCACCGTTGTGGTGGCCGATGGCATTCTGATGCTAAAGCCAGACAAGGATATGAGGAAAGTGTAATGTTGTAACAGAGAATTTGTAGTGTCCCCTAGTTTACCAACATCATGTCTTATTTATAGTGCAAGGAGTTCTGGTTCTACCAGATCATCGTAGGCGTAGTTTAGGAAGGAAATCTTCGTGGAGATCCTTCTCTAATTAGGAGTCGTGTTGTAGGAGGGAAGTTCCATGTTGGCCTTGTGCTCCTAGATATGCGATGATAGTTCCCAATGAGAGAGCAATCCGTAGAAGGAAGATTCCCAGTGTGGAATGTACTTTGGCATTTGCTTCTTAGTTGGAAGCAGCGAGCAGTTGTAGTTGTCCGTCCGAAAATGATCCTCGAGATACTTGCCTTTGTAGAACTTATGGGTATTGAGGATAGCATTGAGACGTGTGGTTCAGCGAAAAAGAGGCGGGAACCCAATCTGAATTTAGGTCCTCCGCAGTATAGAGCCTGACTCTTCTACTTTATTTGTTTTTGAAGATACCGCTCTGATTAGAAAAGATTGTTCATCTTCTTCATGGCCCAACAAAACCTTCTTGACAACGCAATCCTGACCATGGGCCTGGAGTTTTTCGAAGACAGGTTGTTGTCCAAGCCTGGCCTTGCTGAAATTCGTTCGAAGTTTGGAGTCCCTGAGGACCTGCCGTTGTATGTCCTGATGGGTGACCAAACGCCAATGTTGCCTCCGGCTGATTTCATTTGCTTGCATCGTGGGATGCTTCAAACTGGAGTGTGTTTTCCAGTTCTGGACGTGATTGGGGAGTTCCTGGATCTTCTAGGGATTCTTCCGGCCCTGTTAGGGCCTAATCTATATAGGATCATCCTCATGATTCTGATCAGTGCTAAGGAGTTCGGTGTCACCGTGACTCCGCGGGTAATTCAATTGTTGACTTCTTCCAGGCTGAAGGGTAATGCTTCTGTAAGATGACGTCGCCAGCTTGCTTCGTTAATCTGTTTGATGACTTCAAGTTTTGTCAGAAGTATTGTTTCTTGACCCCTGCGGATTCGAAATATTTTCAATGTAAGGGTCGTCTGCTTGAGCGACAGTTCAGGGCGCTTTGTAAGTTTAACCCTTTTTCTGTGACTTTGATATGCTTAATAGCGGGCTAACTGATCATTGCTTGTGTTTTTTCGCAGGAAGGTTTCCTACTACTCCTCTTACCTCAGCAGAGCAAAACACTATGGAAACGTTCCGTGTCTTGCCGAAAAGGAACGCGATCGATGTTATAAGGGTTTCCAACGTCATCTGTAGTAGGTTGTGGGACAACTGGCACATTGCCCCCACTCTGTATCGAACATCGCGAATTATGTTGAAAGATGGGGACCCTTCAAGGAAGAGGAAGGTTGTTGGGGCCAAAGCTCCCGTTCTGTCTGATGCGGATGAGCCGTCTGAAATGATTGCCTCTTTTGTGAGGAAGAGGTCCCGTGTTAAAGCCGGGTCGTCCTCGGCACGACCCGCTCTAGTGAGAAAAAAATGCGAGTCTGTTGGGCCTGTTGGGGCGGAGACTGATGTTTTCGGCTTGGAGAAATATTACCTGCGGTTTGCAGGAATTGTAGACAAGTCGAACCTTAATGACGTGCAGGTCGAAGCTCTGAATGACCGTCTGGTGCGGGTTGCAATGGCAGTTTCCGTTGGTGCTAATTTTTGTGGGACTGTTCCGGTAGAAGGCTCCCGTGAAGATTCGCATGAGATTGTAGGATCTGATCGCCCCATTGTTGTTTCGCTTGAGAGTGTCTACAACACTAGCCATGTCTCCTATACTCTGAATTGCTCACCGTCTCGCTATAGGGCACAACTATAAGTGTTGGAGGGTCCTTTGGATAATTTGCTTCATTCTCTCCCTCCGGATCCCATCAAGTCGTCTCGTACCAAAGGGTCAGCTATTAGTGATAAAGGGAAGGCCACAGAAGAGAGCCTGAGGATGGTGGCAACCGTGAAGGGTGGCGCTGGTGTGATTCCTGATCCGGGGAAGCTTCATCCAGATGCACGGATAAGCTTGTTTGCACCGGACTTGGTGAAGATGAGTTCACAGGTCTGGCACCAAGAGGTGGACGTAGAGTATGCTTTGAGGAAACATATAAGCAGGCGTCACAGCTGGCTAATGGATCACGCTCCAAAACCTGAGGAGGATACATTAGAAGGGTGTATGGATAAGGGCTTGAAGTACCTTATGCTTGGTATGTCTCATTTGAGTCACGTGGCCATTGCTAGGATGAAAGTCGAGGCGGCTCGAGAGAGGGTATACACCTTGGAGCATGTCTTCTCGCACATGCAGGCGTTGTATTCCGATGCGCTCTATGAAATTGAGCAAGTGAATAAGCAGACCAAGGATAAGAGGCTGGATCAGTCAACCGTGATCGCTGAGACTCAGAGGGATCGTTTGGAGGACCTTGAGTGTAATCTGTCAAAGGCGGTGCGGTGTCTGAGAGAGATGAACTTAAACAAGAATTGAGTCGAATCCGCCAAGAATTCGAGGTTGCGCAGGAAGCAGCATCGAAGGCATGTTCTGAACAGCGGTCTCTTGCCGAAGAGAATGCTTCGAAGGAAGTCGACTGTGCTGTTGAAAAGCAACAGTTGGAATCCGATGTGGAAATCTATGCTCGAGATGCAAGGAAGGTCGAGGACCAGCTCAAATTGGAGTGGCATGAGCTTTTGTGCTGTGAAGAGCAGTCTGGCCACAGAGCAGTCTCAGGTCGACGCGCTGACTGGCAAGTTATAGCTATTGGAGCGTGAACTTGTTGATGGGTGCGAGAGGAAGATAGTGGGCATGTTGCGAATAGTTTAGTTGGGGTTGAGTCGCCCGAGCTGTGTCTTGTCTCCAAGGTAAGCTGCTTGAGGCTTACCTTGCGTGTCTGACCGGTCAGCTGTAGCCGTTGATGTAAGCAAGTTGCGATGGTCAAGCGTATAAGTAGCTTTTATCTGGGCACTGGTCGTACAATCTTTGTATCGGCGCGAGGGGCCTTTGCTAACATTAGAATGCCAGTCCGTTTGAGTGTGAAGATGTTGACTCAGCTAGATTCATGTTTGCGATCGTTGTTTCGAATGAGAGCGGTGATTGCGTGGCGAGCTGCTTGAGACTCCCACCTTTCGAATCATTTATGACTGAGCAAAGCGGTCTACAGATTCGGGGAGTAAAAGTTTGGCGACCAGGCTGAAAAGCAATGGTCCCGTGGCAAGCCGTCGGAATCAGTTCAGGATTGACTAGGCTCCCACCTTTCAAACCATCTACACCTTCCCCACGTGGTAGGGGCTACGAATTCAAGAGAAGAGTTTGATGACCAGGTTGAAAAGCAGTGGCCCTGTGACAAGTCATCAGAATCAGTTCAAGACTTAGGCTCTCACCTTCCAAATCATCTACACATGTGCGCATTAAGCTACAAATTTGGGAGTATTAGGCGGCCACGCTGAAAAGCAGTGGTCCCGTGGCAAGCCGTCTAAATCAGGTCGCAGCTGACTAGGCTCCCACCTTCTAGACTATCTACACCCGCGCAGTGGGGGCTACAAGTCCAAGGTTGGTGATTCGGCTACCACGCTGAAAAGCAGTGGTCACATAGCGGACCGTCGTAATCAGCTCGGGGCTAACTAGGCTCCCACCTTCCAAACCATCTACACTCGCGCAGTGGGGGCTACAGGTCTGGGTTTTGATCAAAAGCTTTCGTTGCTAGTCGTCACCAGCTATGCTTACTTGATTAGGTTCGGTGATCATTGACCGCGAAGGGGGAATGAACCCTGGCAAGTCCTTATCACCAGGCATGATAGCGCTGATTAGACTCCTATTTCCTAAACCGTTGATGCCCGTGCTAAGCGAACTAGGTGTCAGGATGAACCAAAAGCCATTGTCACCAGCCTTGGCCTACTAAGCTTGCCTAGTTTGAAGAGAGGTTTCGTCTACTAGGGGGCGTGTGAACCTAGTCCATCAGCATGGTGCATGGTGTGGATGAAATTAACTTAAATCAGCTAGTGATATGTAGGTACGATCCATATGTAAGAATTGACTAGGATTTCTCGTGCTCGTGCCAAGCATGTGACAGAATATTGTTTAAATAATAGGCTGAGCCCATGGGCCCACAGAGGAAGGGCTAGGGTTTTTTTGCACGGTTCGTTGTGTGTATGGCGTAGATCAAGCTGTAACACGTGTACGACGTAGGCTGTGTGACGGTTGAGTATCGGCTACTCCCCATCAATTGATGGGGTTGCGTGCAGCGCCATCAATTTGATTGACGTGGTTTGTGCAGTTTCCTCGGGAATCGTTGCCTCATTGTTTCCCATACGGTATCTAATGCTTGACAGTTAATGCTAGAGTGCCCACTTGGTAAACCATCATGTCTATATAATGGCATTTTCCAATTGTTGTAGGCACTATCCTTCGCAGAGCTTATTTCCTGTAATGTTCTTGCTTGTAGAAAACGCTTTGGGGTTTCCAAAGGCTGAGGAAAATCCTTGGGCTTTCCTAAAACTGGTGGTGGATCTCCGTCTTTGGAGTCTCCGAATGAAAATGCTTTGGGTTTTCCAAAGGCTGAAGGTGGATCTCCGTCTGGAGTCTTTGAATGTTTTGACATTTGCACTTATTAGGCATAGTGATAGTTGTTGTTACATGTTATGAGTGTGCACGTAGTTGATCTGCTGAGGTCTTGTAATTTCTTCTCACATCACGGAGAAGTAGTACGAATTCTCTTCCAAGGGAAGAGTTTGTCGTTCATGTACTGGTGCCTTATCGTTGTTCCTGAATGTTTAGTTTCAGAGATAGCACTAGCGTCCAACTCCGTGGTGAACTCCGTGGTGGTTGCCTCCGCCACTTCTCCATTAACCTCGTTACCTCGCCTTGCACTGGAATTTGGAATCTTGAGATGAAGGGGAGTTGGACATGATCCATGAATCAGGCCATTGACTCATGGACGCCCCTCGCATCCCTGCAACCGGAAGGTGCACTCTACCTTTGCCAACCTGATATTTGTCCCAGGTTAATCCATTTCGTCGGATCGAGCGTGTGAGTCGGTCATTTCTTGTTGTGGCTTGTCGCGGGACTCCTGGTCGCCGATTTTGTACACCCCCCCCCCCCCCCCCCCCGCAGACCATATTTGAGGGTCGCGTTCACTGAAGCATTTGACGTGCCCCCTGGTTCTCCGTTGTTGCGTGACCTAGTGGTCACCATCTCTATGGGTTTTGAAAGGAGACGACGCTTAGTGTAAATTCTAGAACTTTGTCGTCCCCGCCATTGTAGTCAAGGCGTTGAGGCGGAGGTGAGGCAAACAGGCTTGAAAATGCCTCAGGCGTGAGGCGTGAGGCGAGGCGGACGCCTCACTTCACTGAGGTAGCCTTAACTTTTTTAAAGATTTTTTTTATAATATATTGAAACATATTAGCATAGTATTATACATCATCATTTTGATACGTATCATAAGCATATATGTACAAAAAGTGACACAACTACCTAGAACAGATATTTTTTATAATAAATTGAAACACATGTAGTGTACATCATCATTTTGATAAGTATCATAAACAAATATGTACAAAAAGTGACACAACTACTTAAAATCGAAATGAAAAAATAATAAAGTTGCATAGCATAGCGAAAAGATGCACTACATAAGTGTCAAGTAACTTGCAAACATCCAATAAATCATTAAAAATCAATAATCTTGAAAGAATAGAAACTTGAGAATATTGAACATTTGTTAGAAGAAATTGTTGGTAAAAATCCACAAGTATAATCACTATTGGTATTCCAAAAGCATAAAAATCATTTAACTAAGCTATGAAAAATCAATATTGGTGTTGATCACATATTGATCAAAACATGGTACGTTTTCTCCAAAAAATAATATAAAAAGTGTGAAAAATTTATCAAAACTTAAATATGTTTTATCTTTTTTTTTTTCAAATTGATCAAATATTACACCAAGAAACATAAAACCTTATTATAGAGTGGGTTGCAACCTCTTTTTGCTACAATTAGGCTGCAAATGGGCTAAAAAAGGGTTGCAATTGGGCTGGCTACAACCAGTTTTTGGGTTGAGGTGGTTGGGACAGTGAGGCGGTGAGGCGAGGCGAGAAGAGGCGGTCTGAGGTGGACGCCTCATTTCACTGCACCGCATTGCCTCACTTTGAGGCGGAATTTTGTAAAAATGCCTTGAGGCGTGCCTAGACGGTCGCTTTGACTACACTGGTCCCCACGGACGGCACCAAACTGATGCAGTCATTTTTCGCTCCCTACTTTGACCTAGTTCTTGCTGACTTACACAAGTAACGCACGTGAGCCATGGACTACCGTTGTGATGGCCGATGGCACTCCCATGCTAAAGTTAGACATGGATCTAAGGAAGGTGTAATGCTGTAACAAGGAATTTGTAACGTCCCTTAGCTTACCAACCTCGTGTCTTATTTATAGTGCAAGGAGTCCTGGTTCTACCAGGCCATCGTAGGCGTAGTTTAGGAAGGAAATCTTCGTGGATATCATTTTCTAATTAAAAGTCGTGTTGTAGGAGGGAAGTTTCATGTTAGCCTTGTGTTCCAAGATACGCGGGAGATAGTTCCCAATGAGATAGCAATCCGTAGAAAGAAGATTCCCAGTGTGGAATCTACTATGGCATTTGATTCCTAGTTGGAAGCAGAGAGCAACTGTAGTTGCCCGTCAGAAGCTGATCCTCGAGATACTTGCCTTAGTAGGACTTATGGGTATTGAGGATAGCTGTGAGACGTGTGGGCCTAGCATTCTTTGAGAGTTCGGGTCAGCCTGGCGAACTGAATTGAGCGGATGAAAGTTTAAAATGGAGATTTGGTTGAATTTTAATTGTAAAATCAATTATTTCCTTTAAAAGGCAAACCTTGAAGATAAGATCGGATGAAAGTTTCTCTGGGTGGTTTTGTACTTAACCAAGGGTAAGAGGCCAACAAAGGGGGCTTCTACATAACATCTCTTTATTCCATGAATATACGTGTATCTTATATGGTGAAGTTGTTGGGAAAGAATACAAAAAGATGGTCAACTCCCTACTAACAACAAGGCATTTGAATAAAATTTCACACTCAGAAGCCCGTGATGGCGGAAAACTTTGATCCACTATACATAGCAATGATATTGTCTCCAACTTAAACATTCGTTACTCTAGGCCCTCATTCTTGTCCGGGTGTGTGTTTTATCCAAAAGGTCTTACTACTAAGAGATACAAGACTAATCATGTACTCATGCAACCATGAATATACGACAATGAATTTAGTTATGTACATGTATCATGTTCTATATATATTCGTATAAGTTGTATTCCCAAGAGCCGAGGACAATATATTGATGTGTTGTCATGTCACAATTCCCTTGATAAATCGACCCACATTTATTGTTATAAGATATAAAATCATTAACTCTGTTCAAATAGACTAAAGGAAACATATAACCAAGCTTCTATTTAATTCTGCATCATTTCATTATCTATATATATTTTATACAGGTGAAACAAACCAAGCTTATTTATAGGCATTTGAACTTAGCATGAGGTGGACATTCACACCCATGCAAAGGGTGGTGATGCCACCTCATACTGTAACAATAATGAGTCAAAATGTTATAAACATGTCTGAGGTGGTATTGTCACCCTCTCAACAGTCAACACAACACTTTCCCTCGGATGACCACCAATTTAAAGTAATGGCTTCATGAAAACTTGAAAAGAAAATCCAGTGGCAAAACCATATCCAAAGAAAGAGTATTATGCAATGCAACTTTGGAATACTGTTGGATGCGCGAAATGTTGTCTTATTAAAACCTTGCTAGAAAAACCCAGTGGGACAAAACCATGTCGAAGGAAATAGAGTACAACGCGCTCAATATCAATGTAGCATACTTCCAGATGCTCCTGGTTGAGTATACTTTTGGATACTCCCCTTGATAATGACTTTCCTTCATGATATTAAAATTTTAATTACTTTGATGATTAAGTCGGCGCATGCCAATTTCGTAAACCAATTTCTGAAATATTGATTTAGGAAGTGTTTTGGTGAAGATATTTGCAAGGTTATCACTAAATCTAATCTGTTTGATTTCAATCACATGATTATTCTGAAGTTCATGTGGGTAGAAGAACTTAACTAGAATGTGTCTCGTTCAATTGCCTTTTATGAAGCCTTCTTGCATTTGAATAATACATGCAACATTATCTTCCTATATTGTAGTCGGCTAATCAACAACTCAAGGCAATTGAAAGTTATTTCTTATATGTTGAATTAATGATCTGAACCAAACACATTCTCAGCTAGCTTCATTCAAAGCAATAATTTCATAATGATTTTAAGAGGTAGTCACTAACAATTGTTTAATAGATCGCCAAGAAATAGTTGTGTTGCAATTCATAAATACAGAATTTGTCTGTGAGCGACTCTTATGGGGTCAAACAGATAATCTGCATAGCCAACTAGGTAGGAGAGGTTAGATAAATCAAAGAAACAAAACAAACTCATATCTATTGCCCCACAAAAACATCTAAATAAGTGTTTAACTCCACTCTATTGTGTACGAGTAGGTATGAAACTATATCTTATTAATAAATTCACAGAAAAAGTTATATCAGGTCTTGTACATTGTGCCAAGTATAACAATACACCAACAACACTTAAATATGGTAATTCAGGACCAAGTATCTCATCATTTTCTTCATTTGGTTGATATTTATATTTATTTATATCTAAATATCGGACAACCATTTGCATACGAAGTGGATGAGATTTGTCCATACTAAAGCATATTAAATATTTTTCAGCATATCATGACTGATGGACCAATTTTTCACTAATACTTTGTTCGATCTACAGGCCAAGACAAAATTTTGTTTTTTCAAGGTCTTTCATTTCAAATTATTTATGTAAATAGTTAGCACCATTTTCAACATCCTCGATAGTTCCAACATTATTTATATTATCTACATAAACAGCTGCAAGACAAAACCATTAATAAATTTCTTTTATAAAAATGGGCAAATGAGATTATTTTATAACCTTCCTTACACAGTTATTACTAAGATAATTATACCACATTTTTCCTGATTGATTCAAACCGTATAAGGCATGTCTTTGTTTTATCGTGCAAGTAATTTCTTGACTTTGCTTTAGGCAAAGTAAATCCTTACGGGATTTTCATGCAGATACTTATATCTAAATCTCTATATAAATAAATAGTTGCGACATCCATATGTCTCATATCAAGTTTTTTCAGAAGCTACAAAACTTTATTAAAAATAAAAAAGTAGTCACATCCATAATTATCGAATATGTTTCATCAAAATCAATGTTGGGTTCTGCAGGAACCCTTGTCCACGAGTCTTGCCTTATATCTGACGATTTCATTTTTCTTATTTTGCTTTCTTACAAATACTCATTTGAAACCAACAGGCTTTATATGTTTTGGTGTTTGTACTATAGGTCCAAATACACCACGTTTATCAAGAGAATCCAATTCCGCTTGGATAACATATTTCCAATTTAGCCAATCATTTATTTGTCGACATTCATAGATGCTACATGGTTCACTATTGTCATAAATATCATCGCTCTTTGATATTTAGATAGCTATTATATATATAAATATGTCATCAATTACCGTTACATTTCGATTCAACATTTCTCCAGAGTATATTGGAATCTCATTATTATCAGGTAACTTAGCCTCTACTGGAGTTTTTTTAATAACTTCAGGGATATGAACAACTGCTTCTGGGTTCATGGATAAATTGGATTTTTCAAACATAATATCTTCTTAAGTGTTATGTAATGTTACTATTGGAGCTTCATGTAAAACTTCTTCTTAAGCCTGTACAACTTATGCAAGAGTTTCAAAAGTTGCTTTTTCTGAAGCATTAGGGCATTAATTTTTGCTAATTATCCTTTTTCAGGGAGTTAAACTTTGGAACCTATAGGTCTGTCATGATTCTGACATGTAACAAATTCATTAGTCACCTTATTCAAAGATTGTCCTTCAGGGACACAAATTCGAGTGTGTGCATTCATAACTGGCACAGTGAATTTATTACTTTAGCTGCATCATTGAATGCATCAGGTGATTGATTTACAATTGTCTGATCTCCTTATATCATAATCACATTGAGATGTTTTAGAGTCCAGATGAGACAAAGTGGAAGTATTCCACGACAATTCATACCATTATTTATCCATTTGTTGTTATGTAAGAATTTGTTTATCTCCCCCTAACGGTGAGAATATAGCATTATCAAATTGACAATCTGCAATTCTAGTAGTAAGAACACCACCAGTTAAAGGTTCGAGATAGCGGATAATAAAGGGTAAGTCAAAACCAATATAAATGCCTAAACAACATTGAAGACCTATCTTAGTTCGTTTGGGGTGGTATAGGAATATGTACAACATAACCAAAGTTGCGTAAATGTGAAATATTTGGTTGACAACTTGTCACAATTTATAAATGTGAATACTGATGATACGAAATGGATCTAAGACGAAACAATTTTGCAGCATACAAGATTCCATGTCACCGAACACTAGTGGGTAATCTAGACTGCATAAGTAAATACTCAGCAATGAGTTGTATATGCTTAATGAGATATTCCACTAAACCTTTATGTGGATGTACATATGTGACCGAATGTTCAATATCAATCTCTATGGATGAGCACAAATTAGTAAAAACTTTTGAAGTAACTATATTGCATTGTCAAGACGAATAGACTTGATGTGATGGTCTGAGAATTGCGCCCTAAGTTTAATAATTTGTGTTAGGAATTTGGCAAAAACAAGATTACATGTGAAAATAAGACACAAATAAGACAATTTAGTGGAAGCGTCTATTAAAACCATGTAATATCTAAAAAGGTCCACTAGCACGGTAAATTTGTCCACAAATGTCGCCTTGTATTATCTGTATGAATGATGACGACTCAGTAGCAATCTTGAGAGAATGTGGCTTAGTAATAAGTTTACTTTGTGAATTAGGAATGCATAAGTATCCACTAGAGATGTGCAGTTGAGTGTGTGCTAAGGGGTGACCATTAGAGTTATCTATAATTTTGTTCAACATGGTAGACCTAGAATGACTCGAACAATCTTGCCAAAGAAGCAAAACTTGTGGGTCAATGAGTTTGTGGTCTGCCTTAACCTTCTGGCTTTAAATGAGATGTGATTCAACATAAATAATATGACTTAAAATAGTCCTATGGAGACAATTGAGAATTTATCTAGTGTGAGCTTCTGGATTCCAACAAATATGATACCCATTAAGCTTATATTTTTAAAACTAAGCAAGTTTCTTCTAAAACTGTTTAAATATTACACATTCTTAATAAATAAATGGGTACTGTTTGGTAACTTCAAGTTGGCTCTATCAGAGCCTTTAATAATTTGCATAGGACCAGCTATGGTAGACACATTTTGTGTGTTTAATGTCTAGTGATAAGAAACTTTTTGTGACCTTTTAATAATTTATGTGCAGTGACACCATCTATCAAACATGTGTCATCGTCCAAGGCATGTTCCATACCTTTAAATAATAAACATATAGGTAGTTAAGAAATATATCAGTCTAATAGATATAACTATAAGTTTAGATAGACTGCATATCTTACATGTAGCAAAAACATACAAAAGTTGGAGATTTTACAAGGTGGTATGAAAACATAGTATTAAAAAGATGCCTTGCCAATCTTGGAAAAAGTTAAAAGAGTCCAAGTTAGTAACATGAACTATATGCTCAAATGCATTACTATTATCTTCTCATTGCATCAATTTGTCATATTTGTTTTAATGGAAGCTCGATATTTCTCTACTGCCTTTTTGGTATACGACAAACACGCGATCAATGTCTACGTTTACCAATTACCACATCTATGACAAATATTATCTTTAGAAGGATTCTCAGTATCTTTCGCAGGAATTTCATTATTGTCCCAGACGATCTTTGGACCATTTGTGGTAAGTATTGTGACTAACTCTGCTAGGGTAATCACATCTGCTGGAGAAATTGTTATAACCACATTTCCTGGAGTGAATATTGTGGCTACCTCTTTCAAAGTTACCACTTTTTTGGGGGGACTCATTTCTGCCACGTCTTCTGCCTTAGTCTCTTTGAGAGCTATACTTGATATTTGCTTCTGGAAATGTCATGGAATTAGATGGTCCGACATTTTTATTTTTCAATAAAATCTTAACATTTTCTTCTGCTACAGGGAGACAAGTCACTAATTCATAATATTTAGTAAAGTGACGTTTTCAATATAGTTGTTGTAGGAGCACACTTGATGCATGAAATATAGATAATTTTTTCTAAATCATTTGAGCATCTGTTACATTTTCTCCGCAAAACTTAAGATGATAATCAATATTGAAAAGTGTATAATTATATTCTGACACCGTTTTAAAATTTTGAAATCTCAAGCTTAACCATTTATTATGGGCAAAAGGGTGCATGACCATCTTCTGATGATCCTATAGAGACTTCCATAAAACTAAAAGGGTTATTCCTCAGTAAGATATTCATTTTTTAGTTCATCATGAATATGGCGACGCAAGAAAATAAGTGTAGATGTCTCATCTTTTATAGACATTTTATTTCCTTTTTTAATTGCTATCACCTAATTTCTTGGTTTGCAAATGAAGTTTAGCATCAAGTTGTCATGACATATAATTTTCTCCATTAACGACATGGGCTTGAAACTCAAGTTTTGCAAGGTTTGACATCTATGAGAAGATATGCATAAATAATATACATGTATTAGTTGCGCAAAATTTTCAAACAAAAAAAATGAAATTTCAGATTTCTATATAAAAGGTCATTGACATTTGGAAACTTGATTAATCGGGTATTTTTTGTCGTGATACTAAAATCTAACAATATACACAAAATTGGCCAAACTGGATATTAATTGGTCCAGTGAAAGTTAGTAATTGATCTTTACTCCTAAACAATAATGCACATCATTAAATCATATACTAATGATAAAGTCAAATCAATGAAATTAACTCTAGTTAAAGATACATACATCCAAAATGGTGGGATTAAACAAAAAACCAGAGTAAATAATAATGTTTGTTATTTAGAATTGCTTGTGATCCAAACTTGTCGAATCAAAAATCAAAGAAAATATGATCAACTCAGTTGGTCGAAGTACTTGTGCTGATAACGTGTTTAAATAAACTAAAGAAAATGTAACCAAGCCTTTGTTTTATTTTGTATCATTTCATTTTTTCTATATATTTCTTAGAGGTGAAACAAACCAAGCCTATTTATAGGCATTTGAGGTTAGCATGAGATGCACAATCACACCCATGCAAATGGCAGTGGTAACACCTCGTGCTTTAACAACAGTGAGTCAAGAGGTTATAAACAAGTTGTGTGAAGGAAGTGGGCAGCCACACTCATGCAAGTGGTGGTAATGCCACCTCACTCAACACAACAAACTCACTTCTAATTTAAAATGGACGTTTGGTTGGATTTTATTAGTAAAATAAAATATTTCCTTAAAAGGCAAACCTCGAAGATATAAGATTGGAGGAGGGTTATATTGAGCGGTTTCATATTAAACCAAGGGGCCAAACATATACTGACCATTTAATAAACAATTTTAATATACAAGAAAAGGCCAAACATTGAGGACTTCTACATATCATTCTCCTCCAACAACCCTCCTTCACCACCCTCCCTCGTTGCCATTGCTTCATCCATATCTACCATCTCCCCCAAACTCATAGTGATTGTATAAAAAAGATAACAACGATGAATTAAAATTACTATAAAATATGAACGGCAAAACTTTGAACTGCGCGAGTTTTATGCAAAGTCTCGCAGCATATGTTGTGAATTTCATCCATATTCTCGTAGCTTGTATGGTGAGATTTGGCATAAATTTAAAAATAAAAAATGAAGTTTTGTGAAATTTATACAAAATATCACAGCATAGGTTGCAATATTTCAGTTGAAACTCGCAACATATGCTACAAAATTTTGCAAAATTCTGAGGGGTGTTGGTGTTACTCAGTAGATTAAGGGTGGTGGTGTAACGTAATGAAAATTGTGGTGTAACAGAGTGGAAATGGTGGTGTTACAAAGCAACACCCTTTTGTAGAATCCTATGGGGTGAGTTCCTTGTTTTGCAAGCCAACTGTGGAGACCCTTGTGTGGGCGAACCTGAGGGGGAGGGTGAGGGTTGGAGCTCAATAGGCCCAGGCCCAAGATGGTTGGCAAGCTACAATGGGGGAAGATAGTCCCACATTGCCTGGGTGTGGAAAGGGGATGTGTTATATATGTGCGAGGTTGGATCCCCATAGTAAGAGGCCTTTTAAAGCCGTGCGGGCCGGTTGGGCTCAGAGCGGACAATATCTTACTGTGTGGATTGGGTCGTTACAGAATGGTATCAGAGCCTGACCCAGCCGGAAGTGTGTCAACGCAGACGTTGGGCCCCAAGGGGGTGGACTGTGGAGACCCATGTGTGGGCGGACCTGAGGGGGAGGGTGAGGGTTGGAGCCCAATAGGCCCAAGCCCAAGATGGTTGGCAAACTACAATGGGGGAAGATAGTCCCACATTGCCTGGGTGTGGAAGGGGGATGTGCTATATATGTGCGAGGTTTGATCCCCATAGTAAGAGGCATTTTAAAGCTGTGTGGGCCGGTTGGGCCCAGAGCGGACAATATCTTACTGTGTGGATCTGGTCATTACGCCAACCATCAACTATGCACAGTTAAAAACTTTCAAGGAATCCACCACAACAAAAAAGCCTTGGAGCTTAGTTCAAATTTCAACACACCCTTCAACAATGTCGTTATCTGCAGTTTCCAAAACCCCAACAACCCAAACACCAAACCTCCAGTTGTCTAAGAAGAAAAATGCCTTACAAACCCTAGCAGCCCAAACACCAAACCCTCCTCGTGTCTAAAAAGAGAAGGCCTTGGAAACCCCAGTAGCCCAAACACCAAACCCTTCTGGTCACGAAGAGTTAAAAGATCAACCCCCACATGCCTCACATGAATCTAACGTCGAAAAAGAAGAAGAGTGTGGGCTTCGCGACATGTTAATGATTGGAGATGGATGTGAGGAGAGTGTCACTGCATGGGATAATTGCATAAAAAGAATAAAGAAGACGGTTCCGAAAAGTATTATCAAATTTCTTTAGCTATGTTCGAGTGCATGAAGGTTCACTCCGATTACTAGAAGCCCCTTCTTGATCTGGAAGAGAAGTTTAAATCCCTCATTAAGGAAAATTAATTGGCGGATCAAGGATCCTCTTCGAAGAAGGAGAATCAACAAAATTAATTACTTTTCAATTTGTCAAAATAATAAAAGAATGATGCATATGTAGTTCCAATATTATTCGATTTTATTATTACAAACTTCAATTTTAGTGCAATACGATACTCTGTTGTCTTCCATGCATTGTTTTGATGTATTTTGGAAATATTCAATATTATTGTGTCAAATCTCCTTGAAAGGTAATAAAAAAAATAATGATAATAAAATCCCGCTAAGTTCTACTCCTTGAATTTCCAACTTGGGGATATTTGTATCTTATAAACGCATGTGCACCTACTGGAATTACAAATAATGATAGTCGTAAGAAGCAAAAACTGAACAAAGAGCAAAAAAAGAAGGGTAATTAATGACGATGCTACTATGAAGGTGGCAAAACTAGGTGAAGTTTTTAAACCATCCGGTGAAACTCTCAAGCAGATTTTCCAAGCACTAGTGGAGAGATAAAATACCTTCTCCATCTACAAGCCTAAAGGGACATGCTTCGATAAAGGAAGTGAAATTCAATGAAACAATAGTTGAAACGAAAAATAAATTTGCAGTCCTTGGTAGTGATGAAATCATAGAATTGGAAAAGGAGGAGGGCACTGAAAGCATAATGAGGACGGTAACGAAGATAAACTTAAGTTTCCAAGGAAGAATTTGCTCAAGGCATGGAACGTGAAGGTTCACCTAGCTGAAGCCATGTTAAGTATTATGTGGATGTTGTCACATATGACATCAGTGGTGTCAAGACAATTCCTTAATTGCTACTATTAATCATATATTCATGTACTCATGCAACCCCGGATATACCAATATGAATTTAGTCATATACATGTATCGTGCACCACATTCAACTCGTACAACTTGTCTTGCCACCATATAATATGGGTGTGTTGTGGCATCACAATTTCCTTGAGATAAGATCAACATTTGTTGTTATTGTATCCAAAATCTTTAACTCACTTTTTTTTTATATAATTTTATAAAATGGAGATTTGGCTGGATGTTGTTGTAAATAAATTATTTCCTTTAGAGTCCGTTTGGTTGTATTGAAAGTAATGGGAAAACCATTCTCATGCAGAACTGATTTCCTGTCATTAAATAGCCAACCAAATAGCATAAATTCGCTTGACATGGGAAATGGATTTCATTTCTCAAGGGAAATGGCTTCCCAAATAGACCCTTAAGTGCAAACCTTAAAAGGATAAGATTGGAGGATGGTCCCACTTAGTGGTTTTGTACTAAATGAGGGGACTAGGATTAATACTTTCCATTTAGTATACTAACTTTAGTTTATAAGAAGAGGCCAACCAAGGGGGACTATGATCTACATATCATCTTTTTCTTTATAAACTTTTTTTTTGTCTTTCATGTATCTTATCTCCGCCTGATGATTTGGTAAAGGGCAATACATTTTCCTTTCTCTCTAGATGTGATGAACATGCATCTTTCTTGCATCCGTCACTAACAAATTGTGAGGTCATAGGTCCAATCCCATAGAGAAAATCGTGCCCAAATTCATCATTGATTGAGATGGCACAATCTTTCTGAGATGATGACGATTGGTGTGAATTTCATTTTTTTACAAGCTAGGGTAAATAAACTTTTTATCTTAGTTTTTCAATCAAAAGAGGGAGAAGATGGCTATAAAGATGCAATAGCTAGAAGAGATACTGTGATCAAGGAGGAAATTAGAATTATGACAAAACCACTTTGTGAATTGGAACAGTCGAAGAAGTTGGACACTCATCAAGTGGAGACTCTAAAATTGAGGCTGAACGATCGGATCGTGTTGAAGTTCAAGGAAACCGCTGATTCTCTGTGGTCATTTGCATTTTTTTACAGTGTCTTGCTTCATACAACCCTGTTATGTTTTTGGATCTTTAGACTGATCTTTATGAAATCATGATGTTATAAGCTTTTTCCCTTAGGTGATTGTTTCTCTTCTCGATATTATTGTCAGAGTAACAATGTTCACTATGGTATAGTTTGTTCCTTTATTCTTATATCTAATGGAGTGGGTACTAGTTACCTGCCTAGCTGTAGAGGTAAGGTTTTCGCCCGCGTAGCTGTCACTGGGAGCCCTGGTCTTTGCATGGGTATTAAAGTTATAAAAAATGCTAGGAAACTAGGTTTTTGCAACCAAGGTGATGTGACGTGATTTCGAAAGAATTATGAAATTTCCAAAAAATTTATGTGTTTCTCGAGGTTGTAAAAACCTCCTCTGACAATGCCACATCATCATGGTTGCACAATCTGGTTCCTTAGTCTCACTCTAAAGTATACAAAGAAAAGGAAAATAAAATCCTTGATTTAGACCCCCTAAATTTTTTAAGAAGTATGCTTCATATATTTAGAAAAAGTAGCAACCTGCTTATATTTGTAGAATCCTAGCTGTGGGGTGATTAGTTCCGTGTTTAGCAAAGCCAAACCACCGACTATGCACAGCTATAAGATTAAAGGAATTCCACAATACAACGTCAAAAGCCCTGGACTGAGTTCAGATTTCCACGCCCTTCAACAATGTCAGTCTCTGCAGGTTCAAAAACCCCATCACCCCAAACACCAAACCCTGGTCACGAAGAAAAAGACTTAAAAGATCACTCCCCGCATGCCTCACTTGATTCTAATGTCGAAGAAGAGGAAGAGTGCGGGCTTTGCATGTTCATGAAGGGAGGCGGATGTAAGGAGAGTGTTACTGCCTGCGATAATTGCAGGTAAGAAGGAGAGAAGAATAAAGAAGACGTTTCCGAAAAGTGTTACCAAATTTCTCAACTATGTTGGAGTGCATGAAGGCTCACTCCGATTACTATAAGCCCCTTTTTTATTTGGAAGAGAAGATTATATCTCTCGTCAAGGAAACAGTGAGGGAATTGGTAGATCAAGGATCCCCTTCGGAGAAGGAGACTCAACGAAGTTAATTACTTTTCAATTTGTCAAAATAAAATAGTGCTGCATGAGTATTTCCAATCAATATTATTTGATTTTATTATTACAGACTTCAATTTTCATGCAATAGGTACTGTCATCTTCCAAGCATTGTTTTGATGTAGATTAGGAATATCCATTATTTATTGTGTTAAATCTCCTTGAAAGTTAATTAAAAAAACTGCCAAGTTCTACTTTAAGCTGTTTTCGCTTTGGTGCTATATAAACCATGGTGGTCTTATTGGATTGATGAAAGTATGTGCTAATTGCAATTGAGAGTCATACTGAAGTTAAGAAATTGGTTCACACGGCCAATGAATGTCTTTTCCAGGATTGAAGGGTTTCGACTAAATATTGTTCATATGCTCTATCTTTGGTCATTCAATGAAGTGTGTCATAAGAAGCCAGAGGATGAACAGCAAAAGGAGAAGGGTAATGATGACTAACGAGGCTACTATGAATGCGACAAGCATGCAACAAAGCCTTGGAGTATAGAAAACTAGGTGGAGTTTTTAAACCAATGTAAAACTTTCCATGCAGATTTTGATGCACTAATGGAGCAAAAATTAAAGGAGAGGTAACACCTTCGCCATATAAAAGATTTGCGATGGTTTCGTTTCCTCGCTCTTATCAGATCATTGAAATCCTAAGCTTGAAGTATGGGAATGATCACTACACCAAATTGACATTTTTGTAACAACCCTCCAAATAGTATCACTTTTGAAGTGTAACAATTCACCTAACAATTTTACACATTTTCACAAACAAAATGATACAATAATTGTATCACCATGAAGAGTATGGTTATAAAAGTGATACTATTCATGGTGATCCAACTTATTGTATCATTTTTTTTGTGTTACTGTTTTTCATTTTTTGACTAAATTTAGTTTTGACTTGAAATTGTTTGGTGAATTGTAACATCTCAAAAGTGATACTGTTTTGAGAGTTGTTACAAAAGTGCCAATTTGGTGTAGTGGATGTCTCATGCAAGATAGCTGATTGCTACTCTAGAAGAGATCTACAAGTATGGGTAATGAAGGATTGCCATGTAAAGGAAGCTTAAGTAGTGGTTCATTTGTGATTAATTAGTCTGTTTTTTTTCTCCTTTCCTATATATATAGTTTAAAAAAAACTTATTTACTAACTGGTACCACTTTTTAAAACCTAGCACGTGACTTCTTATACCCTCTCATCTTCATATTTTTCTCTTCTAGATTTTGCCACCACCACCCTTGACCCCCAATATGAAGTTAGGTTTGCACTAGCAGACCACCTCTGACAACCATGACACCCTAAACCCTAGATTTGACATTTCTTCTTCATGATTCAAACCACCCCACCCCTTATGAAGTTACGTTTGTACCAACAAACAAACTGCAGCGCACCACCATCTATGACTGCCAAACACACGATTTGTAGAGTTTTTAAAATGGATCATCTAAACATGCTTAAGAGGGTTGTGTGCAATTGATTTAGATGGTTACACCCATGTTCACATTATATATATATATATAAAGAATATAAATAAAAATAGATGTAAATAAAATAATCATCCAAGCTAGTCGGAGAAAGAAAATATTCAATTTTTTTTTCAAAATAAATAGTGGTGTATTCTTAATTGTCCAACAATTGCTATTAGGTATTTTAAAATGAGTCGGGATCAAGAAACTTTATTTGTGTACAATTGAACCACTCATTATATAGATCAAAGATACGATATAGATCAAACTTGATTACTAGCTATATTTTAGGTTAATTTCTATACGTAATCATATTTTTTTTTCATTCATCTCCTCCCTCCACGAACAACCAATAAGTAGAAAATTCTTGTCACGCTATCAGTTTATAAAGTAATTTAAAGAGGTGATTTTAAATGGAGGATTTGGGCTTGGTAGGGGTGGGCATCCCATCCCGCAATCCCGATCCCGTCCTGTTTTTCTTGGGTCATTTTGGGATTGAACAATTCCATCCTGATCCCGTCCCGTCCTGATCAAGAGTGGAATGGAATCAGGGTGGAGATTTTCAATCCCGCCCATCCCGACCCGTCCCGAATTAATTTTGTTTAATATATATTATTATTAAGTTTAATACTTTTTGCCATCAGGATAGGAATATCAAAGGTTTACAATGAAAACAACCCAACAACTCATTGTTGAAGGTTGTTTGAACTCTGCTTCAGTTGGAATCTTGATTACAAATGATGTCACGTCTTCTCTTAGCAAAATGGGCTTGAAATCATTTTGATTACAAATCCAATCAGTCATGTCCTCTCAATTTTGATGTATGATGTATAAACTTGTTAATGTACATTAGGTATTTTGCAAATTTGAAAAGAATGTTAGTGATGTATATATATTAGTTTCTCTTGTTTTTCTTTGATATGAAAAATATTTGTGACCACATTAAAAATGGAACCGATGCCAATGCCCATTGGATGAAATTCCAGTACGACTTTAACATAACATTGTTTCAAGTTTTATTTGAGAACATCTTAAATTACTAAAAGATAATACATAACTCCAATTATAAGTGTCGAATCCAACCTAATTATTTCCTTCATGCAGATTATGTTCTTGACACTTTGATTTAGAATTGTATTATATTCAAAAGTCCCAACAGAGTTTGGGAATCCAACCTTTGCTTCAAAAGTTTTGTATACATGCTCATCCCGTCCCGTCTTGTCCCGAACCCATTTGGGAATGGATGAGGTCTATCCTGTCCCGATCCTGAATGAATGAAATGGGATTAGGATGAGGTCCATCCCGTCCCTTGCCTACCCCTAGGGCTTGTAGTTCCTTAAATTCCTAATTCCTACCCACTGATGATACATAAAATGGTCACATCCCTGAGCCATACACGTGTCATGATGATCTCGAGGAATTACGAGCCCCAATATCAACCCAACATTGATCCGACCCAAGCTGTTCTAAGCCCGCCTGATCCAGTCCGCCAGACGGACCCGAACTCTTACAACATGCTAGGCCCACACGTCTCACAACCATCCTCAATACCCATGAGTCCTACTAAGACAAGTATCTCGAGGATCAGCTTCGGACGGGCAACTACATCAGCTCTTTGTTTCCAACGAGGAAGCAAATACCAGAGTACATTCCATGCAGGTAAACTTCCTCCTACGGATTGCTCTTAGATTGGGAACTATCTCCCGCGTATCTAGGAGCACAGGGCTAACAGGGAACTTCCCTCCTACAGCACAACTCCTAATTAGAGAAGGATCTCCACGAAGATCTCCTTCCTAAACTACGCATACGATGGCCTGGTAGAACCACGACTCCTGCACTATAAATATGACATGAGATTGGTAAGCTAAGGTACGCTACAAATTCCCTGTTTGCAGCATTTTGCCTTCCTCATATCCATGTCTAACTTTAGCATCGAAGTTCCATCGGCCACCACAATGGTGGTTTGTGGTCTGCGACCCACGTGTGTTACTTGTGCAGGTCAGCAGGTGAGTGAGATTAGGTCAAAGCAGAGAGCGAAAATCAACTGCATCAGTTTGACGCCATCCGTGGGGACGACAGAGTTCTTAACTTTTCACTAGCGTCGTCTCCTTTCAAAACCCAGAAAGATGGTGACCACTAGGTCACACAACAACGAAGAGCAGGGAGACACATCAAATGCTCAGGCCGGCGTGGTACCACCTCTTTCAGCTGCTCGGATCATACACGAGCTGCAGACTCACACCCCCGTGCTGACGACAACAACGATGGATCCCCGAATTGATAGGTTGTCATCTCTAATACAACAGATAGCCAAGGCGGTGGAGGCTCTCACGCGACAAAATCCACCACTTGCCAATGGAGACCAGGATCATCACGTGCCTCCATCTCCGGAGGATGGCAGGGAGCAAGCACAGAAAAGCCAAACCTCCGATAGTTCTCATTGGACTAGGAGAGGCTGCACGGCTAACGCTGAGCCCGTCACCAGTGCAGAGAGTCTCGACCCTCAGAACGTCCTTTGCAGAGGGGTGCACGACCTAGATGTACAGTACCGCCTCTCCGTCCCACCATTTGTGGACCAAATCATGAATGAGGCCTTTCCAAGGAAGTTCACTCCTCCGAAGCTCGACTTCTACGACAGAACCACCGATCCATTCGACCACTTGCGTCATTACCAGCCCGTAATGGCCCTAAAAGAAGGATCGGAGTCAATGATGTGCAGAACCTTTCCCACTAACCTGAAGAGGTTAGCACTGACATGGTTCCACAGCCTTTCGCCGAGGTGGATCGACTCTTTCAAGACACTGGCAAAGGAGTTCCTGACACGTTTCCTAAGGAGCCAGTGTTTTCGAAAAGGCCCACACTACATACTCTCTCTAAAGCAGAGGTCCTACAAGACTCTCAGAGAGTATGTCACGCGCTTCAACAATGAGCTGACTCTCATCGACAGATGCAGCGACAACACGGCTGTGACAGCCTTCACTGCGGGCCTCAAGGAAAGAAAGTTGTACGAAGACCTCACCTTAGAGCCCCCTCTGGACAAGACAGAGCTCCTCAAGAGCGCTCAGAAGCATATTACCTTGGAGGAGCTGAGAACCGTGAAGAGGGAAACTAAAGGTGAGAAGAAGCTCTCCGCTCCTAAGGACAAGAAGGAGGGAAAGAAACACGAGGATGAGGAACGTAGCAAGAGAAAGCGCAATGACAACAAGTCAGACCCTAGTCGATCCAGGCCAGAGAAAACATCCAACTACGTTGAATCCAGGACTGTGACACCCCTCAATTCCAGCCAATCAGACGTACTAAACTCCATGAAGAACTGGGAGGATCTGAAGTGGCCCCCGAAGTAGCACGGGGACCTCGCCAAGCGTGACAATGACAAGTACTGCACATACCACAAGGAGGTCGGCCACGCTACCAACGACTGCAAGAATCTGAGGTATGAAGTTGAGTACTAGATCCGCAGAGGCAAACTAAAGGAATTCCCGAACTCTGAAAAGCGGGTAGAACGAATTGGGGACAAAGGGGTGTTAGTTAAAGAGATAAAGAAGGACACCCCAGGGATAACCTATGTCCTTCATGGGGTTGGACCGAATGAAGACCAGTCATACAGATCTCGCAAGTGAACCTTACTGGAAATGCAGACACAACCCACGAACGAGGACAAACGCATCTGCCACTCAAGGATTCAAAGCCCCATTCCCACCTTGACCTCTACGGAAAAAGACCTCGAAGGAGTTCGAGCTCCACACAACGACGTCCTAGTCATTTCGATATCCATAACAAGGTGGGAAGTAAAGAGAGCTCTGGTAGATACAAGAAACTCGCTCAATGTCATGTTTTATAGCGCGTACCACAACATGGACTTCAAGGAGGAGAACCTGACACCCTCGGATCACCCGCTGATTGGATTCAGTAGGGAGAAATGTTTCCCCCTCAAAAGGATAAGGTTAGCTACAGTGGTAGGGGAGCCACAATTAAGAAAGGTCTTGTTTTTGGACTTCATGGTAGCATATGCGCCATCAACTTACAACCTTATCTTGGGAAGACCATGGCTCCGCCAGATGGAAGCAGTAGTCTGCTCCCTTCACCAATGCGTTAAGTATACCGCTAACCACTTCGAAGGGACAATACTTGGAGACCAACCTATGGCACGAGGCTGCCATTACGCCACACTGAAACGGATAAAATGCTCACAGATCTAGCTATATCCTGCAGAGTAGCCTGAACCAGTGCTAGGTAGTGACGATAGAGACGTCACATTTAAGCGGCACAAAAACAATAAGCTCCTCCGCCCAGCGAAACGGAGAGGCCAGGGCAAGTAGGAATACATCCCTCCGACGTTCCTTCGGTACAAAGATTGACCCCTCTACAAGGTTTACTCTTCAGTAACCTCTGAAATGCCTCAACAGTCTGCTGAATGATCCACAAAAGCAACCCGAATTCACTTCAAAGCCAGGATCAATTTCTCCCCGTCAACAGTTAGTCAACTTTCAATCGTTTGTTTCGCTTTCCATAGTCAATGTAGAGTTTTAGTTTTTAAAGACTTATGTGATTTGCAATAATTTAAGAAATAAAGGAAGAATTACGAAAACAAACTCTATTGATTATTGGAAAGATGTAACAACAAGCACCATGAGGCAGGTACAAAAGGCTACATACTACAAACATCTGAATATACAGTGTGACATGAAGTAAAAGACCCGCTTAGATGATCTAACCACATAAAGGTGTCTGAAGGAGGACATGCAAGTGACAACAAAGATATGCGAACAGACTTCGCTCGACCCCTTCCCAAGATAAAGACAAGGTGTTAAAGGGGATTGAAAGGACTGAGCAGCCAAATGGCTCCGTCGAATCACCTCAGAAAAGTGCTCGTACAATAGCATTGTAGACCTTACAACGGACTGTTGATTTCCTCAAGAGACATCCCACCCCCCTTACAGACTTCCTCAAATGGTTGTTGGAATATAGGGGGATGGAAGAAGGCAGATGACGACGGCCACAAGCGGCAAAACGGATGAGGTCTCACAATGCTGCCAAGCAAGGCCACTTTTCCCATGAACATCGCCAAAAGTAACTGAGAAATACTACACCTGGAAGCATCACCCATCGACTAACACTTCGATCAACCATTGGTTAGTAGCGGGATCCATGCACGCACGGACGCAAGCGACACGAAGTAACACCAAGGCATCTCCCTTGGTAGCTGATGATACATAAAAACGGTCATACCCCGGAGCCGTACACGTTTCATGATAATCTCGAGGAACTATAGACCCCAGCATCAACCCAATGGTGATCTGGCCCAAGCGATTCTAAGCCCTCTCACTACAGTCCGCCAGGCGAACCCAGACTCTCACAATATGCTAGGCCCAACGTCTCACAACTATCTTCAATACCCGTAAGACCTCCTTAGGCAAGTATCTCGAGGATAAGCTTTGGACGAAAACCTACAGCTGCTCTCTACTTCCAATTAGGAAGCAAACACCAGAGTATCTTCCACACAGGGAAACTCCCTTCTACGGATTGCTCTTGGATTGGAATCTATTTCCCGCGTATCTAGGAGCACAGAACTAACAGAGAACTTCCATTCTACAACACAACTCCTAATTAGAGAGGGATCTCCACAAAGATCTCCTCCCTAAACTATGCCTATGATGGCCTGGCTGAACCAGGACTCCTTGTACTATAAATAAGACATGAGGTTGGTAAGATAAGGTACACTACAAATTCCCTGTTACAACATTATACCTTCCATAGATCCATGTCTGACTTTAGCATCGGAATGCCATCGGCCACCCCACGGTGGTCTGTGGCTCACGTGCGTTACTTGTGCAAGTCAACGGTTAGCGGGATTAGGTCAAAGCAGGAAGCGAAAATCGACTGCATCAGTTTGACACCGTCCGTGGAGAGCGACATAGTTCATAACTTTACAATAATCGTCGTCTTCTATCAAAACTATAGAAATGATGACCACCAGGTCACGCAACAACAGAGAACCAGGGGACACGTCCAATGCTCAGGCTGTCCCTATACCGCCTCATTCAACAATTCCTATCGTGCCCACGCTGACGACAGTAACCATGGACCCCATAATAGATGTGCTAGCATATCAGATACAATAGATCACCGAGGCGGTGGAGACTCTTACACGAAAAAATCCACTACTTGCTAACCGAGACTAGGAGCAGCACGGACCTCCGCCTCCAGAAGATGATAGGGAGCAAGCGCAGGAGAGCCGTAGCTCAGGAAAGTCCTATTTCTGAACTTCATGGTTGTAGACGCACCGTCATCCTACAATCTCATCCTCGGAAGACCTTGGCTCCACCGGATGGAAGCAGTGGTCTCCACCCTTCCCCAGTGTGTTAAGTATACTGCTAACCACTCCGAAAGAACCATACGTAAATACCAACCTACTGCATGAGGCTGCCACTACGCCGTATTGAAATATATAGAGTGCTCCCAGATTCAACTACATCATGCAGAACAGCCTGACCCAGTGCAAGGCCAAAAGACTGTAGAGACATAACTTTCAAGCGGTACAAGAGCAATAAGCTCTTCCGCCCTGCGAGTCGAAAAGGCCATGGCAAGCGGGAACACATCCCTTCGACATTCCATCGGCGCGGAGATCCTCCCCTCTGCAAGGTTTACTCTTCAGTAACCTATGTCAAGCCTCGATAGTCCGTCGAATGATCCGCAAGAGCAACCTGAATCCACTTCAAGGCCAGGATCAATTTTTTTCGTCGACAGTTAGTTTGCTTTAAGTTGTTTGTTTCTCTTTCCATAGTCAATATTGAGTTTTAATTCTTAGAGGACTTATGTAATTTTCAATCATTTAAGAAATAAAGGAAGAATTACAAAAAACAAACTTTATTGATTATTGGAAAGATGCAACAACAAGCACCTTGAGGCAGAGACAAAAGGCTACATATTACGACCGCCCTAAGGCAGATACAAAAGGCTACATATTGTGAATGCCCTAAGGCGAATACAAAGATTGAGCACTATAAGCGTCTGAATACAGTGCGAATTGAAGTAAAAGAATCATTTAGACAATTCTGCTACGGACAACGTCCGACGAAAACTTGCAAACCTTCTGATGCAAGCAATCTGCAAGTGATAACAAAGATAAGCGAACGAGGTACGCAAAATGGCATACTAAGGCATCTGATCAACGTGGAGTGAGGACTTGCTTAAACGGTCTGATCTCATAAGCAATGCGAACAGTCTGAAGCAAGCTGCTTGCAAGCTGAACCATGATCCAGCAAACGCGACCCTCAAATATGGTCTGTGGGGGTGCAAAATCGGCAACCGAGAGTCCTGTGACAAGCCACAACCAGATACGACCAACTCACATGCTTGATCCGGCGAAACGAATGAACCTGGGACAAGTATCAAGTTGACGCAGGCAGAGTTCACCTTTCGGCTGTAGGGATAAGAGGGGCGTCCAGGAGTCAATGGCCCAATCCATGGACCATGTCCAACTCCTCTTCATCTCAAAATCCCAAAATCCAGTGTCAGGCAAGGCAACAGGGTTAAACGAGAAGTGGCGGAGGCAGCCACCACGGAGTTGGACGTCGGTGCTATCTCTGAAATTAAACAGTAACGAACAACGATAAGGCACTAGCGCATGAACAACAAACTATTCCCTTGAGAAAGCGCCCATACTACTTCTCTGAAATATGAGAAGAAATTATGAGACCTCAGCGGATTAACTACGTGCCCACAATATCAGGTGACCACGCATAACAATAGCTATTTCTATGTCTGATCGGCGCAAATGTCAAAACATTCAAAGACTCTAGAGATAGAGAATCAACTTCAGCCTTTGGAAAACCCAAAACATCTTCTTCGAGCAAGAACATTATAGAAGATAAGCTTTGCAAAAAATAGTGCCTACAATGGTTGGAAACCACTATTATACAGACACGATGGTTCACCAAACTGACACTCAAGAATTAACTATCAAGCATTGAATACCGTACGAGAAACTGGAAGATGACTGATCCCAAGGAAACTGCAAAGACGACGTCAATCAATTAATGGTGATGCACACAACCCCATCAATTGAGGGGGAGTAACCGATACTCAACCGTCACGCAGCCTACGTCGTACTCATGTCACTGTGCAATCTATGTCGTACACGCAATGCACCATGCAGGAAACCCTAGCCCTTCCTCTGCATGCACATGGGCTCAGCCTATTATTCAAACAACACTCTGTCACGTGTTTGGCCCAAGCACTAGAGATCCTAGTCAAACCTGACATATGGATTATCCCTTTAGATCACCAGCTGATTTAAGGCAATTTCATCCACTCCATGCAACATGATGATGAATTAGGTTCGCACGCCCCCTAGCAGGCGAAACTTCTATTCAAACCAGACAAGCTTAGTCAGCCAAAACTGATTACGACGGCTTTTGGTTCATCCTGATACCTAGTTCGCTTAGCGCGGGCATCGATGGTTTAGGAAGTGGGAGTCTAATCAGCTATCATGCCTGGTGACGATGACTCGCCAGGGATCATTGCCCCTTCGTTGTCAATGATCGCCGAACCTAATCAAGTAAGCCTAGCTTGTGACGACTAACAACGAAAGCTTCTGATGAAAACCTGGATTTGTAGCCCCCATTGCAAGGGTGTAGATAGTATAGAAGGTGGGATCCTAGTCAGTCTTGAACTGATTTCGATGGATCACCACGAGACCACCACTTTTTAGCATGGCCACCAAATCACCAAACTTGGACTTGTAGCCCTCACTGCAAGGGTGTAGATAGTCTAGAAGGTGGGAGCCTAGTCAGTCCCAAACTGATTTCGATGGCTCGCCACGGGACCACTGCTTTTCAGCGTAGCCGCCAAATCACCAAACTTGGACTTGTAGCCCTCACTGCTAGGGTGTAGATAGTCTAGAAGGTGGGAGCCTAATCAGTCCCGAACTAATTTTGATGGCTCACCACTGAACCACTACTTTTCAGCGTGGCCGCTAAATCACCAAACCTGGACTTGTAGCCCGCACTGCGAGGGTGTAGATAATCTAGAAGGTGGGAAGCCAGTTAGCCACGACCTGATTCCGATGGCTTGCCACGGTACCATTGATTTTCAGCGTGGTCGTCGAACCCTCCCATATTTGTAGCTTGATGCACTCTGGTGTAAATAATTTGGATGGTGGGAGTCTAGTCAGTCCTGAACTGATTTCGATGGGGGACCACTATTTTTAGCCTTGTCACCAAACCTCTCTTGAATTCGTAGACCCCACCGCGTGGGGAGGTATAGATTGTTTGAAAGGTGGGAGCCTAGTTGGTATTGAACTGATTTCGATGGCTTGCCACAGGACCACTGCTTTTCAGACTGGTCGCCAAACCTTTACTCCCCGAATCTATAGTTTGTTCTGCTCGAACTTAAATGATTCAGAAGGTGGGAGCCTAGTCAGTCCCGAACTGATTCCGACAGCTTGCCACGAGATCGTCGTTTTTCAGCCTGGTCGCCAAACGAGAATCTAGTTGAGTCAGCGTCTTCATACTGAAACAGACTGACAATCTAATGTTAAGCGAATGCCACTCGTGCCGATACAATAATCGTACAGCCAGTGCCCAGATTAAAGCTACTTAGGATGCCAACCCGAGCTTACGATGCCTGACTTGGCACAAATGCTTTGACACGCACGCTCGACCATCACAACTCACTCACAGCAGCAGCTACAGCCGACCGGTCAGACAAGCAAGGTAATTCTCAAGCAGCTTACCTTGGGGACATGGCACAGCTCAGATGACTCAACCCCAGCTAAACTATTCATAACATGCCCACTACTGGACATGACTACACCGCGATGACCCCGAGTCATTCACAACACAAAGTGGTCAAACTCTCTACTGCAGATAGACCGATCAATGCCCTATTGATTCAATCAGCCTATGCCAAAGTAAGAAGACAAGGCGAAACGAAAAACATGCAATCGAGACAACAAGTACGGAACGGATAAAACTGTTCTTGTTAATGATCAAAGACAAAATGAGTACAAGCACACAAAGTTCACTCCGTATCAGGAGAGGGTACAAAAATGTAAGAGTTAAGCCTAGTGGAAGAACATACGCCGTTGCCTGGACATCAGGGCTCAAACTGTCTTCCTCGCTCAATGACGTCGAGGTAATAGACAGGTCTACATATGAAATCTTCTTATAACAACTGAGATCCCACTCCGGATGCTCCTCCTTCATCAACGCCAGCAGCTCCAGCCGTCCATGTACAACCCAAAGAAACTCACATTTGCCTTGTTCCTGGAGAAGTTCTTCCTCCTGCACCTTTGCATCAACAAGTTCACGCTCTAGTAGCTTTCATTTGCCAGTCAACGCGTCGACCTGAGACTGCTCTGTGGCCAAATTGCTCTTCACGACACTAAGTTCATGCTGCCTCAATTTGAGCTGGTCCTCGGCCTTCCTCACTTCTCGAGCATAGAACTCCACATCGGATTCCAATTGTTGCTTCTCAATAGCCCAGTCGACTTCTTTCGAAGCACAATCTTTAGCGAAATACAACAATTCAGAACTTGCCTTAACAACAGCTTCCTGCGCAACCTCGACTTAACTTCTGCTTAAGTTCGTCCCTTTCAGACACCGCCTCTGTCAGATCACGCTCAGGGTTTTCCAAACGAGCCCTCTGAGCCTCAGCGACCACGGTTGACTGATCCAACCGCTTCTCTTCGGCCTGCATTTTAAGTCGCTCAATTTCATGGAGCGCATTAGAATACAGTGTCTGCATATGCGAGAAGACACACCAAGGTGTATACTCTCTCATGAGCCGCTTCAACTTCCGTCCTAGCAACAGCCACGTGGCTCAAATGAGACATACCCATCATAAGGTACTTCAAGCCCTTATCTATACACCATTCCAACGAATCCTCATCGGGTTTTGGAGCGTGATCCATCAGCTAGCTGTGACACCTGCTTATATGCTTCCTTGAAGCATACTCTACGTCCACTTCTTGGTGTCAGAATCGTGAACTCATCTTCACCAAATCCGATGCAAATATGGTTATTTGTGCACCCATATGAAGCTTTCCCTGATCGAGAACTACACCGGCACTGCCCTTCACGTTCGCCACCGTCCTCAAGCTCTCCTTCGTGGCCTTTCCCTTGTCAACAGCAGCAACCCTTTTTATGCAAGACGGCTCAATGGGATCCGGAGGGAGAAAAGGCAGCGAAGTATCCAAAGAACCCTCCAACACCTCTAATTGAGGCCTAGAGCGAGACAGTGAGCAATGCGAAGCAACTATGGGGCGATCAGATTCTATCACCTCAGGCAACTCCTCACAAGAGCCTTCTGCTGGAACGGCCTCACGCTAATCAGCACCAGCGGAAGCAGCCATTGCAACCCGCACAAGACGGTCATTCAGAGCCTCGACCTGTGCCTCCCTAAGGTTCAACCTATCTACAACTCCTGCCAATCGCAGGTAATCCTTCTCCAAGCCGGAAACATCAATCTTCGCCTCAACGGGTCTAGTAGACTCGCGCTCCCCCTTCACTGGAGCAGGTCGTGCCAAAGATGGACCGGTTCTAACACGAGACCTCTTCCTCATGAAGGAGGCAAGAGTATCAGACAACTCCTCCACATCAGACAAAACAAAAGCTTTGGACCCAATAGCCTTCTTCTTCTTGAAAGGGGCCTCATCTTCCAATTTAATGCGCGACTCTTGATACAGAATGGGGGCGATGTGGCAGTTGTCCCATAACCCACTACGGATGAAGTTGGAAACCCTTATGACATCAAGCGCCTTTCTTTTCGGCAGGACGCGAAACTTCTCTATGGCGTTTTGCTTCTCTAAGGCAAGAGGAGTAGTGGGAAACCTTCCTGCAGAAACACGCAAGCGATGGTTAATCGACTCACTATCAAGCACATCGAAGTCACAAGAAAAGAGATGAATTTACGAAACAGCCTGAACTGTTGCACAAGCAGACGACCCTTGCATTGAAAGTATTTCGAATCCGTAGGGGCCAAGAAGCAGTACTTCTGCCATAACTTGAAATTATCAGGTAGTTTAACAAAGCATCTCAATGACTTCATCTTACAAACAACATTACTCTTTAGCCGAGGAAATGTCAGCAACTGAATCACCCGCGGATTCACGCTAGCGCCGACCTCCTTAGTACTGAGCATAATCATGAGGATGATCCCATATCCATTGGTCCCCAACTGAGCCGGAGGATTCCCTAAGAAGTTCGAAAACTCCCAGATCACATCTAGAATTGTAAAATGCACTCCAATTTGAAGCATCCTGTAGTGCAAACAGATAAAACCAGTCTAAGGTGACATCGGCGTCTGGTCACCCATCAGGAGATACAATGGCAGGTCCTTTAGGACCCCAACTTCGTACGGATTTCAGTGAAACCAAGTTCGGACAACAAAAACTTCAGGCCCTCGACCAAGACAACGTCATCAAGAAGGTTTTCTTGAGCCATGAGGAAGATGGACATTCTTTTCTAATCAGAGCGGTAGCTTCGAAAGCAAGGAAAGTAGAAGAATTAGACTCTACACAGCGAATGACCTAAATAGATGTTGGCTTCCTGCCTCTTTTTCGCTTAACCAACGCACGTTCAATTAATGCAGCACGTGCAATTCAGACTCAATCATCACGAGCAACGCATCCCTTCAAGAAATGACTTAGCGAACCGATGTGACGACCTCCTAACTCGGGAGTGCAGCTAATGATACATAAAAATGGTCATACCCCAAGGTCGTACACGTGTCATGATAATCTTGAGTAACTACAAGCCCCAGCATCAGCCCAATGCTGATTCGACCCAAGCGGTTCTAAGTCCGCTCACTGCGGTCCTCCAGGTGGATTTGGACTCTCATAGCACGCTAAGCCCACACGTCTCACAGTTATCCTCAATACTCGTAAGCCCTCCTTAGGCAAGTATCTTGAGGATCAGCTTCGGACGGGCAACTACATCTACTCTCCGCTTCCAACTAGGAAGCAAACACCAGAGTATCTTTCACACATGAAAACTTCCTTCTATGGATTGCTCTTGGATTGGGATCTATCTCCCGCATATCTAGGAGCACAGAGCTCTAACAGGGAATTTTCCTCATACAGCATGACTCCTAATTAGAGAGGGATTTCCATGAAGATCTCCTCCCTAAACTACGCCTACGATGGCCTGATTGAACTAGGACTCCTTGCACTATAAATAAGACATGAGGTTGGTAAGCTAAGGTATGCTACAAATTCCCTGTTACAGCATTACACCTTCCTCAGATCCCTGTCTGACTTTAGCATCGGAATGCCATCGACCACCCCACGGTGGTCTGTGGCTCACATGCGTTACTTGTGCAGGTCAGCGGGATTAGGTCAAAGCAATGAGCGAAAATCGACTGCATTTGTAGCAAATCCATACTACTTTTCCGCGATATGAGAATAAATTATGAGGCCTCAACAAATCAGGTGACCACGCATAACAACAACTATCGTCGTGTCTGATCAGTGCAAATGTTAGAACATTCAATGACTCCATTGCTAGAGATCTCCCTTCAGCCTTTGGAAAACCCAAAGCATTTTCTTCAAATAAAAACATTAAGGAGATAAGCTCCGCGAAAGATAGTGCGTACAACAATTGGAAGACACCATTATATAGGCGTAATGGTTCGTCAAACGAGCCTCTTGCATTAACTGCTAAGCATGAAATGTTGTGTGGGAAATGACGAAACGACGGTTCCCAAGGAGAGTGCGCAGACCACGTTCGCTCAATTAATGGCGTTGCACGCAACCCCATCAATTCAAAGGGAATAATCGGTATTCAACCATCTCGTAGCCTACGTCGTTCACGTGTCACCGCGGATCTATGCCATATACGTAGTGCAACCGTACAGGAAACCCTAACTCTTCCTTTGCGGGTCTAAAGGCTCGATCCATTAGGCCCACCATTCAAACAATATTCTACTACATGCTTGGCATGAGCGCAAATCCAAAGCAACCTTGACGCACAGACCGTACCTAAGGATTGCTGTTTGATTTAAGGTAATGTTGTCCACACAGTGTGCGATACTAGCGGACATGGGTTCCCTTGCTCTCAAACGAGCGAAACCCCTTTCCAACAGGGCAAGCTTAGTCAGCCTAAGCTGATGACGACAACTTCTGGTATTTCCCAACACCTAGTCCGCTCAATGCGGATTTCGATGGTCTAGGAATAGGGAGTCTAATCAGCACTATCACGCCTGGTGAAGATGACTTGCTAGGGATCATTGCCTCTCCGCGGTCAGTGATCGCCGAACACAATCAGGTAACCGTAGCTGGTGACGTCTAGCAACGAAAGCTTCTGATCAAAGCCTAGACTTGGAAGGTGGGAGCTTAGTCAGTCCCGAACTGATTCCGATGGCTCGTTACGGGACCACTGCTTTTCAGCGTGGCCGCCAAATTACCAACCCTGAACTTGTAGTCCCCATTGCGCGGGTGTAGATAGTTTAGAAGATGGGAGCCTAGTCAGTCCCAAATTGTTTCTAACGACTCGCCATGGGACCGCTGCTTTTCAGCGTGGCCGCCGAATCACCAACCCTAGACTTGTAGCCCCTATTGCATGAGTGTAGATAGTCTAGAAGGTGGGAGCCTAGTCAACAATGAACTGATTCCGACGGCTTGCCACGGGACCACTGCTTTTAAGCGTGGCAACCGAAAACTTCCAAATTTATAGCTTGATGCGCACAAGTGTATATTAGGGATGGGCAATGTCGGTTTGGTTCGGTTCGGTTTTGAGCCCTGAATCGATTTCATTCGGTTTGTCCGAAACCAAAACCGAAATCGAATTTTGTATTTGTAAACCGATGAATTTGATTGAACCAAATTTTGGATCGGTTTGGTTCGGTTGGACCGAAATTTCGAGCTCAAGCACTTGAAAGGCATTCATTAAAACATGCCCAATTTTTTGACTGGCCCAATTTTGACAGACCCAATTTTTAGCCCAAAATTGAAAACTGAGAGATGAGGGGGTGATTCAGTGCAACAGGGTGTGCAGTCCATTTGTTGCACTAATCAGATATTGAAACCTACTTGTTATTTAGTTATTTATATATATTTATTTAATCGGTCGGTTCAAAACCGTAAACCGATTTCGAACCGTTTATAACCGGTTCGGTTCGGTTTAAATTATTTTCTTTCTACTCATATTTCGGTTCGAACCGAATTTGAAAATTGGTTCGGTTGGTTAACCGAATTTAAATCGGTTTTTGCCCACCCCTAGTGTAGATGATTTGGAAGGTGGGAGCCTAGTCAGTCCCGAACTGATCTCGGCGACTTGCCACGGGACCACTGCTTTTCAGCCAAGTCGCCGAACCCTTTTTACTCAAACTTGTAGCCCCCATCGCATAGGTGTAGATTGTTCGAAAGGTGGGAAACTAGTCAGTCCCCAATTGATGTCGATGGCTCGCCACGAGACTACCGCTCTTCAGCTAGTTGCGCGCCAAATCCTTACTCTCCAAACCTGTAGTCCACGTCATTTGGACATAGATGGTTCGAAGGGTGGGAGCCTCACATAGCTCGCCATGCGACTCCAGTTCTCTTTCAAAACAATGGTAGCCATGAAAAATCTATTTGAGTTTGCGTCTTCGCGCTCAAACAAACTAACTCCCCAGCAAAGGCCATTCGAGCCGATACATAGATCGTACGACCAGTGCCCAAATAAACACTACATAGCGTGTCCGCCTGACTCGGCACAAACGCTCTGACATATATGCTCGGCCATAGCAGCAGCTGCAACCGACCAATCAGACAAGCAAAGCAAGCCTCAAGCATCTTACCTTGGGGATAAGACACAGCTCGGGCAACTCGCCCCCCAGCTAAATTATCCTCATCATGCCCACTATTGGACATGATTGCAGAACAATGATCCTGAGTCATTTGCAATATAGAGCGGACAAGCTCTTTACTACAAATAGACCATTCGACGTCTTATTGATTTAACCAACCTATGTCAAAGATAGACGACAAGGCGAAACAAAAAACACGTATTGAAACGACAAGCACAAAACGGATAAAACCGTTTTTTTATGAATGGTCGACAAAATGAGTACAAAAGTACAGAGTTCACTCATTATCAGGAGAAGGTATAGAAACAGAAGAGCTAAACTTAATGGAGGAATGAGCAGGAACTGCATCAGCACGCACCACAGCTCGGGCATCAAGATCTTAACTGTCCTCCTCGTCCAACGACACAAAGGCAACGGATAGGTCTACATACGACATCTTCTTGTAATGGCCGAGATCCCACTCCGGATATTCCTCCTTCATTAACGCCAGCAGCTCTAACCTACCATGTACATCCCAACAGAACTCGCATCTACATTGTTCCTGCAGAAGTTCTTCCTCCCGCGTCTTCGAGTCAGCAAGTTCACACTCCAACAACTCCAACTTGCTAGTCAGCGCATTGACCTGAGACTGCTCCATAGCCAGACTATTTTTCACAGCACTGAGCTCATGCCACTCCAGTTCGAGCTAGTTTTTGGCATTCCTTGCCTCTCGAGCATTGAAATCCACCTCGGATTCCAGTTGCTGCTTCTGAGCAGCCCATTCAGCCTCATTCGAAGCATTCTCAACAGCAAAAGACCGCAGTTCAGAACCCGCCTTAGCTGCAGTTTTCTGCGCAACATCTACGTCTTGGCGGATCCGACTCAACTCCCGCTTGAGTTCGTCTTTCTCAGACACCGTTTTTTCCAAATTACGCTCAAGGGCCTCCATACGAGCCTTCTAGGTCTGAGCGACCATAGTTGACTGATCCAGCCTCTTTTCACCAGCCTACTTCTGCAGCCGCTCAATTTCATAGAGCGCGTTAGAATACAACGACTGCATGTGCGAGAAAACACGCTCCATGGTGTATACCCTCTCACGAGCCACCTCGACTTTCGTCCCAGCAACGACCACCTGTCTCAAGTGAGACATACCTAACATAAGGTACTTTAAACCTTTATCCATACACCCTTTCAGCGTATCCTCCTCGGGCTTCGGAGCGGAATCCATCAGTCAGCTGTGACGCCTGCTTATATGCTTCCTCGAAGCGTACTCCACGTCAACTTCTTGATGCCAGACCTGAGAACTCATCCTCACCGAGTCTGGTGCAAACAAACTTATCCGCGCATCCGGATGAAGCCTTCCCGAATCAAGAATCACGCGGCACCACCCTTCGCAGTTGCCACTGTTCCCAGACTCTCCTCCGCGACCTTTCCCCTATCACAAACAACCGACCCTTTAGTGCGAGACAGCTCAACAGAGTCCGGAGGGAGAGGAGGAAGTGAATTATCCAAAGGACCCTTCAACACTTCTAATTGTGGCCTGGAACGAGACAACGAATAGTGCGGACTAGAAGAAACTTGGCATGTGCCATGGCCACTTTTAGATGACATGCCAATGGGACTATCAGATTCTACAACATCAGGCAAACCTTCACTGAAGCCTTATACTGGGAGAGTCCCGCTCGAATCAACACCGGCAGAAGTCGCCATTGCAACCCGCACTAGATGCTCATTCAAAGCTTCGGTCTGCTCATCACTGAGATTTGACTTGTCTTCAACCCCTACAAACCGCAGGTAATCCTTTTCCCAGCAAGACACATCAGTCTTCGCCCTGATAGGCCGACCAGACTCGTGCACTTCTCCCCCTGGAGCGGGTCACGCTGAAGGCAACCCAGACCGCACACAGGACTTCTTTGAACTCACAAAAGAGGCAAGCATTTCAGACGGCTCCTCCCCGTCAGATAGAACGAGAACTTTTTCCCCAACGACCTTCCTTTTCCTAGAAGGGGCCCCATCCTCCGACTTGACTCGCAATGCTCGGTAAACAGTGGGGGCCACGTGCAAGTTGTCCCACAACCTACTACAAATGAGACGCTTATGACATCCACCACGTTCTTCGTCGACAAACCACGAAACGTCTCCATAGTGTTTTGCTCCTCTAAGGTAAAGGGAGTAGTGGGAAACCTTCCTACAAAGAAACACGAGCGATGATCAGCTAGCCTACAATCAGGCATATCAAAGTCAATAAAAAAATTTGAACTTACAAAGTGGCCTGAACTCTCGTTCGAGCGGACGACCCTTGCACCGGAAATATTTTGAATTCGTAGGGGCTAAAAAGTAGTACTTCTGCCAAAACTACTCATCGGTTGAGGAGAGGTCAACAACTGGATTACTCGTGGAGTCACGCGAACGCCAGCCTCCTTCGCTCTAATAAGGATGAGAAAGACGATTCTATATCCATTAGGCCCCAACTGGGCCGGAGGAATCCCCAAAAGATCTAAAAATTCCCAGATCACATCCAGAACAGGAAAATGCACTCCGATTAGAAGCATCCTTAGATGCAAATAAATGAACCCAGCTGGTGGCGACATTGGCGTATGGTCATCCTCCAGGACATACAGTGGCAGGTTCTCGATGACCCCGAACTTTGTACGGATTTCAGCAAGTCCAAGCTCAGAAAACAACCTGTCTTCGAAGAACTTCAGGCCCTTGGCCTAGGTTGCGTCATCAAAAAGATTTTATTGAGCCATGACGAAGATGAACATTCCTCCTTAATAAGAAGATGAGCAGAGCGGTGGCTTCGAAAGCAAGGAAAATAAAAGAGTAAGACTCTGCACTGCGGATGACCTAAATAGGGATTAGGTTCCCGCCTGAGCCGACACACGTTCAATTAATGCAGCGCGTGCCTCAAGCAGTGACTCAGACTCAATCATCATCATGAGCGACGTATATTTTCAAAGAGATGACTTAGTGAACCAATGTGACGACCCACTAACTCGGGGGGAGTAGCTGATGATACATAAAAATTGTCACATCCCTGAGTCATACACGTGTCATGATGATCTCGAGGAATTAAGGGCATCAATATCAGCCCAACACTGATCCGGCCCAAGCGGTTCTAAGCTCGCCTGACGGACCCGAACTCTTACAGTGTGCTAGGCCCACACGTCTCACAACTATCCTCAATACCCATGAGTCCTACTAAGGCAAGTATCTTGAGGATCAGCTTCGAACGGACAACTACAACACCTCTTTGCTTCCAACTATGAAGCAAATACTAAAGTACATTCCACGTAGGGAAACTTCCTCCTACGGATTGCTCTTGGATTGGGATCTATCTCCCTCATATCTAGGAACACAAGGCTAATAAGGAACTTCCCTCCTATTGCACAACACCTAATTAGAGACGGATCTCCACGAATATCTCCTTCCTAAACTACGCCTACGATGGTCTGGTAGAACTAGAATTTCTGCACTATAAATAAGACATGAGGTTGGTAAGCTAAGGTATGCTACAAATTTCTTGTTTACAGCATTACGCCTTCCTCAGATCCCTGTCTGACTTTAGCATCGAAGTCCCATTGGCCACCACATCGGTGGTCCGTGGCCCAGGTGCGTTACCTGTGCAGGTCAGCGGGATATGGTCAAAGCAGAGAGCGAAAATCGACTGCATCACCCACCGCGACACCATTTGATAAGTTCATGTGTTCAGGTCCCCTCCCTAGCAAACTTTACACACACACACACAAACATATATATATTCGTTTCTGCTAAAATTTTGAGAAAAGTTACGAATTAATAATAGAAAGAACATGCTAAAATTCCATCTTGTTTCGACATCATTCCTCCAAATACATGTTAAGTCCACACAATTAAATATCTTGATCAACGATCTTTCTAAGTGTTTGAAGACCACACTTTCTAGTGGTCTTGGAAATGACCAGACTATGTCGAGCCCAAGGTGAGATCTCGCTCGCTTTGTAATTATGACAAAGAAATTCACATTTTTACATTGTAACACATATCTCGAGACACACATATCGATGGGCTGAAAGTTTGACACATTTGTTTCTAATATAAATCTTCATATTTTCTCAAAATTTCAGCTCAAGCAAGTAGGGGAAGACTATAAAATCCAAAATGTGTTTTGCACAATGCGTTCAATTTCAAGAACTTGAACTGCAAAACTTAATAACTTGTTCTGCTAAGTTAATTGGTGTAGATAGAGAACTTGAGGTTCTATTATTTAGTTATCATAGAAAGTTATTCACAAACTCTACAGTCCATTACGTATGGTATAAACATAAGTATAATAAGAGTTTTTTTTTATAAGAGACTTAGCATATATTAGAAAAAATTACAAAGTTTGCCCTGCACTGGAAGCCAACAAATGAGCTTCACTATTAAGTTCTCTGGGAATATAATGACTTGTCCAGTTTGATAAGTTAACAAGAAGTGACTTAATGCTATATAATATGGGTCGCCACATCTTACGTAGATTCGTCTGCTCATCTCCCAAGTCAGAGTGCAAAAGGGAGTGAAGAGTACCAGAGTCCCCCAGGATTAACCCAGCTGACCAATTTTGTGCCTGGACAAGCATAAGAGTGGCTTCGGCAGCAAAACATTCGGCCATAGTACTGTAAAAAACTCGACATGGAGTCCTATCTGCAAAGCTGGCATGGATCCTACCAAAAGTGTCCACAACAACCACTCCAAAAGCTCCATGCTGTGAGGAGACAAAGAAACATGCATCGTAAGCTACCATGATCATCTCAAAAGAAATATCAGAGTGGAAAGTCCTTGAGTTCCTGGAATGTATGTTGATTTTGTGGCTTTTAACTGCCAAAAGTTGTTGGTGTATTGTCTGCAATCGAGAATCTTGGGAGTTTGACAAAGATTGCATCAGAGGGATTGGTTTGGTTGTGGTGGGGAGGCTTTGCCAGGATAGTTGTTTCAAACATTTGGTGTAAAGAGTAGGGGATAAAAGTGTCTCCCCTATCATTAAGAGAAAGTCTGAACCATTGGTTATACCAAGCCGTCCATGTGTGATTGGCCGCTTGGGTAAACATTGGTAAAGAAAGCTTGCCCTTTTGGAAGATTATATTATTTCGGGATTGCCATAATGAAAGAATAACAACAGTGAATTGAGAGAACATCTCTTCCCGAATCAGTGGTTGTGCTGCAACTGAGTCCCAAATAAAATTGAGAGCAACATGAGTCATTCGACGCGGGAGATTGACAACACTCCAATTGATTGGGAGAGGGGGAAAAAGCCACAGTCTTTGGACAATGGGGCAGAAGAAAAAAAGACGAGATGTATCTTTTTTGTGATGGTGACAAAGGACATAGTGATCCTCTATGGGCATGTGGACACGCGTAAGATTGGACATGGTTGGCAAAATATTATGAGTTACTTTTCAGAGAAGGAGAATCGCATTTGCCGAGGCTTTGATTCTCCATAGTTCTCTTAGAATTTTAGGTTTGAGTTGTCCAATGTTCCTGTTTGAAGAAGAAGATTCATGTTCTTTAAGAAGAAAAGCTTTGGTAGCACTTTTGACCGAGAATAATCCTCTTTTATCGAAGTTCCAGATTAGCGTGTCTAGAGTTCGGGATGGACAGATGCTAATGTCCAGGATATCTTTGACCATCGGAGATGGGAAAAAAGTATTGATCAGATTGACGTTCCATCTAAGTCTCAGGCCGTTCTGGTCAAGCCATAAGTCCCGAGCGGTATTTAGGGAGCCAGCAATAGCCTGGTGAGAATAAACATCGGCCAATAGCAAATTGGGTTTCACTCAATAATCATTCCAAAGATGAGTCTCATTTCCAAATTAGATTTGCCAAAAAAAATAGTTTCACATTTTTTAATGAGCTGACAGGTTTCCTCGCCAGGCAAAGGAGGCAACTGTAGGTGCTTTTTAGAGTTGAAATATACTTTTGTTGTGAAAGTATATTGCCTTAAATTGCATGTTGCAATGGGTGTGGGGATTGGTTATGAGACTCCGGATACTTTTGGCTTTCAAGGCAAGATTCTTGTTTCTTGCACTAGAAATATTTAAACCACCTAGCTGTCGCGAGAGTGTTATTTTGTCCCAAGTACAGAGGTGTTTAGTCTTACTTTCCTCTGTTCCATTCCACCAGAAATTTCTTGCTAGAGTATCAATCTGGGTGGTGACTGTCTGGGGGAGGAGATAAGTTTGCATAGTACACACACTGGGATGGAGTGTATCACTGCTTTGATCATCACTGTTCTGCCTGCTTGAGATAGCACTTTCATTTTTCAAGAGGATAATTAAGCATTAATTTTATCGACCAAGAATTGGAAATCATATGCTTTTTTATTTGAGTGGAGCAACAGTGTGCCTAGGTATTTCTCTTTTGGATTGTACAGCTTAGAACCCAAAATTTTGTTTATCATTTTAGTATGTTTGGGATTGACATTTGAGCTGTAGAAAACTGAAGACTTATCGTAGTTTACTGCTTGAACCGAAGCCGTACAGTACTTTGTTAACAAGTATTTGATGAAATAGTCTCAGCATGGGTGGTCCTGCAGAAGATCATAAGGTCATTTTCATAAAGGAAGTGACTGATAGAGGGGGCGTGGCGACGAATGATCAGGCCCTTGATCTGATCCTCTGATTCTGCCTTTGCTATCATTCGTAAAAGTGCTTCAGCCATTATGATAAAGAGATAAGGCGATCCTATGTCGCCTTATCTGATGCCCCTTGTAGGTTGCAGTTTTTCAATGGGAGAGCCGTTAAGTAGGACCCTAAGAGAAGAAGTTGAAATGCATTGTTCGATCATAGAAATCCAATTATGGGCAAAGCCTAGTTGTTTCAGAATTTTTAGCAGGAAACTCCATTCGATCATATGCTTCAGCCATATCGATTTTAATTGTCATCCAACCTTATTTTTTTCGACGAGAGTGTTTCATCTGAAAAAATGCTTCATGAGCAAGATTGGCATTTTCAGAGATGGATCGACCTTTGAGAAAAGCTCATTGATTGGGAAAAATGATGTTTTCCAGCAGATGTTTCAAGTGATTGACAAATTTTTTTTTAGATAACTTTGTAAATCACGTTACAGAGGCCAATGGGGCGGAATTTGTCGGGAGTGGTCGAATTAGAGACTTTGGGGATAAGAGTGAGAAAAGTCTCATTGAGCTTCGGGTCTAAGGTTTTAGTGAGAAAAAGTTTGTAACCACATCAGTAATATCCTTTTTGACGATATCCCAAAAGTGTTGGAAGAAAAAAACATGAAACCATCAGGCCCGGGTGCTTTATGGCTACCAATCCAAAAATAGTCGATCTGATTTTCTCTTCATCCAAAAATTTCAGGAGACTTTCATTATCGGTATTTGACACTACAAGAGTGAATAGTGACATGATATTCGGATCGAGTTCTGGATTAGAAGAAAGAAAGATGATGTCAAAATATCCATTGAGGATTTGGCCCATGGAGTTCTCAGAAGAATGCCACTTGTTGTCCGCATCACAAAGTCGTAAAATATTATTACGTTTTCGACGGAGCAAGGAGGAGAGATGAATTTTTTTGTATTTTTGTTACCATTTTTTAGGATTTGCCTGACTTATTCCTCCATAATAGTTCCTCCCTATAAAAAAGTCATGTCAGTCTATCTTCCAAGATTAGAATGGCCTTGGCATTAGTATTAGAAGGTGGCGCATTTTGGAGATTGTCAAGGTCTATCTAGGTATCTTTTATGTTTCGAGCAATATTCTGAAAGACCTTTTTATGACACCGAGAAAGTTTGTAACTTAATATTTTTGTTTTCAAAGTAAATTTATGGGCAGAGTGAGGATGAGTAGATGTTTTACAGGATGATTGGACGAGATGTCGACAATGCGGGTCTCTGGTCCACACATGAAAGAACCAAAAAAGTTTGGGACTCGAGTTGTTGTTAGAGCAGATTTGAAGGGAAACAACTTTGTGGTCCGAAGTAGAGGTATGGATGGACCTAGCAAGAGCTGAAGAAAAACATTCCAACCAATCCGTGGAGACAAAAATCCTATCTAGTTTAGATTTAATTTCATGGGAGTATTTGGAGCCATTCAGGGACATATCAACAAGATTGTGACAGTGTAGAAAATTCCTAAGATGTTTGACATTTGAGGCCGAAACTTTTCTACCACCTATCTTATCATCATGAGAAACAATTGCATTAAGATTCCCTATAATCATAATTGGAGTTTGAACAAGAGATGTCATATGTGAAAGTGTGTCCCAAAAGGAGGAGCGTAAAGAAGGATTGGGCTCTCCGTAAAAAAAATAATAGACCAAGATTGTTGAGAGTAAAAATTATCAACAGTGCAACAGAAAAAATATTTACAATAAGTAATAATATTTAACTACGTATCTTTTCTCTAAAACAAAACAAGACCACCAGACAAACCAGTTGTCGACACCGAAGCTCCATGCTTGTAGCCCAGTCTCTTGAGTATATTATTCATTTTGAAAAAAAATGCTTTCATCTCATAGAGAAGGATAATATCGAAATTGGACTATAGAGAGAGCCCGCAATGTAATGAATGCATTGGGCAACCCTGTGCCCCTTGCAATCCAAACGGGATGTTCGAAGCTTGAAACCACAAGTCAAAAGAAAGTATTCTCGGTTGCCTTGCGTAGCGTCGGTGCGCGTATGCCTTGATGAAATGAGTGGGTGGAAATCGTGGTTCTTGTAGCAAAAATAGACCCATTTTTTCTTCCTTCCTCACCCGTGTCGTATTTAGTCAAAAACAAAAACAGTTTTACCCTTTCTCCAATTCTTCTCGCCCTTCCTTCCTTCTTTCCTTCCTTCCTCAGCAAATCTTCTTCGATCCTTCTTCGTCAGGTAATCTTTCTTTCTATTTCCCCCTTTCCTATTGCTTGAATGTGAACAAGTATTGTTGGCTGTGTTTTCTTTGAGGTGGTGTATTTTATTGTTTGCTAGAAGAAGAGATTGAATTAAAGTTCAATATCATGTAGATCGATAAAGGGTTTAATTTTTTTGCATTATTGTGTAATGGGTTTGCTTTTGTTTAGAGAATTTGGAAAAAAGATTTATGCTTCTCATACATTTCTAGTAGTTTGTTATTATATATTAATCTGTTTGTTTGATTCTTTGATTTGGGGTTTTGATTTTTTATGGGTTATGGAGTTGAGCCTGTTGTTAATAATGCAAGGATAGGTCAAGATTTTGAGTTAGGTTTGATTGTGAAGTGGAGAGATTTGGTAGAAAATTGATTGGTTAGAGGAGGATACATTCTCTTTCATATCGTATCCTGAAAGATTCCATCGCCCTCCTCTCTCTATTACTAGTTGTAATTACAATTGATTCGGATGCAATCTATTGGTTGGGGATCTCAGTATGAGTTTCACTTCTTAAACCATTGTATATGTGTGATTGGGGTTTATCTTCGAATTGAACAGCATGAAAATTGTTTGACGTTTTCAACCATTGTATCACTAGGAGTTTGAGCTTGTCAACCATTCAACAAATTAGGGTTTTTCAATCCTCGACTACAAATTCAACAAACTATTAGTAAGTTTGAATGAATTAGATAGCTATGTTAGTGGTGGCTGTGCCAAGGATTTTTTTTTTCGTCAGGCTTGTGATAGCCAACCGTAAAAAACCCATCACATCCCTTTTCATGGATATTGGTTCAAAAAGATTAATGCAGAAGGATAGGGCGTCCCCCGCTATAAGCGACGCGCTGCACCTACGCTCGGGTGTAGTGACAAATGAGCAAGGCGCGCTGCAGCGGCGCCCGGCTGTAGTGTTAAATAGGCAAGGGTTCTCGCACCTTTCTGGACGGGGGCGAGTAAAGAAGCTAGTCCAGGTTAGAGCTAGAGATAGAATGATTAGATTAGCCTCTTGGAACATAGGAACCTTGACGGGAAAGACAATAGAATTAGTGGATGTCATGCGTAGGAGGAAAGTAAACATAGTTTGTCTTCAAGAGACAAAATGGAAGGGGAACAAGGCTAAAGATTTAGGAGGAGGGTTCAAACTCTTCTATTCTGGTAAAGATGGCACTAGGAACGGGGTGGGAATAGTGGTAGATAAAGTTTTTAAAGATGCAGTAGTCGACGTTAGGAGGTTTGGGGATAGAATCATAAGTATTAAATTAGCTTTAGAACTAGAGATAGTGCATGTTATTAGTGTGTATGCACCCCAAGTGGGTTTGGACGAGGAGACTAAGAAGGATTTTTGGGACTCTTTAGAGGAGTTAGTTTTTGGAATTCCCTCTTCCGATAGGGTTTTCCTAGGCGGGGATTTGAATGGCCATGTCGGTAAGGATAGAGTTGGGTATGAGAGGGTACATGGAGGTCAAGGCTTTGGGGATCGAAACACTGCGGGGATTTCTATTCTAGATTTTGCTTTAGCTCAGGATTTTGGGATCGTAAATACTTTTTATAAGAAGAGGGCAGATCACTTGGTGACCTTTGCGAGTGGGCATAATAGAAGTCAAATTGATTATTTTCTTGTGAAGAGACACGATTTAGGTAGGTGTAAAAATTGTAAGGTTATACCAGGAGAGTGTCTGACATCCCAACATAGGCTGTTAGTTCTCGATTTTTGTCTTAAGAGTAGGGGTCGTATTGCTATAGAACAGGTTAGACCGAGAATTAAGTGGTGGACCTTACAGGGAGATGTGTGCCAAAGATTTCGAAAGAGGATTTTGGGTGGCCAGTCAGTTTCAGAGGGTGGGGAGAATCTAGAACCAAAGGATAAGACTAGTAGCGCGGATCTTTTCGAACATTTGGCAAACCGAATAAGAAGATGTGCGAAGGAAGAGTTAGGACAGGCCAAAAGAGGAGGTTTCTATGGTAAGGAGACATGGTGGTGGAACGCGGATGTGCAACAAACCATTGCGGAAGAGAAAAAATGCTTTAAGGCGTGGCAAAAAGATAGGTGCCTAGAGTCCTATGAGCTTTATAAGCAGGCTAAGAAGTTGAGTAGTAGAGCAGTAGGGGAAGCTAAGAAGAGAGCGTATGATGCTCTTTATAATAGGCTAGGTACGAAGGAAGGGGAGAATGATATTTTCAAGATAGCGAAGGCTAGAGAACGAAAAACTAGGGACTTGAGTCATGTTAAGTGTGTTAAGCATGAGGATGGAAGAGTCTTAATGCAGGATAAAGCTATTTTAGATAGATGGAAGGATTACTTTTGGAACCTACTCAATGGAACACATGTAGGGGAGTTAAACTTGGAGGGGTATGCTTCACAGGAAGGGAGAGATCGCGTGTTCCATCGCAGAGTTAGTGCCACAGAAGTGAGAGAAGCTTTAAAAAGAATGAAGACAGGGAAGGCCGTTGGACCGGATGATATACCAATTGAAGCATGGAAATGTCTGGGAGAAGTTGGGATTCAATGGCTAACTAAGCTATTTAATAGGATTTTGGAAACTAGAAAAATGCCAGATTCATGGAGGCATAGCATTGTGGTACCAATTTATAAGAACAAAGGGGATATCCAGAATTGCTCGAACTATAGAGGGATAAAGCTTATGAGTCATACGATGAAACTTTGGGAGAGGGTTATAGAACAAAGACTTAGGAGTTTAACCACGATTTCGGAGAATCAATTTGGATTTATGCCAGGTAGGTCTACTACGGAGGCCATCTTCCTGCTTAGGCAAACTGTAGAAAAATATCGAGAGGCACGTAAGAGTTTGCATATGGTTTTTATTGATCTGGAGAAAGCATATGATAGGGTCCCCAGGGAGTTAATTTGGTGGGTGCTTGAAAGGAAGAAAGTGTCTCAATGTTATGTCGATATCATTAAGGATATGTATGAAGGGGTTGTAACAAGTGTTCGCTCAGTAGGTGGGATGTCTAGTGAATTTCCAGTGACAGTAGGACTACATCAAGGGTCGGCGTTAAGTCCATATCTCTTTGCTTTGGTCATGGATGAGTTGACGAGACATCTGCAAGAAGATGTACCTTGGTGCATGTTATTTGCAGATGATATTGTCTTAATGGATGAGACTAGTGCAGGTTTAGGTCAGAAATTAGTTAAGTGGCAGGAGGCTTTAGAGAGTAAAGGTTTTAGAATTAGCCGTTCGAAGACGGAGTATCTAGTGTGCAACTTTGGGTGTGAACCAAGAGGGAGAAGTCATGCAATTGAGATCGAAGGTGTCGAGGTCCCAGAGTGTGAGGCTTTTCGATATCTAGGGTCTATAATTCAAAAGAATGGGGCTATTGGAGCAGATGTAGACCACAGGATTAAAGCTGGTTGGTTGAAATGGCGAATGGCGTCAGGAGTATTGTGCGATAGAAGGATGCCTACAAGGCTAAAAGGGAAATGCTATAAGACAATTGTTCGACCAGCCATGCTATATGGTTCAGAATGTTGGGCTACTACGGGACAACATACGCATAGGATGGCAGTAGCAGAAATGCGTATGTTAAGGTGGATGTGTGGTAAAACTCGTAAGGATAAGATTAGAAATGAAAGAATTAGGAGATACTTAGGTGTAGCGCCCATAGAGGAAAAAATTAGAGAAAGACGTTTAACTTGGTTTGGTCATGTGCGGAGGAGACCGAGCACGGCGCCAATTAGAAAATGTTTAGATTGGCAAGTTAATGGAGGGTGTAGACGGAGGGGACGACCGTTGAAAACTTGGATGAAGACGGTGAATGAAGATATCATTGAGCTTGGATTAGGTGAGGAAATGTGGGAAGATCGCATTGCTTGGAGAACCAAAATTCATGTAGCCGACCCCGAAAATCTCGGGAATGGGCTTTGATGATGATGATGATGATGATGAGGGAGCCTCGCGCCCGCGCCTCAACCTACTGAAGTGACACACTTCAAAATTTAAAGTTCCACACATAAAGTAAAATAACAAGTCCTGTCACGGCCAAGGCGGTGGACCTTGGCGCCTCGCTTCACTCATGGCAATATATGTCTAATTTCAAAGTTAACATCTTCTCATTTTTTATTTTTTATTTCTTTTATTCCATTTTTCTGGTTTGATCCTCACAAAATTCTGATTTTGCTTTCGGACAAGTCATGTTTGGTAGATATCAAACTCCATTGAAACTTTTTAAAACATTACACTCTGCATGAAACCACATTGAAATTTTTTCAACATGTATGATACATAACAACTAGTTAGTGAAGAAGACTGTCTTCTTGGTGGTGGAGGACGACTAAATCCTTTTGATTATTTGGTAGTCTAGGGAGTGGGAGGCTTCAGGTCCCTATTGTTCTTATGGATGGTTCTTTTGAAGAGTCATTTAGAAAAAGTCTAAGCTTATCCTTTTGTAGGGTTTTCTTTGCATTATCTTTGTTCTACTTCTACTGCTGGATATGATATGTTTTTTATACATTTTTTTTCCTGGAGAGAGATGATTTAAAAAAAAATAAAGTACAATCAATTTTAGGATCAAATTTTATGATGGGAGTTTAGTCATACATTATGATGGGAGCGTCAATTTGTTTTTATTATTTTTTTTATGTTCAGAAAAACAAGAAGTTTTGATGGGGCGTACACAGATGAGGGTCTCTTGACCGAGCATGTGTATTTTCTTTTGTCTATTGGTCAGGCCTTGGATTAACCATGTTCAGTGACTATTTTTTACTAGCCCGAGGATGGGAATGTCACACCTAATTTGTTGGACGAAAATATTTATTCGTCCACACTACAACCGTCCCATTACTCAGGCCATGTGAACCAAAATACCCATCCCCCACCCTGAAACTTCATTTCAATTTTGGTCCATTCAGTCAGGGTGACAGACCTCACAAACAAACCAGCCCAGAGCCCTTTTCTTTGAAGAAATTATCTTGGAGGATGTTCTCATTTACCCATGTTGACAATTTGGTTAGGAAGATGTGAATTCGTTTCAATGAAAAAGGAAGATACGATTCTTTCATTTTTGTAGACATTTTCCCCTAGATAAGTCTATCTAGTATTTTGCTTTCTGTGTGCATTTTTTTTTATGTCTCAAATTTCCTTGCAACCTACCAAACATTTTGTGATCCTTGATGCAATGTATATTTAATGACTAAAAAATATGCTGATAAAAGAAAAGCATTTTATAACTAACAAGTTGGGGGTATTGGTTTGAAAGATATACAGTCTGTGCCTGTGGAGATTGCCATTATCACAACACGCAGACAAATAAGATGAGGATGGGAGTGGTCTGAGAGAAAGGATGCTTGGGGCCCTTATGTGTTCATATTGTGATTCATGGATAGTTTATCTTCAAGTTAAGGTTTTGTTTGCTATGGCATTACATTAATCTTGAGGTATGTTGGTACTTGGTAGGATAGATGTTGGTTAGACTCATGGGTGGATGAGCCCTGATTTGTAGGGACTCTTCAATCATCTTTGTATGAAAGATGATTTCTAAAGTTCTGATTTTTTATGAAACTTTATGGATGGGAGATTGTTCATATACTTCTGTAAAAACTGTTGGTTCTCAACAGTACAATGGAAGAGAATGTACGTCTTTGGACTTATTAAAGGAAGAGTATTGCTTTGTCAATTGTGTTTTTATTGCTTTACAAGATACTTGTTGCCAGTTGGTCTATTGGTCATCCCTTGGATATCCCGCCAACTTCCATGGTTTTGGAGTCCTTTCTACAGTTAAAAGAAGCTGTGCTGTTGAAGAATCAGTTAACCACTTATGATCCATTGATCTTTTGTGTTCAACTTTGGACTTAACTTTTCCTATGACTGATTTCTGCAAGAAGTTCTGAATTGCTTGGGGATCAGGAACATTTGCACCAGACCCTATTTGTTGGATTCTTCATCCATGAATACCATCTTGGGGTACGTGCTGTACCCAGCCAAAATGAGCCCCGACAGATTCTCATGTCCATATCAACCCTATCCGTGAAGGAGGCTAAAGTCATTTCCATTATGCATAAGGACCTTGCCTGCCCACCGACCCCACCCACTGACTAGCTTGTTCGCAGTGGTTAGTTCTCCCATGTTTCTATTGATTTTGCTTGAGAGTTTAACTAGAACTCTGTGATATCATTGACCGATTTGTAGAACTATTTCATATGGGTTGAAACTTGGAAGGATCCTATCTTTTTGGAAGATACCAATTTGGAGGATGTTGCCCATTGCTCTTTATGTGGTGCTTGGCTTGAAGAGAGATATTTGTTTTGATATGAAGTGGAGATAAATGTGATACTTTGTTCCGGCCATCTTTGGTTGCAATGAAACTTTTCATGAAAAATCGTGCCAAAAAAGAAGGCAGAGGAAGAGGGAGTGGCAAAGGAGAATTTGAGGTGGAAGATTATCTCATGTTTTCTCACAAAATGCTTAATACTTTTTAGCGTGTCAGGAAATGTTTCACCATTGTAAGAAAACATGATCATCTTCTACCTTAATTACTGTATTTTCTGCTTGATTTATTTTTATGTATCTTGTTTTCTTCCTCTCGTCTTTCACTGTTTCTCATGGAGGTTTTCCCTGCTATGAAACACAGCCTTAGTGATTAATTAAAAAAGACACTGATAAAGGTTAAAGGTTGTAGTACTCAACAGCTTAGTGCAAAGCCCTGCAAAAGATTTTCCATTTTGAAAATTCTCATTGAATCAGATGCACGGCATACCATTGACTTCATTACAAATAACTAAAACTGTGGTCTTACCACATTGATTATGGTGACAGGACTTCTACACCAATCTAGTACAAAGATGGCTAGAGCAACAACTAGTAGACCAGCGGTTTCTTCTACCACTACAACTATAACGCTAGAAGATCCTTCTTCTCAGCTACGCCAGCAACCGGAAACCATAGTCTTACGACTCTCTCGACCACCCTCTAGAAAGAAGGTCACGTGGAAGGAAGGCACAGTTGACAATGAGTTCCTTCAGAGAAAGAGTTCCAAGAAATGTTGTATCTTCAATAAACAGAAGTCCTTTGATGAGGATGACAGTGATGACGATGACCACGACCATAAACATGAATCAGGGCCTTCAAATAAAGATACTCACGACAGTGGTGGTGGTTGTTGCTCAAAAGATAGTGGGGAGGGCTCAAGCGCATCCTGTTCTGGAGAAAAATAGGGACATTGGTCAATTTTACATGCTATGTAAGCAAGTGTATATTGTTTGTCCGACTCTGAGTAAGATTTCATTTATTTGCTTCAGCTTTGTAGGTCAGGTATAGTTTCTGCGGAGGTGTTGTATGATTTGTGTTGCTTTGATCATAAATGGGTTTAGTTAGCATACACTGAGAATGTATTTGAGACTTCTGGTTTTGGATTCATGATATAATTAATGGTCTTCTTGATATAATTATCAAGAGTAACTTTTGGTAAATGATATAATTTTGAGCCTTCGTTCCAGTTTACAAGAAAAAGATCACATTGTTTCTTCCAATTTATAAGAAGAAAGATAACACTGCTTCCTAGTCTGGCAGCTGTAGGTGATTCAGCGAGAGCCCTATCAGGCTTGGGGATACTTTTTTTTAAGGGTCGAGAGAAGAAGAAGAAAAAAGAAGTTAGCATCACTAAATTGTAATTTTGGGAATTGAGTGGAACATGAACTTTATGTTTTCGGACATAAATATACAAGGTAGCAATTTCAAGTTTTTGGTTCTTAGTAATCCAATTTCATGTGTACCCCATAGCTAAACTAAGGGTGTGTTTGGTTTCATGAAATCCATGGGGCACCACTCAAAATTGAGGTTATAAATTTTAATTGTCATAAAGATCAAGATTTGTGATTAATAGTGGAAATGTAGTTCCCATGAATATGAGAATCACATCCTTTTGAGAGATAAGGAGATTCTCATATCCATGGGGGACCGACTACTTTTAAGGCTAATTTGAGGTGGCACTCTTCATCAACCATAAAGATTTGCATAAAAGATTACTGGGTGCAAGAGGCCAATCATTCTGGGTTGTGGACGATACATTTGTTGTAAAAAGGATAGGAAAACTTCTCCATGGTTCCAATCAGATCCTCAAAATTCTTAATAAAGAAACAGTAAGTGGACTTAAATTGAATCATGACTACATAAGCTATTCTGATATTAAGATTCGATATAGAAGATATCGTGGAAAAGGACCTTTGAGTTCCTTGGACCACGTAAGAATAGGGTTGTTCACGGTTCGATTCGGTTTTAATTTTGAGTGGAAACCGTCAATCGAACCGAATCAATCGATTTGATAAAATGGCAAACCGAAACCAAACCAAACATCTAGAAAACTGAAACCGAACTTAATATATATAAACCGCAAACCCAACTGATTGAGTAAACTAAACATATTATATTATTTTTACACATCATATATATTATATATTATGTACTCGGTTGGTTCGGTTTTGTCGGTTAAAAACCTAAAGAATCGAAATTAATATATATAAACCTAAATTGAACTGATCGATTCGAGTCAGTTTATTCAATTTTTGTTCAACCCTAAGAATTTATTGTCCAATCATATAAAAAGTTATCTAATGATGGATTGTGGGTGCGTCAACATTTACATAAACATTTGGGATTTGAAGTGTATTTATTTGGTGACACCCTCTCTCTATTAAAAGTGTCACACAGTGTGACACGTTGTACGTGAATGACGTGTGTAACATATTTGGTGATATCCTTCCTTGGATAAAAACATGGGGATGCGCATAGCAACTTGTTAATCAAATACCAAAATGCATCTCATATTTCCAGGGTGATTGACAAATTAGGGTCAAAAACATGTTTTCATTGTTAGGACACATCCCATTAAAATTTTGTTTACATATAAGGACCCTTGCACCGGCGTTAAGTCCATATCTCTTTGCTTTGATCATGGATGAGTTGATGAGACATCTGCAAGAAGATGTACCTTGGTGCATGTTATTTGTAGATGATAGTGTCTTAATAGATGAGACTAGTGCAGGTTTAGGTCAGAAATTAGTTAAGTGGTGGGAGGCTTTAGAGAGTAAAGGTTTTAGAATTAGCCGTTCGAAGACGGAGTATCTAGTGTGCAACTTTGGTTGTGAACAAAGAGGGAGAAGTAATGCAATTGAGATCGAAGGTGTAGAGGTCCCAGAGTGTGAGGCTTTTCGATATCTAGGATCTATAATTCACAATAATGAGGCTATTGGAGAAGATGTAGACCATATGATTAAAACTGGTTGGTTGAAATGGATAATGGCGTCAGGAGTATGATGCGATAGAAGGATGCCTGCAAGGCTAAAAGGGAAATGCTATAAGACAATTGTTCGACCAGCCATGCTATACGAATCAGAATGTTGGGCAATTACGGGACAACATACGCATAGGATGGTAGTAGCAGAAATGTGTATGTTAAGGTGGATGTGTGGTAAAATTCGTAAGGATAAAATTAGAAATGAAAGAATTAGGAGATACTTAGGTGTAGTGCCCATAGAGGACAAAATTAGAGAAAGACGTTTAACTTGGTTTGGTCATGTGCGGAGGAGATCAAGCACGACGCCAATTAGAAAATGTCTAGATTGACAAGTTAATGGAGGGTGTAGACGGAGGGGACGACCGTTGAAAACTTGGATGAAGACGGTGAATGAAGATATCATTGAGCTTGGATTAGGCGAGGATATGTGGGAAGATCACATTGCTTGGATAACCAAAATCCATGTAGCCGACCCCAAAAATCTCGGAAATGGGCTTTGATAATGATGATGATGATGATGATAATGACCCTTGCACGTGCTTCCTTTTTCTCTCACCATTTACCTCTTTCGATTGCTCATCAATGTAGTGCTAAGCAACTCCAAAACGTGTCATTTCCTCCTCACGTTCTCCCGTCCCTTTCTCTCAATGCAAAGCCACTCATTCTCTTCCTACTTTTTCCCACTCAACTCTCTACAAAGGCTTTTCTCCCCTTCTTTGTTTCCGTTTATTTCTAAGGTGGGTATAAGCCTACAATCCAAATTTATGGTAGACATTGTTTCAAACTATGTTAAATGGGTTATCCCTAACGTATTGTTAGTGATGAGTTATCATAGTGTAAAAATTGTGTCGACCATATTGCCCATGGTAGGCACTCACTAAATGCACTCTGAATTATAGTAGGGACTCATTGAATGCACTTGTAAAAAAATATTTAGGTGTTAAATTCGACACCCCACTAACAATATGAAGGAATGAGTTTAGGTGTTTGTGTGGACTTACTGAAAACCTTAGAACATCTCTAGTAGTCTTTTAGAAAATGCCCTTCCAAATTTTGTTCATTAAATTTGTATCTACCTATACAATTTAGCACGATTACTAAATTTTGATACCCCATAGTCTATGTTGTTGAAGTAATTGTTATTGTTCGTTGAGCTTCTATGATGAAATTGGGGTCGAAGAAGAAAACCGAATTGAGCTAAAGATCGATCCCAACTCGGCCAAAGGCGACTCCTCTATCCTTTACCGAATATCCCATTGATATTCAAGTCTCTGTGGTGATAGATAACCTCTCTAATGGGAATCTCGAGGTCAACGCGATATTCCACTAGATCAACCGGTTGTGGTCCATGTTGTTCTTCGCTATCGTTGTTGTCATCACGTTGTTGTGGTGGTGGAATCCATTCCAAGTGTTTGATGAGGTTTTTCCCTATTAGGCATAAAACATGTCATAAGAATTATTTGAGTGGTGCTTATGAGAAAGTAAATTTATAGCATATGCACCAAGAAAATACTACTGTAGCAAATATGGTCCTCAAGATGTAAGAGAAATCAATGTATACATCAATGTAGAGATTATTTTCCAACTTGAAGACCTTATAGCTTGATCTAATTAGTTTTTTGTGTTGTGGATTTGAAGAAAGTTTCCGTTTGTATTGATAATGTAATGAGTGAACGTATGAACGATTGTATTTGGTTTATAACTTTTTTTTATTAATATAAAGGTTTGGAGATCTTTCAAACCCTTGCTCATTTTCCAAAAAAATGGAGGTGACGATTGGCGGCTTTGATTAATCGAATTGGATCTGAAAATCGACATCTCAATCTTTTTTTATGGTGGTGGTAAGAACATCATTCTGATTCTGTTGTTTCGAGTTGATGATGTGAATTTGCTTGTTTGTTGATGACAAAAAACTGGAGAGAGTTGGGTGGGTGTTTGTAAAACTTAAAAAAAAAACAAATAAAAGCCACCCGATCCTTCAAGGGTCACGACTATATATATATACATTTTATTTATTTATTTAATTTAAAAGTCTTTATTTTTTTACATGGCGTTCATATAACATTCGTGCTACAACTTAAAAGACTTCCAATTTTTTTTTTTAAATTGTGTTCAGCACTAAGTGTGTATTTGAATGCTAATTTTTAGCATTGGCTCATGCTTTTGACACCACTAATTCTGCTGAAGACACCACCCACCATTTTTTATATGCTAAATAACACCATCATTATAAAAAAAAACCCACCACCACCTCTCATATCTTTCTCTCCCATTTTTTTTATCTCTTCTAAATCAAACACCACCAACCACCCCGCCCCTGCGACCGCTGGCCACACCGCCCTTTTCATGTCTTCCTCTTCTTTGTCTCCTCTCCTCTTCTTCTCCTTTCTTCCCCTTGTTCTCATTTTTCTTAGGAACAACCCCCACCCCGCCGTTGGTTGCACCACCCTCCCCGCCCCGCCTTCTTCTATCTTCCTCCCATTCTCTATTTTTTGTTCTCCTTTCCCCTCACACAAATGGGTTGCATCCTTGCGGATGCCTTTATGAGGGCAGAACAAATTAAAGCCTCACACAAGTATCTGCGAGTGGGGAATCCATCCTTGCGGAGGACAATGCGGAGACGAGTTCTCCACTCGCAGATGCTTGTGCGAGGGCAAATGAAAAAAAGGAAAAAAAGAAAAATAAGAAAAACAGGAGAAAAAAAGAAGAAAATAGAAGAGAGGCAGTGCGGCCGACGGGGCAGGATAGCTGCTGTTGCTTTGTCCCTATTGTTGTTTTTGAGGAGAGGGGAGAAGAAGAAGAGAGAGAGGAAGAGAGGAGACGAAGCAAAAATGTGGTGGCGACCTTGGCAGAATTGGTGGTATCAAGATGTGGGAATCCTAACCGGAAATGAAAACGAAAATGTTGTCATTTGGGCCCAACTTCTTCATTTCAAATTTAAAGTCACATAAAATAAACAACATGGCTTAATGGCCTAATTATCAAACGCGCTCATTTTCAAAACAATTCCAAAATTGCTTTTACTGTGTGTATGCTCTCAGTTCAGATGAGTTGAATGAGTGGGCTAGTGCTAGAGATGGAAGAGCAGTTGGGAATGGTTTCTTCTTCTTCTTTGCAACTCGTCGATCTTGAAACCATCAGAAGGTATGCTTTCATTGAACCCCCACAAAAAATCTTATATTTTCTTCTTTGCTTCTAATTCCATTATTTATCTTTTCAGCCTAACTAGAGAGTTAGCAGAGATTCCAACAAGTTCCAAAGACGATGACTCCGAATCACCAATTGATCTCGAATTACTCACAGATTGTCTCCTCGATCTCCAAGTACGCTTCTGCCTTTCATTTGTTTCAATTGATTGATGGTTATGTTTTTTTTATAAGATTACATTCCATCACCTTATCCTGTGTCTGTCAAATGCTTGATAAAATGTTTCAGAGGAGTGTGAAGCAGATTACTTTGGAGTCCCCGGATTTAAGCTCTTTAGGAACTCAAGACTTAGGCAGGCATTATACATTATCCTATAACAATTCCATTCATTGTTTTATTTTCTTTGGGGTTTATTCCCTTTTGCTTCTTCAGGTATGAATTCCTTGGTTGGAAAACCTACTATATTTTGCGGCATAATTAGTTTATGGGGCAAAAAAATAAAAAAACCGTGTGTAGCTGTTGTTCTATGTGTTCTATATGATTTTTATACTTCAAGCCTTATTTGTTATCCCAACACCATAAGAAAATGGTGATATTCAGTTATTTGTAATTAGGAATACAATGCCATTGGGGGGGGGGGGGGGGGGAGGTTCTAGCTCTTAATCTAAGTAGGGGTATGTATTTCGGGGAGTGTAGCACATTTTTTCAGAAAATCCTGGCTATAACTAGATTAGAAATAGGACTTCAAGTCCCTCAATTGCACTCTGTAGGGCAACCTACTAATTTTTCCAATTCAACTCCCTGAAACTGCACATGCCTTGCATTGTGCAAAACATTTTTTTAATTTTATAGCCTTCACTATTCCATTTAAGCTGAAATTTTGAGAAAAATTAAATACCAACATGAAAAACAACGTGTCAAAGTTTCAACTCATTTCGACATGTGTGCCTCGAGATCTACGCTAAGTGGGATAAAAGGAATTTCTCTATAAATATCACGAAGCAAGCAAGGCCCCACCTTAGCGCCCATTGTCAAAGACCAACCGCTTGCAGGTTGTCCTTAAACACTCAAAAGACCGTTTATCAATATATTTTTCCAAAGTGCTTTGCATGGAAGTGGAGCTTTTGGTGGAAAAAAAAACCAACTGGTGGCAAGGACCTAAATACGTTTCTCGAGGAACGGTGTCGCAATGAAACTTCAACACTTTGTTTCTATTTGTAATGTGTAATTTTTTTTGAAAATTTCAGCTCGAACGGAGCTCAAACGAGTTAAAAACATTTTTTTTAAGTTTGCTAGGGACTCGAAATGTAAAATTATGAAAGGGTGTCTTGCTGGGTATGAATTAGGTGTTTGAAGGACTCCAAGCCCAATCCCCCTAACTAGATTAAGAGGCAAAAGCAAACACCCCCTTAGCATTGATTTGGAGGTATAATTTTTGTTGGAGCCAATGGAAATTTGAAGGGGTCCATTGATCCTATTATTTGTTTCCAAGTAGCTCACTTCGAAACTATCTTCTTCATTTTTGTTCATTTACAGTTATATCCATGTTGACACTATATTCAGCGAAATAACACCTAAATTTTTTAGCTCCCAAGAATAGCATCCCATTGCCATTCAATCTAGCCTGTCATAGGTTTAATAATTTGCTCGTGCAGTAACATATCACGAGCTGAATGTATTTTGCATGCCTTGTTCTCATGAAGTCAGGATTTTACATTTCTTAGCTGTGTAAGAGATAGACTCAGGGTTGACAATTTCCCTTGATTGTTTAAGAACTACCGAGATTTCTTAGGTCAAAACTTCACGAAGATAGCGACAAGATCTTGAAAGGATATTCTAATTGTTTGAAGAAGTTGATGTGTGTTAGATACAATGTCTGCCACTCAGTTTGCCCGAAGGTGAGTGTTCGTGAGATCAAAGATTTAAGTGGAAACACTCACTTGAAGGAGTCCTATTTCCAATGACATGTCAACTCCATAGTTTCTACAAGTTGGCTGCAAAATATAATTGGGTAGTTATGATGACTTTAGCTGGAATTTCTTGATATATCCTCAAAAGAATTGATATTTGGGAAACTGGAGAAGATGGGTTCAAGTACCTCTAGCAACCTCGCATTTTTCTTGTCTTACTTAGCGTTCTATTGTTGTGTTTTTCCTCAAAAGTTTGAGCATGTAATCCTTTATCATTGTTCCTTGTCACCATTGCTTGTAAGTAACTAAGCACTGAATAGAATGGTCTGAAAAGAGCAACTTCATCTCATGGAGGTTTTGAAGGTCAAGGAAGAAGCTCCAAAAGCATCTACTTTTCAGATGGTACTATGTTCTACATGGATGATAGTTCTTAGAGGGAGACTGGGCAAATAAGTTAGAAGGTGTGACTAGGCAAAACAATTTGTACAATCTTGAGTTTTGGCACATTCACCGTATGTTTTTTATTACTGCAATGCAAGTGAATCCTCGTTATTTGTGGCCATCACTCGGGAAAATCATAGTAGGGAGATTCGAATCCTGTCATTTTTCATTTTTCGAAAGCACTCTCAATATGGAGAAAAAAATTCTGTCTACATGAGGGCATTTGGTGCTGTCAAAAGCGCTCAATAAAATCTGAACGTTTCTTAAAGAAAGTGCTCAACACATTTTATGTTCCATTTCACTCCATTATTGCAGCTGTTCAACAGATGGATCACTGCATGTTTGTTTCGTACATTTTCAGACAATTAAAATGCTTGGTTAATAAGGAATGGTGCTTCACAATGCAAGTCAGTGGGACCCAAATCAGATTCATGAAGTTGATGTATGCAGTTCTTCTGGGCATTTCAGTTTCGAGCTTTGCGGGAAGAGGTAGCCCATCTATGAGAGGCAGCCATCTATGTGCATCATCACGAATAAAGATTTTAAGGGGTTGTTTGGGTTGCTTATTGAAAGTTTGAAACCATGCCACTTATTTACTCCATTTCAGCCATGTCAGTTGTTGTTAATCACTAGTAAATGGTTGCAACAAACACAAAAAATGGGTGGCCCACTACTTATAAGGGATTTGGCACTTATAAGTGGGGCAAACACAGACCCCATATGTTGCGGCAATAAATTTCTTGATGGGTTCCTAACACCAAAGAATCAGTAGACAAAGCATTTGGAGAGGTTCGACATAGTATTAAAAAAGTTGTGAGGCTACGATTTGAGGCTTGTCTCAGTGCAAGGCTTACGGTTAATGAATTGAGGCTTACGCCTCCTAGGTGTTCAAACAATTGATTAATTCAGTATCATTTGATCCAAATGATTGTTATTAAAGCATACACTGATTGAGTGAGGCTTACGCCTCAATTCAATGAGGTTTACGCCTCATGCCTCATGAAAGGGCCATGCCTAAGTTCCTGATTAAGATTTTTTAAACCTTGGGTATAGGAGATCTAAAGTGTGTGTCATTGGAGGTATCTAAGATCTAAATTTTGGGAACTGCCACAAATGTTAAGGAGTGCCCTTTCTCTCTCCGCATCTGGGTAGATCTGGTTAGTTGTTTGGTCGAAGCATGCCCACTGGTAACACTCTTGTGGAATGGATTAACAATTGGGATGGTATGGTTCTTTCATGTCAGTTAGTTTCTCTTTATTAAGATGGTTCAGTTAAAAGGAGAGTCCACACAAGGTATTTATAGGGCCGTTTTCCTGCAAAAAGATGTTCTAATTAGAAGAGGTATGATGTGGAGGGACGCTGCAATGACTCTTCGTCAACAAATAATCTAGATCTTCTCTATCCCTTGGCTAAGGACATAATCCCTCGTTTCTTGTGCTGTATTTGCCCTTGTATTCGTCATTCTGATTAATAAAATTGTACTTTTCAAATAAAAAAAAGAAGAGAAAACATGAATATTCTAAATATACAATCAGAGCTAAAAATCTTGCTTCCAGTAGTTCAGTCGTATTTTTCTGTATATTGATGCAGATGCATACTTGAAAGATGCAAAGGAGAAACTCGAGTTGGTTGTGGCTGCAAACTCAATGATGTATGATGAAATCAAAGTTCTCACAAGAACTTACGTAGAAGGTAGTGGATGGTTATACTGCCTGTGATTTTCCATGTACAACCTTTCTTGTTACTTAATTTTTATTTTATTTTTGTAGACTCCACTCGATTGGAGAGTAATCTTGAAGAGTTGAGTTGCTCGTTGAAGTTTATTGAATCACAAGTTAGTGTTTCAATGCTCCTTTCATAAATTTCAGAAAAATATAGTAAAGCCATTGGGAAATCTTAAAATTCAGTTCTTGGTCTCTAAATGCCTTCTTAAGCACAGTAACCAGTATGGAGTAGGAATGCAGATTGACAGACTTGAACTAATTTCTTATATTTGGGTGGGTCACTCTTTAGGAACAAGGCATCTGAGATGGTCTAAAACATATTGACACTTGAATCATTGTGAATTAGGATTTTAGTCTTTCATTCCGGTGTTGGAATGATTTCCAGATTTCATACCAAGCATGTTTAAGATAATAAGATGTCATACTGACCAACAAATTTTTAGTGTTAATATTATGTTTAGGTGACCTATTTCAAATCCCTTTATTGTACCTAAAGAAGATATTCTTACAATGGTAGTTACCTGCCAAGAAAAAGAATTAATTTGCTGTCTTTTTTCCTGTTAAAATGTGCTGATTTTGTTAGTCGTTATGATTATTATTTTTATTGATATTAGTACTAGTATTAGACTATTAGGTTTGGGATCTCCCTTGTGAGAAGCATACTAAAAAATCTTAGCCCTTAACTTAGTCCAGGGTAACCTTATTAGAAGAACTATATTTGGATCTCCTTGGTCCAAATTTTTTTTACCCTCTAACTAATTTCCAGGAACCCCCTGGTGAGAAGCATATTAAAATAAATATAGGTATACATATTTCATGAATCCCTTAACTTATTTCCATATGGCTCCATCCATGAAGGTTATCTTTTTATCAGTAAAACAACTGCCTGCTGAGAGAGATGGGCAGCATGCCAGCAACAAAATGCCTGCTGAACACCACAAAGGAAACACAAAATAAGGTGTCCCTACACAACACTATACAGGCCTCATTGAACATACAAGAAGGAAACTAATTATCCCTAAATTTCTCTCAGTTACAGGCCCATAGCCAAAGAGTCACTTTGATGTCCATCCATAGCTGATCCACAATTTTCTTTTATCTCTGACGATTCTGTCATTCTTTCCCTCCATATCACCCACACAAAACCATGAATCAATCTCTCCCACACCCACTTTCCAAAGGGGGTTAAGTTAGAAGGTCCGTGGAAAGAGAATGCCAATGCTCCACCCATTACAGGAATGATGGATCAAAGGTAGCTTGCACATGGAACTCAGATAAAGCAATGACCCACAGTTGATGCACCAGTAGGCAAGAAATAATACGCAATACGATTCGGAGCCTACACGAAAATAATGATAAAAGAAGAAGACACAATGAGAATTTTTCCAATTTTTTCACTATATTATTAGAACAAGGATTCCAACCTCTAAAAAAAAACTCTCTTAAGGCTCCAACTTCTCAAGAACAAACTCGCTATCTTACAAAGATTACAAACTCTCTTAAGGCTCCAACTTTTGCTATCTTACAAAGATTACAATACTTTCAAGAACAAACTCTCGAGGCTCCAACCTCTCAAGAATAAACTCTTTTGAAGCTCCAACTTTTGCTATCTTACAAAGATTATAATACTATTGAGAACATTCTTGAGGCCTCCAACTTGTCAAGAACAAACTCGCTTGAGGCTCCAAATTCTCAAGAACAAACTCTCTTGAAGCTCTAACCTTTGCTATCTTATTAAATAACAAAGATTTCAATACTCCCTCGAGAACTAACTCTTTGAGAGGCTTTTCCCTCAAGAAAAAACTCTCGAGGCTCTCTCTCAAGGACAACTTCCCTAAGAGCTCCGCTAAATAAGATATTAGTCTACATCTCCTTGCTCCTTGTCCTCGATATTGAATTCTTCCATGCCTCCTGGATGCCTTGAACCTACATATAAAGTCACCGTATATAGGCCAAACAAACAAAACAAAGAAAAAGCCGAGTCCTAATAGGAAAACATTTCCATATTAATTTCCTCATCCCTCAAGGAGAACTTTCTTGTTTTAACCAAACAATGTTAAAACAATGAAAGCTTCTCCGAACTGGAAAGTATTTTCATATTACTTTTCTTGTTCTTTATTTTGTAGTTTTGTAGTATAGAATAGGAATATTAATACTGTTAATATTTTTAATACAAAAAGTAAACATCTGCATAACATAATAAGTTATTGTTATAATTATAAAAAAATGAGTCAATTATTTAAATATAATAAGTTATAAGGTATACTATAGTAGTATCATTAAAAAGTTGAACATTTGTTCATTATAATGATAAGTTATCCCATTATTTGAGAGAATGACTATGTCACTACAAGCTCAACCATGGTTCATTCTTCAAGATTATTCCTCAAGGAGAATTTTCTTTGTTTAATCAAATAAAAAAAAACCTACTCCTAATAGGAAAGTGTTTCCATATTACTTTCCTTGTCCCTCTAGGAGAAACTTTTCGTATTCTAGTTTCCTAATTGATTTGGGAAATTTCTTTGTAATTTAATAAGAAAACCTAATTCAAATTAGAAACTTCCCAACAAAAAAACTTTTGTCCAACATAGAAATTTTCGTTGTGCTAACTAATTAAGGAATCCTTATCCAACTAGGAAACTCTCCTTAATTAACCACTAAGCTCCCAAAGGAGTTCCTGTACCAAGAAATGAGTAGGTGATCAATAGATTCAGCATCTTGGTCACATAACACGCAGTGATTAGGAAAGGACGTTCCTCTTTTGTTGTTATTATCAACAATGAGGATCCTCTATGAAGAAGTGAGGATTCTGCCATGAACAACTGTCCACATGAGGAAACATGAGGAAAGATGCCCTAGCAGGGATCTCTCTCATTTAACTTATCTTGATTATGGGACATCAAGTGATAAAAACTGATGTGACTAACTTGATACAAATCAAGGGAAACTCTTTTCTGAGAATGAACAATTCACCGTTCCTGAAAAGCAAAACTAGTAATAGTGTTTAGCAAGAAGGAGAATCGAGAGGCGGGATGATACAGGTTTGAACTAGATGTTCTTTCATGTGATGGGGTGGAATTTGGCGATGCATTTATTGATTGGTCCAAGGAAATTGATCACATTCTCTAGTTTAAGAATATGCGGGGTCCAAAAGCGGTGCAGTTAGTAGCCACAAAGCTTAAAGGGACTACGAATCTTTGGAAGCAGGAAGAGTGTGCTCAACAAACGGCTATGAGTTTACCTCCCATGACGAATTGGGATGCTCTGTGTGAGTTGATGTATGCAGCTTTTGCTCCTTTGGATTATGAGCATGGCCTTTTTGGTAGATTAAGGACATAGTTCACAAATAAATGTGAAACTAAATTTTATGAGGATGATATCTTCACTCTATAGACGATCATCACCAGATGTCCTTGATAATGCCTCACTCTGTTTTTGGCATATTTTTACATTTCTACACCTCACATCCTCATGGCTCTTATTCAATGATTTAAAAGTCATCATCATATTTGTTATCACGTCATAAATTGGCCCAAGATGATCTGATGAAAGTTATGATGTATTGCGATTCATTAAAGATTAGTAATTATTTAAATTTCAAAAAACAAATACGTATGCATTAGTATGTACTTTTCATAAAATTGATATCATGGGATTAAAATGGCTAGTTTTGCTAACATATAATGGATACAAGAAAATGAAGAAAGAAAAAGCCGACATGCCCAAGGCATGCTAATATATTCTTAAATTTGTAAGCTCATTGCAATTGGGAAGTGTGTTAGGCACATGTTACTAGTTTGAAACAAATAGATTTTCATTTAATGCGCTCATATATGCAATCCACTCGTTCAGTTTCAATTAAAGTTTTGTTATTTGTTAAAAGTTTTTGGAATCGTAAAATTAAAACAAAAAAAACTAATAAATCCAAGTCTGACTTTTTGGTCTTTTGAACCTGACACTGCCTAGACTTGGATCCAAGAATAAAAGCTATGCAACAACAAGAAGGACACAAATATGAGGTGTTGGATACATCGATTAAAAAAATCCAATAACCAGATTATTTGTTTTTTCAACTAAAAACTCTAGTTATATTTTTTTGCTTATAGATCAATATTACTTCATATGTATTACTAACTCGCTATAAAAATACTAAATAACATTTATGAAGAGTTTTAAACTTTGAATGATATGAAATAATTGATGGTCTAAGCATGAAGTGTCCGTCGGAGCAGTGCATGTGTCAGAGTGTCCATTAATATATCCTTTGTATATTAATGGACATGCATATATCCTTTTTATATAGTAAATGTTAAGAATCAAAAGCAATACTCAACTATATCTGGAAAAAATGATATTATTATTGAACGAACTTAGGCTTTAAATAGCATTTACAACCTTTAACAGAAAGGATAAAGACTAGTTCATGTTAGCAACTAACCAACGTGATCTAAGCAACTGACTGATAAATCAAATACAAGAAATAAGTACCCTGAAGACTAGGTCTTATTCAAACAGAATTCAAATTCTAACTGAACCTTGATTTTCTCTTCATTCCCTCCCTTAACTAGTTCCCAGCTGCAACTAGTTTAACTTAGGAACTTGACAAACTCCCAACTGACCCCGAAAAGTCTGAAATGCATTTAAGGTAAGTGGCTTTGTCATCACATCTGCCAGCTGATATTTTGTTCCACAATAGACCAACTCGACAACTCCCTCTCGAGTGAGATCACGAAGAAAATGGAACCGCACATCAATATGCTTGCTCCGACCATGCAACACCGGATTTTTTGAAAGCTTAATCGTGGAACTATTATCACAAAGAATAGTGGTGCACTTACTTTGTTCTAGACCCAGCTTTTCAAGTATTCTCCTCATCCATACATCTTGGCTAGCACAACCTGCTGCTGCTACAAACTCCGCTTCAGTGGTTGAGAGTGTGACTATAGGCTGCTTCCTTGAAGACCAAGCAATAGCTCCAAACCCCAACATAAACACATACCCTGACATACTTTTGCGGTCATCTGAATCCCCTGCGTAATTGCTATCTGTAAAGCCAACTAACCCTTCACACCCTCCCTTCTTGTAGAAAATCCCGAGTTCAGTGGTTCCCTTCAAATATCTCAATATCTTCTTGGCTGCCATCAAGTGTAATTCAGTGGGTTTGGCCATGTATCTGCTGATCAAACTCACTGCATACATAATGTCCGGCCTTGTAACCGTTAAATACATAAGGCAACCTACCATCTGCTTAAACAAAGTCTCATCAACTCGAACTCCTTTTTCATCTTTAAAAAGCTTACAGCCTGGAACAATGGGATTATGAACCAGATTGCAACTCTCCATTTTAAATCTTCTCAACACCTCCAAAGCATACTTCCTTTGGCTAATATATATTCCATCTGACCTTTGTAGCACTTCTATGCCAAGAAAGAATTTCATTCTCCCCAAATCACTCATGTCAAACTCTCTCAACATGGAACTTTTAAATTCAACAAACATAAATTCATCATTGCCAGTGAATATTAAATCATCAACATATAGACTGACAATGAGAATCTTACCTCCCTCCTTCGTCTTAATGAAAAGGGTGTGCTCACTATAACACTTCTCAAAGCCTTGGCTGGTGAAATGTTCTTCAATACGACTGAACCAAGCTCGTGGAGCTTGTTTCAGTCCATAGAGTGCCTTTTTCAGCCTATATACTTTCTGAGAATTGTTCGTCACTTCATAACCCTTAGGCTGCTCCACATACACTTCTTCATCAAGCTCCCCATGCAAGAAAGTCGATTTGACATCAAGTTGATAAAGAATCCAACCCTTTTGAGCTGCTAAGGCCACAATCATTCTCACTGTGTCCATCCTCGCAACTGGTGCAAATACCTCTGTGTAGTCCACTCCTTGTTGTTGCACATACCCCTTCGCCACCAATCTTGCTTTGAACTTATCCACTTCTCCATTTTCTTTCAATTTGGTCTTATAGACCCATTTCACTCCAATATTCTTCGCACCTTGAGGCAAGTCAGTGAGTTCCCATGTGTTATTCCGCTCTATTGCTTTTATTTCCATATCCATAGCCATACTCCATTTTTCATGCCTTACTGCCTCCTCAAAATGTATCGGATCCGATGAAGCTAATGAAGCAAAGTTGGCACCTATGTCTTCTTCCTCCGAGAGCCCTTCTCCACTAACATAATCATTCATCCAAACTGGAGGTCCTCTGTCTCTTCTTTCTTCTGAGCTCGATGACTCTCCTCCATTCTCCTCATTTATAGAGGTGTCTGGTTCCTCTACATTAGCTTCTTCTTCCCCATTATCTTCCTCATTATCCCATTCCAAATCAGCTATGACATGTTCTTCATAACTCCTATCCCAACTCCACAATTTGTCCTCCTCAAAAACTACATCTCTGCTTATAACTACCTTATTTGCAACTGGATCATAGAGCCTATATGCCTTAGACTCATCACTCACTCCCAACAACACACATGGAACACTCTTTGCATCCAATTTTGTTCTTCTCACATCAGGGACATGCACATGTGCTACGCACCCGAACACCCTAAAGTGTGCCACTGAGGGTTTGCTTCCACTCCAAGCTTCCTCGAGTGTTTGATTTTTCACCGCTAGTGTAGGACTCCGATTCAACACATACGTCGTCCAATTTACTGCTTCAGGCCAAAAAGTCTTAGGGATCTTCTTTTCAGACAGCATGCATCGGACCATGTTCATCATTGTTCGATTTTTTCGTTCAGCTACTCCGTTCTGTTGTGGAGTATATGCTGCCGTCAATTGCCTTTTGATTCCATGCTCAATACAGAATTCACTGAACTCAGAAGATGTGAATTCTCCTCCTCGATTTGTTCTTAAGCATTTAATAAATCCTCCCACCTCCTTCTCCACACAACTCTTAAAACATTGAAACATATTCAATGCCTCTGATTTCTCTGCCAAGAAATAAGTCCAAGCTTTTCTAGTAAAATCATCAATGAAACATATGAGGTACCTCTTTTTGCTATTGGAGATGGGAGAGATTGGTCCGCATAGATCTGCATGAATAAGTTGAAGCTTCTCTGTGGCTCTCCAATTGCTGTTCTTTGGGATTGGATCCCTGTGTTGCTTCCCAATCAATCAATTTTCACACACCGTCGATGGATGCCTGAATTGAGGCATGCCATGCACCATCTTTCTGAATTGGAGAGTCCTCAACCCCTTGTAACTCAAGTGTCCGTACCGGCAATGCCATAGATGTGCCAAGTCCTGTATTGATGTGTAGTGGCAGGATGGGTTTTGAGACAGAGAGTTTGCTGATAATACAAACATCCTATTCTTTGTCATATCAGTTTGTATTATGAGCCCCTTCTCTGGATGATAGATCTTGAGTTTTCCTTGCTTAATGAGGATTTCCAATCCTCGTTCTTGTAGTTGTCCGATACTCAAAAGATTATTTTTAAGCTCTGGTACATAATAAACTTCACTAACAAGATGAGCAAAGCCACTTACTTTCAGCCTTACATTGCTTCTGCCCAACACATCCATCCTTGTGTTGTTTCCCAACTTCACTTTGTGCCTGAAATCTTCATTTAAGTCATAGAATAGGCTCTTGTCACCACACATGTGGTTGCTACATCTAGAGTCTAGAAACCAGACGTCTTCCCTTCGAGCTTCATTCTCCTCCACATAAGCCATGAGCAACATATCTTCCTCCTCTCCTAACTCAGCGTAGTTAGCTTCTTTATCCCAGCTTGGACACTCAAATTGAAAGTGTCCAAGCTTGTGACACCTATAACACTCCACTGTCGCTTTGCTGTAGGGTTGACGACCTCTTCCTCTTCCTCTTCCTCTGCCTCTGTAAACACCTCGTCCTCGTCCATTTGCACCTAACCTGTCTTCTGATGTTATCTTGAGAGCTTGCTCATCTCCGGTATGCCTCTGGATCTTTTGCTCATGAACAATCAGAGAGCTCTGCAACTCATCTATAGAAAGTTGATCAATGTCTTTGGACTCCTCGATTGAGCAAACAATGTAATTGAACTTCTCACCCATTGATCTGAGAATCTTATCCACCACTGTGACATCCTGCATCTTTTCTCCATATGTTCTCATTTTGTTGGCCACAGACAATACTCTTGAAAAATACTCAGTGACTCCTTCACCAGCCTTCATATCTAGAGTTTCAAACTCTCTGCGGAGAGCTTGTAGATGCGACCTCTTAACCCTCGCACTAAATCTGTTTGGAAGTGTCTCTCACAAGAATAGTCTCCAATATCGTCCGATCAATAGCCTGAAAGAGATAATTTTTCACTTTCAGATCTTTCAGCTTCAATTCTTCTAACTTCTTGCGTTGTGCTTCTGTCTGCTGTATTCCTGCTTCTGGCTCAACATAGCCAGTCTCTACCAACCCCCAAAACTCCTTAGAGCGTAGGAAGTTCTCCATTAGCATGCTCCAATGGTCATAGTGACCATCGAAGCGAGGGATGGCTGGCTGCACAAAGTATCATTCAGTTGTCATCTTCTTTGCTGCTGCAAAAACTCAAAGGCTGCTGCTTTGATTTTATCAGGCCCAGTGGGATCTCTGATACCAGATTGTTAAGAATCAAAAGCAATACTCAACTATATCTGGAAAAGATGATATTATTATTGAACGAACTTAGGCTTTAAATAGCCTTTACAACCTTTAACAGAAAAGGAGAAAGACTAGTTCATGTTAGCAACTAACCAATGTGATCTAAGCAACTGACTGATAAATCAAATACAAGAAATAAGTACCCTGAAGACTAGGGCTTATTCAAACAGAATTCAAATCCTAACTGAACCTTGATTTTCTCTTCAGTAAAATGGATATGCATTTTCTTTAAAGATTGTAAAAAGAATTTGACAGAAAAAATGTCCTGAATATACCTTTGTCCCATTGTCTTTGAGGTCAGCCTGATAGGTATATTTCATTGTCGGAAATGGGGTCCCGTATATGCGCCATCATAAGAGTTTGGTCCAGTCGAGGAGCTGGGCAGCATTGTCAACGAAGAGTTGGAATTTGGGTTATAACTTGACAACTGTATGGTTGCCTAGTATTTTTGAATGCCGATGTTTAAGAACTTGCATGCTTTAGACCCCTCGAAAGTTCTGGTTGTTTACCAAGTGTCTCCAAAATTTCCCTCTTCTTTCTAGATTATCAGTGACAATTTGCATTAGAAAAAAAAAGAAAAGAAAAAGAAAAGTATACATCTGTTAAGAATTTGAGGAATTTCTTATTTGTTCATTTGTCCATGTACTCATTTCCTATTGAGTTTTTTTTTGTTTGGTTTTTATTATCCAGTTCCTTATATGTCTTCAAGAAGAAAGCCCAAGCTATTAGGATTCTACCGTTTTGCTGTTATCACATTTTTTTTGTTTGTGGGTCTCAAGTCTCCATCATCGCAAATCCAACATTTTAGTACCGAAGACTTACATGGAAGACCCAAATGCACGTGATAGGTTTAACATCGGAAACAATAAACAAATAACCAGAAAGTTTCTTCACTCTATTAACAATTCTTAAACTTCAAAAACTTACTACAAACTTGATTTCTAAGTTTTGACCTATTTAAGCAAAACCTTAAACTTGTTGGATGCACACTTGGGTTACATTGAACTGACCAAATTATTAAACAATTAAAATAAATAAATAGTACTAATATACCATCATCCCCCCTACTTCGAATAAATCGGTCCTTGAGCTTAGCTGTTGTCAACCAAGCTATCAACGACCAAGGTAATGTGCTCATGCGCCTCATGACCCATGGTGTCATCCTGAGGAGGGGAAGCATCATCAACCAACATATCTCCCACATCTCCATCTGCAATTTGGGTAATTACCTTATCCTCCGGGCAATCTCAACGAAGATGACTAACTTTTCCACATCCGAAACATTTGACATTAAGATTGTGAGCAATAGTACATGCAACTGGTTTATCAGGTATGGCAAGGACACCAAGGCTGTGTGATATGTATCTAAGTAGTCAAATGATACTGTGAACATGCTCTCTTTTAGCCATGGTAGTAATCAAAATTATATCTAAAGCCTCCTGTATAGGTTGAGAAAGTCCATGCAATTACATGTCTGTTCAGATTCATTCATCTCCAGCCTACTGCACCAAAAATAAAATTCCTCAGTGTATTCAGAAGCTGTGGACTTGTCCTGTGTAATTTTATGCAACTTGTTAAACAAATCTCGCTGATAATATTTGGAGATGCAAACATGCTATAGTATTTTTTTCATTTTAGGCCAAGTCTGAACTAGTGTCATCCCCAACAACTGTTTCTCGGCGGTCAAATCTCTCCACCAATTAGATGTGGTATCCTGTAACTTTGTTGCAACTAAATGCACAACTTTAATATTTGTTAGACTTGTATTCCAAAACCCTGCCCATTTGGTCAACCCGATTAACAGAAACCTCAGCATCACCAAGACCAACATAAGTTGGATATCTAATTTAATATCACCATCTTGTATACCTTCCAAGCAACGAACAAAATGATCTAAAGTCTAGGTAAAACATCAAATTATTCTCACATCCATAAGCATCATGATGAACTCGACCCCTTTGATTGGGAGGATGAAAATTGGCTTGTTGCGGTGGTTCATAAAAGTCCAAATCATAATCGTAAGCTCTGTCCCGAGGTGGTGCATGATTTTTCCTGCATTGGTGAATAACTTGACCATCTGAATATGAAGAACTTGAATCATGTAATGGGACATAGGTGTTTCGAGGGTGATGCATAGCTACATAATCACGTGAAATTGAATTCACTAAATGTGGTGGTACAATTTAGTAATGGGGGTGCAAATAACTTCATCTTATAAAATGAAACACCACGATCAGAATTCTCATCTTCTCCATCAAAAGATGAAGTAGCTTGCACAAGTCATTTTCGATCGCGTTTTCGTGTCGAAATCAAAGTCATGCGAAGACGTTGACGATGAGTAGGGATCTTGCCCTGGTTCGGGTCAAGGTAAGGTACGGTTCTTCGTTGCTCTTCAATGCCTTTGTAGTTTTTGTACCATGAATAATCAAATAAAGAATTCGCTTCAAAAAATAATATTAAACGTCTATCCTTGGCGCAAAAGAAATCCATTGCACTAATTGAATGTTTTTACGCGCAAACTTCTCTTCAAAACAAGCTTCAAACATGTACCAAATTGGATCAATTGTTGTTTCTCCGAGGTACATAGCCTGCCATGTGGTGGCAAACAACCTTATCATTAGAATCACTACAATCAGTAACATGTGGTGGTACAGACAGGATATGGTGGTGGTGAAGGGAACGGTCCTCATTAAAAAAGGATTAAAAGCATGTGGTGGTGCAAATAGATTGGTGGGGGTGGAAATAACTTCGTCTTCCCAAACTTTTTTCACGATCTATTGCATTTTCATCACATGAAGAAGAATGAACTCTGGTGAAACAAGTGGTCGATCGAGGTTGGTGCCATGTGGATCTTGCGAAACCAATTGAAGGCGGAGGCAGGCGACAAAGGATGGCCGACGGTGGCGAATGTGGTCTGATGGAAAATCAGGTTAATGAAGCACTGTTGTCTGATGCAGAGGCTGCTCTTGGACAGTCTGAATCATTGTCATCATTGTCCCTCTCCTATTTTCTTCCTTCTATTTGGGTTTGGGAAGACTGTTAGGCTTTTCACAATTTTCTCTTTTGGTTTTTTGATTTTGAACAATCTCTTTTTGTGCAAATCGCAACTCGTGATTCGCAAAGTTTGTTTCTCTGACATCCCAAGACTTGGGCTCTGCTTGGTACACTGTAAAATGACGCATTTCACAAATTGATGCATATGCATTAGTTTGTAATGCATTACTTTACGGACGCTTGATATTAATTAAAGAAAATCAATGCAAATTAGACAAATGATTGTGGGTGGTGTTGATAATGGTAGTAATTTTAATTGTGGCATGGTCATGGTGGTTGTGATTGTGGTGATGGTGATTGCGAATTTGGACAATGATGGTGGTGGTGGCGGCAATGGAGGTGGTTGTTAAAATGGTAGTGGTGGCGGCAATGGCAGTGGTTGTCAATGGTGTCGGTTGTGCCGCCGATTGTGGTGGTGGTGGGGCGGCGGCGATGATGGTTGCGGTGGCTATGGTAGTTGTGGCGGTGGTAGTGTTAGTGGTGGAGGTGGAGGCAGCGGCGGCAGTGATGATACTATAGTAGTTGTAGTGGTGGAAGTGGCTGTGGTGGTGATTATGCTATGGCAGTGGTGGAAGTGGGGTGGTGGTGGTTGTGATGGTTATGATATGGTGGTCGTGGTAGTGGCGATGATGGTAGTTGTGAAAGTGATGATTTTTTGGGTATTTATGAGGAGTTGAAAGTATTCGAGGAGATGATGAGAGTTTTGCAAAGTAATGCGGAAGATTTTGTCCCGCAAAGTTTTGCAAAATTTTATAACTAAGAGATGCAAAGGTCTTGAATTCAAATTTCAATAACTATTTTCCGTAAAGCCAACCAAGCACCAAATTTATGTAACCACCGTAAACTTTTGCATTATGCATTATTTTACCTCATACCAAGCGGAGCCTTAGGGACTTCGAACCAATCGGGGTAATTAGGGTTTTTCTCCACAGCCATCCATTTCTTGCGAATTTCTTTGATCTTCAAATTTTCACTGAAAATCTGTGAAAACTTCGTCACATTTTTTGGCCTCACAACGCAACAACTTGCGGATAACCGTATACCCTTCGTACACATCAAACATGGGTGGTTGACTTTTTGCGACATTTTTCTCCAAAATTTTACCGCAATGGTATCAAATTGATGGGTTCAGAGGAAGCTTATAAACCAAAACATAATCGAAACTTGATAAGTAAATTTTCATAAATTCATTTAATTCTCAAAAAACTGAATGCATCTTTATGATTAAGCGTATTTAACCAAAATAAAATCGTAAGTCTAATCTAATTGGAATCGTACTCCTAATTGAGCCTTAACATGGACTTATCCAATAATAAAATAAATACAAAAATAACCCAACACTGCATCAGATTTGGAAGAATGTTTTTCCAAATTACATGGGACCCTTTAGGAAATCCCCTTGGATTTTTATTTATTTTCAGAGTTCTTCTCAGATCTCATTCACATATTTGACTGTTAGTGATATCTTGTGGAGAGAACCCCCAACTCTTCATTTGTTGTTTGATGTCTATATCTGTCGTGCTCTTGGTTATCATTCCGTGCCTGTTTGTGTGCATGCTGATGGTGAATGAATCAACAAAACCTCAAGGATTCTAAACTCTGATGAAGCCTCCCTCACACATGAACTTCTTGATAGCTTTTGCCTGACTATTATAATGTGTTGGTAGAAGGTGATCTACTGTAGATGATTATAGATGGTGTTTCAATTGTTTGCAGCAGAAAGGCCTGCACTTAAAGGATTCAAATTTGTAGATGGAACCAACACTGCACTACTGTGTGTGCTCAACTGTCTTCTCTTTTAAGTTGGTTCTTTGTTCTAGTAGGTTTTCATCTTGGGCCAGTAGCTTACGGTTTCCCCTTGAAAGCTTTCTGCTCTGTATGCCCTGACTTGTGTTTACTTGATTTGAACTTTCAAATTGATGACCCTGTCTATTTAGTGATATTCTTGTTTTCATCATATCCATTGCACGCATTTTAGTAAATAAAGCATGTTATCCTGTTGGATTGATCTGATTAGTCATCTTTGCTATGGCTTCAGAAGTACATATGACCTTATTGCATTGTTGTAGGACATTTGTTCCTTCGTCAATTATGGACGGTAGGTCTTCCTTGGAGTGGCTTGTAAGAGAAGTGCAAAATCTAATTGTTTTGTCTGCTCAAAATCGACTGCAAATGAAAGATGCAACAAAGTCAAGGTGAGGTTTCCATTTTTTGCTGTATGTTCTAAAGCTTTGGTTGAATCACTCTGTTTTGTTTAAAAATTGTCTTCTTGAATGGACTTCACTTCGAAATTTTTACCAGATCTTTTCTTCAATTTATTCAGGTAAGCAGATGGCAGTAAGTTCCACATTCTCCCAAAAATGCTCAAAAATGATGATGATGATGATAAACCAGTGGAGAGAATAAAGCGAGTGATTGCAAAAAAACTGATGAAATGAATGATGTGCGGAGCATGCAAAATTTACAAGCTATTATTGTAGTAGAATCATTAGCAATTTTTTAGTTCTAGTATTGTTAAAAAATATATTTGAATTGTGTGAGAATACTTTTGAAATCAACTTTTCTAGAGAGCAATCTCTAGGATGATGGATGGTATTGGGCGCGCCTGGCTCTCTAGATTTTTTGCTTTTGAAATACAAATCAGTACTTTAAATAAAGATATTATGGCTTCCATTACATTATACATAATTGATTTTGGCCCATTTTTAAATTTTGTTAAAGTTGATCACCATGATCATAATTTTCTAACATATAAGTTAAGTCAATTATCATGCAACCATAGTCAAATTCTGGACCGAAGTAACCCTGCCTTGAACAATGCAAGCATGGTCCAAAAACCCACCAAAATGCATCCATGAGTTTGAGAAATCAAAATGGTTTAATGATAAAACGACCAAAGTCGATAGGGTTGCCCCGAGATTTCACTCAGGGGGTGCACCTAGCAATTCTCTAAATCATCCAGGAGTTAACTTGGGATTGCATCCATCCCAATCCCAAAGCTTTTTATAACTTTCAAACTCACTGAAGAAGGGGTTTGGTTTGGGGTTTAACACTTAACAATGAACACCACCTTCTCTTTCGTTATTCTTCACATTTCCAGTACAAAATGGAGTTCCCTAATAAAACCCAATCTTGAACCTCCAACAACACTCCCAAAACTTGATCCACAACCTTCAAAACCACTGCTCCACTCTTCTTCACAACCTCTCTGCCTCTCTTCACCACCACCAACAAAACAACCCTTTCAATCTCAACTTCAATTCCCCTTCTTTCATCCTTGAAGATGCTCTGCAAAACCTCACAAACCAAGCTTAGGTTTATCATTTATCTCTTTCCATGTATTTTAACATTATTGATGTTTTTGTGGTTGTACTCTCAGGTTGTCCAGAACTCCGCCTGTTGCAACGGCCGGTCCCAAGCCCGGATAAAGGAGGAGGGTTGGTGTTAGGCTTGTGATAGCCAACCGTAAAAAACCCATCACATCCTTTTTCATGGATATTGGTTCAAAAAGATTAATGCAGAAGGATAGGGCGTCCCCTGCTATAAGCGACGCGCTGCACCTACGCTCGGGTGTAGTGACAAATGATCAAGGCGCGCTGCAGCGGCGCCCGACTGTAGTGTTAAATAGGCAAGGGTTCTCGCACCATTCTGGACGGGGGCGAGTAAAGAAGCTAGTCCAGGTTAGAGCTAGAGATAGAATGATTAGATTAGCCTCTTGGAGCATAGGAACCTTGACGGGAAAGACAATAGAATTAGTGGATGCCCTGCGTAGGAGGAAAGTAAACATAGTTTGTCTTCAAGAGACAAAATGGAAGGGGAACAAGGCTAAAGATTTAGGAGGAGGGTTCAAGCTCTTCTATTCGGGTAAAGATGGCACTAGGAACGGGGTGGGAATAGTGGTAGATAAAGTTTTTAAGGATGCAGTAGTCGACGTTAGGAGGTTTGGGGATAGAATCATAAGTATTAAATTAGCTTTAGAACTAGAGATAGTGCATGTTATTAGTGTGTATGCACCCCAAGTGGGTTTGGACGAGGAGACTAAGAAGGATTTTTGGGACTCTTTAGAGGAGTTAGTTCTTGGAATTCCCTCTTCCGATAGGGTTTTCCTAGGCGGGGATTTGAATGGCCATGTCGGTAAGGATAGAGTTGGGTATGAGAGGGTACATGGAGGTCAAGGCTTTGGGGATTGAAACACTGCGGGGACTTCTATTCTAGATTTTGCTTTAGCTCAGGATTTTGGGATCGTAAATACTTTTTATAAGAAGAGGGAAGCTCACTTGGTGACCTTTTCTAGTGGGCGTAATAGAAGTCAAATTGATTATTTTCTTGTGAAGAGACACGATTTAGGTAGGTGTAAAAATTGTAAGGTTATACCAGGGGAGTGTCTGACAAACCAACATAGGCTGTTAGTTCTCGATTTTTGTCTTAAGAGTAGGGGTCGTATTGCTATAGAACAGGTTAGACCGAGAATTAAGTGGTGGACCTTACAGGGAGATGTGTGCCAAAGATTTAGAAAGAGGATTTTGGGTGGCCAGTCAGTTTCAGAGGGTTGGGAGAATCTAGACGCAAAGGATCGGACTAGTAGCGCGGATCTTTTTGAACATTTGACAAACCAAATCAGAAGATGTGCGAAGGAAGAGTTAGGACAGGCCAAAAGAGGAGGTTTCTATGGTAAGGAGACATGGTGGTGGAATGCGGATGTGCAACAAACCATTGCGGAAAAGAAAAGATGCTTTAAGGTGTGGCAAAAAGATAGGTGCCTAGAGTCTTATGAGCTTTATAAGCAGGCTAAGAAGTTGAGTAGTAGAGCAGTAGGGGAAGCTAAGAAGAGAGCGTATGATGCTCTTTATAATAGGCTAGGTACGAAGGAAGGGGAGAAGGATATTTTCAAGATAGCTAAAGCTAGAGAACGAAAGACTAGGGACTTGAGTCATGTTAAGTGTGTTAAGCATGAGGATGGAAGAGTTTTAATGCAGGATAAAGCTATTTTAGATAGATGGAAGGATTACTTTTGGAACCTACTCAATGGAACACATGTAGGGGAGTTAAACTTGGAGGGGCATGCTTCACAGGAAGGGAGAGATCGTGTGTTCCATCGCAGAGTTAGTGTTACAGAAGTTAGAGAAGCTTTAAAAAGAATGAAGACAGGGAAGGCCGTTGGACCGGATGATATCCCAATTGAAGCATGGAAATGTCTGGGAGAAGTTGGGATTCAATGGCTAACTAAGCTCTTTAATAGGATTTTGGAAACTAGAAAAATGCCAGATTCATGGAGACATAGCATTGTGGTACCGATTTATAAGAACAAATGGGATATCCAGAATTGCTTGAACTATAGAGGGATAAAGCTTATGAGCCATACGATGAAACTTTGGGAGAGAGTTATAGAACAAAGACTTAGGAGTTTAACCACAGTTTCGGAGAATCAATTTGGATTTATGCCGGGTAGGTCTACTACGGAGGCCATCTTCCTGCTTAGGCAAACTATAGAAAAATATCGAGAGGCATGTAAGAGTTTGCATATAGTTTTTATTGATCTGGAGAAGGCAAATGATAGGGTCCCCAGGGAGTTAATTTGGTGGGTGCTTGAAAGGAAGAAAGTGTCTCAATGTTATGTCGATATCATTAAGGATATGTATGAAGGGGTTATAACAAGTGTTCGCTCAGTAGGTGGGATGTCTAGTGAATTTCCAGTGTTAGTAGGACTACATCAAGGGTCGGCGTTAAGTCCATATCTCTTTGCTTTGGTCATGGATGAGTTGACGAGACATCTGCAAGAAGATGTACCTTGGTGCATGTTATTTGTAGATGATATTGTCTTAATGGATGAGACTAGTGCAGGTTTAGGTCAGAAATTAGTTAAGTGGCGGGAGGCTTTAGAGAGTAAAGGTTTTAGAATTAGCCGTTCGAAGACGGAGTATCTAGTGTGCAACTTTGGGTGTGAACCAAGAGGGAGAAGTAATGCAATTGAGATCGAAGGTGTAGAGGTCCCAGAGTGTGAGGCTTTTCGATATCTAGGATCTATAATTCAAAAGAATGGGGCTATTGGAGAAGATGTAGACCATAGGATTAAAGCTGGTTGGTTGAAATGGAGAATGGCGTCAGGAGTATTATGCGATAGAAGGATGCCTGCAAGGCTAAAAGGGAAATGCTATAAGACAATTGTTCGACCAGCCATGCTATACGGTTCAGAATGTTGGGCTACTACGGGACAATATACGCATAGGATGGCAGTAGCAGAAATGCGTATGTTAAGTGTGGTAAAACTCATAAGGATAAAATTAGAAATGAAAGAATTAGGAGATACTTAGGTGTAGCGCCCATAGAGGAAAAAATTAGAGAAAGACGTTTAACTTGGTTTGGTCATGTGCGGAGGAGACCAAGCACGGCGCCAATTAGGAAATGTTTAGATTGGCAAGTTAATGGAGGGTGTAGACGGAGGGGACGACCGTTGAAAACTTGGATGAAGACGGTGAATGAAAATATCATTGAGCTTGGATTAGGCGAGGAAATGTGGGCAGATCGCATTGCTTGGAGAACCAAAATCCATGTAGCCGACCCCGAAAATCTCGGGAATGGGCTTTAATGATGATGATGATGATGACTCTCAGGTTGTCCAGCTTAGGCATGAAGGGGTTGCTTTTATGTTCATACCTGAAGCTTCTCAAATAAAAGATGCACTAAAGGTAAATTTTTCTTAGAATTGAGTATAGATAAGTGTTCATGAGTGTATTAAAATTGATAGGATAGCAATGCTAGGTGACTGAGAAACTTGGATTAGCTGTAAAATGACAAGTATTATGATTGTTTGGTTATTACATGATTACTTTGCGAAGACACTTGGTCACTAATCATTTAAAAATGTCACTTGAGCAGAAAAAAGTAGCATTGTTATTGCCATGTTATAGTTTCTTATACTTGTGAATAAAAATATAGAAGAGGGTGATATTTAGAAAGCTTAATTGTTTTTATGATTCGTCATGGACATTGATGAAGGTGGAAACCACTTCACCCACTAATTTGAATGTCAAACATGTTAGTTTTGGAGAATTCGACCCTAGCTCTTACTGCGTGTCTAGTTATGGCCTGTACACTACTGGCTTCATGATGACTGAAAAGTTGCACATTCTGAAGTTTGAACAAATGAAGCAATGATATATTAACAGTGGAAGAAGTCACAATTCTTGATGAAGGAACAACGTTTCCTCATATTAGCTCTCGTTTTTTCTGGCCAAATAACTTTGTCAAACTAATCATGATAACCAAAGCCATTCATGACAGAGGCTTCAAAAGACAATGCTTCATTAAATGCTTTTAGCTTAAAAATGCCTGACAAGACTATGTTATCTCCTGTGTTAGTTGAATAGCTCACACCAATGGTAGGATACAATATCTAAAATGGTTTGGACAAGGATTCCCCACATTAAGATTGGCAAGGATTGTGATTTTACGAAATTATACAAAATTTCGCCGAATTTTTCGTTTTTTAAAAATTACGAAAAGAAGAAGGGCGAAGGAAAAAATTAAATTTTTTAGAAGGTTTTTTTTTTAAATTTTTTTTGTAAAGTTCATTTTTTCGTAAAAATACAAAAATCAGCTACTAAATTTACATTTTTTTCAAAACATTTCGGGATTTCGTAAGTTTTGAGTTTTTTTTTTTCTAATTATCATTTATTCTAATTATTTATTGATTTTTGAAACTACTCCCTAATTTCCTAATTATCACTTCTTCTACTTATATATTGATTTTTTAAAATACCCCTTGATTTTCTAATTATAGGTATTTTGGTTTCATTTAATATGTTTCATACTTTTATTTACTTGCATATTATTTTTTTCACATATTTAATATACTCTCGAAATTCATTATATATTTCACTTATCCTCGAAATTTTTACCTTTTTTCTTTACAAAGCGAAATATTTCTCAAAATTAGGAAACCGAAATTAACTCAAAAAACGAAATCACAATCCTTGAAGATTGGTTGAAGTTGTTTCAGTTTTGTGCACCGTTAATATTTTTCATGTATTTAAGGAAATTTGTAATCTTGCTTAGGGAAAAAACTCTTTTTGCCCCGCTTGATATCTCGATAGCAATCATGTACAATCTCCCTTTTCCTCCTTTTATCTATTTCCTTTCTTCGTTTTTCTCATCTTCTTGAGAATGGCTTTAACATCTTATTCCTTATTCGAAGAGTCAGTACTTCAGTTGAAGTACAATTGATTTTGTAATGAAGTTGAGAATGGTTTTGACATCTTATTCCCTTTGAGAATGGCTTTGACATCTTGTCCATTAGTATTTTGAAATTGCATTTAATGTTTAATACTTGATAGAATGTGTGTCATCAAAGTTACTCAAATATCCCTTCTACACTCTACTATTGATTGTGAGGCTATTTTCTGGTTTACCATTTCAATGGTTTCACTTTGTACATGCCTAGGATGCACCTATGTAGTAAATGCCGATAACATACCCTTCACGGTCCATAATCGATTTAAGATTAAGATGATTAATCTGGGAATAATCGGATTTAATTGGTCTACTTTTTCACAGTATACGTTTTATACCCTTATTAATGAAAATTGTACTAAATAACATATCTTAACAATAAGGATTAATAAGACAATATTATAGAGCAACACAAGTCATATTATAGAGCAAATTATGTAATCATGTCCAAAACATCACACATTATAGAGCAACAACCACCACCACCATACAGAACGACAATCACCACCCAACAGAACAATATCGATTTATCTCCGATTAATCGATGATCGCTAAACCCAACCACTAAATACCTAGTTTGGATTGGTCTACCCCCAATTTTACACTAAATCATTGATTAATCGATGCATAAATAACCCAGGGATGCACAAACGGACACAAGTGTGCAGGACTTGTAGAGATGGCAATAAATACCAAAATTTCGAGGACTTGGATTGCCCCTTGAACCTAATGGTGTGGTTTGAGGAGCATTAATCGGTGATTAGTACTAATCCCCGAGTTGGGTCAACACAGGGATGGGGGTAAGACCTTTCCCGTAGGGACCCTTTGTGGTTACCGTGTTGTAATATCACCAGTATTGCTCAATAAAATTTTAAACTTTCAAAATATATATTAATTGTGACTCATGAAGTTGGTATCATCTTATAGAGGTTTGCTTGGTTTACACTGCTTTCTTTGTCAATGTGGTACTATTTACTTTCAACTACGGTGTTAATTTGTAAAGATTTATCGGTTTACAACCTTTTCTTTTGACAATGTGGATATGCGCAACATACAAGTATCACATTGAAAACTAATTATAGTCCCTCATTTTCAAGAAAGTAAAATGTAACCCACATAAACTTCTCTGTCTATAAAAGACACAGGATTTGATAGGCTTCCCCTTTGGGTAGTCCTTGCTTCACAAGTTGGCCTTTCAACTGAAAAAAAAAATTATAATAATAATAGTAATAGTAATAGTAATAATAATAAATATCGCATGGGGTGGAAACATGGATCATATAAGTGTGTTGTCCTATACGACATGGACAGGGTGACCTGAAAAATTACCAAAAGACTGACATGTTGATACGTCAAGCCTTAGTATATATATATGTAATTCCAAAAATCCATGAAGCTCATAAGTCAAATTATAATTCGAAAGTAGCTCATAAGTCTTACACTTCATTAATAATTCATAATTTGTTAATAACATAACTCAAAAGTCACACAAAAAAATCATAAGGAACATCAACAAAGCTAAATTTTTTTTGACATTCAATGGGTTGTAATTGCCCTCCCATCGTTATTTGGACCGAAAACCTTAACACCATTGTGTTTAGGCCATGTCCAACTCTCACACGAACTTCCCCTAGTTGTTGACCACGTGGTCGACTATTAGTCAAACTTCCCCTATTCATTGACCACGTGTCGGGCACGAACAAGACCATCTTTTCGAAGTGTCGGTTGTGCTTCCTTGGCACATGTCCGGTACATGTCCTATAAGTAAAAGGAAGGTGCAAATACCAAACATGTTTTCACTTTGTGAATTCCAACTGTGTCGTGTGCTTATCGAAAATAACTTTTTTTTTGGGTAGATGCAAGTAATGTATTTGACATAGACTAAAAACTAAAAAGTACTTTGTGTAGGGACTTAGAATTGTTGGGTTTGCGAGACTTGTTTTAAATTGAAGAACATTTGATTTATGGTACTTGATAGTATCGTACACTATGTGATGTGGTGCAATTGGATGTCTACCTCTATGAGATGCATGAATACCCTTAAACTAGGCCTGCATTTCTATGTCACGTAATTCTGTTAGGCTGTCTGTCGCACCTACATTTTCTCTTTTGCATTCTGAGGTCGGGTAGTTTTCCGATCCTCTTTTTTTTTTATTTTTTTCACTTTACAGTTCTAAAGATACATGTCTTATGACTTGATTAGGTATTAGTCATCTTCTCATGGACTTGTGTGGATTCTGTTTGTACAACGTGTTGACAGATTTTGTATCATGTCTAGTTTAACTCACTCAACTGGTGCTATTTTCCTTGAAAATGACTACAATATTTATGTTGTCGCTGTTTACCTCCTTATAAATTCGATATAGATAAACTATCTTGTTTGGTTAACATCATCTTCTTTCAGGAGAAACAAAAAGATGGGGTTCCTGAGGAGAATTTCTACGGGGTTCCATTTGTTCAGGTTCTACTTTTAATTTGCATTGTTCTATTAGTGCTATTTCAGCTACAGTCAACAATATGTATAGTACTTTGTGTTTTTTCTGTCTTATTTAGGAAAAAGAAGGTTACACATGGAATGGCTATTAATCGTTACTAAAAATGAACGTTAAACACATTCTTTGATTTACTTCCTCAACTTCTTGTTAAAGCTCATCATTTAAATATAACAAAGGAGAAAATGCCATTGATTAGATTTGTTGAAGTCAATAATACTGATAGAATAAACGAAAATTGAAAGATAATGCAAAAATGAAATAAAATAAACGCATGATAAAGTAAATCAACGATAGATAAACGAAATGAACGATAAATAAACAAATAAACTTCTTTTCATGAATCAACTAACTAATAATAGGCAACTTATACCTTATTTGTAACTAACATAACTCCTCAAACAAACCCTAAACCTAATAGGAAACCAATGTGAGCCCTAATTGGAATATTACAATAATAATAGAATGTCTAATATTGCTAAAATATCCTAATTACATCAACCTCCCCGGGTTGAAGAAGCTCGTCCTTGAGCTTGAAGCCAAGGAAGTCATACGAGCACAAGCAACAACAAAATGTGAAAATACATTTGAGATGTTTGGGATATTTTTTTGTTATTATAACGTTATTTTGAAAATGGTAATGCTCATTTATATATGATATGTATCAAAATTTTGATTTTCTTTTGCTAATTTAAGTGTTATTAGGAATGGATATAAAAAATAATTATTGATATAACTATCCGAGTTTTTCTGAAAACTCTCCAAGTAATCGATTGACTCGGTATTCGGTCCCCCACTGAATTGCTTCCGAGTGCCGAGTTAACTACCCAAGTTATATTTTCACTTATCTTTTTTGGATCATAAATTCTTATTTATATGACACTAAGTTTACGAAGTTACACAAGTTTGTTAAGTCCTTGTAAAACTACGTTCTCACTAACAATTAATGTGGAAAATTCTGAAATGCTATTGTTATCAATTATTAGTGTTTTGATGTCAGTTATACTTCAGAATAAGTCAAACTTATCTTTCTCTGTAGAAAGTTTCATGTGCCTAAATGGACCTTTTGATGCATTCGTTGTAGGATACAATGGCATTTGTGAAATTTAACATACTTTCCTTTAGTTTATTCTTTTGTTGTCATTTCCTCTCCTGAAATGAATTTCTTGGGTATTCTATAAACCATGGTCCTAATAACATTTTGAGTCAGTCACCAAGTCTGATCTTGAAGATTGAGAACAAGAGATATCGTCCAGTTTTCTTCAAAAAGGTTAGCTTAGAGACTTTCGAGTTCTGCAAGTCAGTTTAGTCAAATATTAATCAGAGATGTTATTTCTAGTTTTCCCTTTTTAGGAGGACCTTGAGAACTCCCTGCTCTAAGCATCTCAACAGCAAAACCAGTTAAACCCTCTCCTCAGACAAGGAGCTGTTCAGGTACACTCTTTGGTGCCTCTTGACTTCGTTAAGTGGCCAAAGCTCCTCTAATGCTATGTTATGTTATTGTTTGCAGGTTTGTGTTCTTGAGGACATAGTCAGGGCAATGAAGGTATAAATCAATCTCGAAATGGTTTTTTGCAGTTATTGGTAAATTTTATGCTCAGACTGACCCTAAAGTATTGCAGGAGAATTCTAGATCTAAGTGGGATGATGTTGTTTTTGTCCCTCCTGGATACAATGTTTCCACTGATCTAAATCCGCGACAAAGGCTCACTGCAAGTGGATAAGCATTCGATAGTTTTTTTACTTGTTTTGGAAGTTTGGAGCATTGGGAACATCTGCGATGGATGTTGTGTAAAAGTAGCTTCTTCAGGCAGAAGTTGTATGGTGCAGAAATACATTACCTGTTAAATATTTATACTGCAAGTTGAATTACAGCAATTGCGTATATAAAATTATAGTTGTGTCCATTACTGGTGTATGTGTTTAATGGAGAATGCTAAGTTGGAACTCGGTTAAATGACTGGATAGGAATATCAAGTCTCCATTCTACTCGACTAAGAGATTACTGTGGGACAGGATTGGCCGTAACATTTTCAATCAGATAAATTTGGTAGAGTATCTGGGATTGATTGGTTCCAAATACAACACACCTCAACTAGATGTTACGGAGAAAGGTGAAACAAATTTTTTAGGGAAAACACTGAGGACAATCAATTGCATCCAGCATAGACCTCGTTCAAAGTATGGATTTGGTGAAACCAGAGTTTAATCAGGTGGATATTTACTATACAGGTGCAGAAGCTTTAGCCATTTGTTTTATAGTCAACTTAAAAAGACTGAATTTCTGTGGAATCGCCACTGGTGTGTATCTGGAATATATATTGACTATAAATTCATTGAAATCTCCATCTTGTGCATTCAATCTTTTTTGGTCTCTTCACATTACCATGGTGTCGTCAAATGAGCCATTCTCTCCTCCTCTTTTAAGTTAAAGGCAGGGCATGGGTGAGTAGGTCCTTGTTGTGTTTGTGAATTTAAAGGGGACCTTTTCACTACAAAACATTACCCGACGATGATGTGATTACTGTCTCTCAATCCACACAACAAATTGTTGGACAAATCCAATAATATGGGCACACATATGTAATATAATGTGTATTGCTATCTGAAGTGTAGTCCATCTAATATGTGATCTAATAGGGGTGTTGAACCATAATGTATTAATAAATAACATGGTGTAAATAAGGATGTAATTTCTAATTCAATGAGGGGCAGAATTGGAAATTCACAGCCCGTAAGTTGAAGGGTTATGACTTATGGGCATTATAAATAGGATGGGTCCCCGATTGAGTGTATGCGTGAGAAAAGAAATAACCTTTGGCTTTGTATTCTGTATCCTCTCAACAGAGAACTTTGGACACGCTTGAATCAATCGAAAGATCCAAAATCCAATCACAATCAAAGGGGAAAGCGCTATGGATCGAGGTATGTTTCTATTCTTCTTGTTTCCATTGAATCAACTAGAGTCTTAAGTTTTGGTGTAAGAAACAACAATTGGTATCAGAGCATCTCCTGTTGATTCCATGTGAAACGATAAAGAAGAAAACGTTTTCCTTATTTTCATAGAACAACAATTTCATTATTGATTCATGAACAGTGAACCGAAATTTCATTGTTACGGTGAACAATGTTATTGATATTCATGTTGAACAGTGTTACGGTGAACAGTGTTATGATGAACAGTGTTATTGATATTCTGTTGATATTCACTGTTACGGTGAACAGTGTTAATGAACAGTGATATGCATGTTGATATTATGTGATTATATTATGTTGATAATACAAGGATCATGTGATGATATTCTGTTGGGCCAACAAACTACAACAGAATATCATATTGTGAGTAAAGTGATATTAGACCATGAAACAATATAGTGATTATATTGAAATAGTGATTATGTGATTCCTAATGATACTGTTACAATGTTACAGTAATTCAGTGATTATATTGAAATAGTGATTATGTGATTTCTAATTATACTGTTACAATGTTACAGTAATTCAGTGATTATACAATATAGTGATTATATTGCAAATACAATTCAGTGTACAGTGAAATAAAAAAAAAAATCGATTCACTGTTGGGCGGGCCTGGTGACTGTTCACCTGGCGGGCCTGACGACTGTTGGGCCTGATGCTGTTGTTAGACCTGTTGGTAATATTATTTTGATTGTTGGGCTTGTTAGTCAATTTTTTATTGACTGATGAGCCTGTAAGTAAATTTTGCTTTGCTGTTGGGCTTGTTAGAAATTTTTGCTTTATTTTGTTTAATGGGACCTATTTAATTTTTGGGTTACATTTATTTAGACCCATGTTTTAATATAAATTGTATTAAGGTGATAATTTAGTTAATACTCCAAATTTATACATAGATTATAATTTTGGTTTCATGTATCACTATTGTGTTACTTATTTAAAATTTACACAATTGAACTAATAGGTTGCCAAAGCAACCACTGTTAGGAAAATTGGTTGATTTTAAATAAGTGAGCATGCACATCCATGTGAAACAATCGGCCCAAAGGAAGATTGTTTTGACCGGATAATCCCTAGTCTTAAATATGTGATAAAGTTTACTTTACCATGCTTTTATTATGTCCGTCCAAAGAAATGCATAATATTAGGCCGGTTTCGTTGTGTACAAAGAGTACCACTTACAGATTGATATTTCTGTCCAAAGACTAAATAACAATGCTGTGCTAGGTATCTTGATATGGTTTTTTTTTTATTTACCTATTGTATGAATTTAAAAGTTTATACAATTGAATAATGATGTGAATATGTTATTTATGTAATTTATTCTCTGTACAACTACTATGTTATTTATGTGAATATGTTATTTATGTTATTTATTTGCTATCTGAAGTGTAGTCCATCTAATATGTGATCTAATAGGGGTGTTGAACCATAATGTATTAATAAATAACATGGTGTAAATAAGGATGTAATTTCTAATTCAATGAGGGGCAGAATTGGAAATTCACAGCCCGTAAGTTGAAGGGTTATGACTTATGGGCATTATAAATAGGATGGGTCCCCGATTGAGTGTATGCGTGAAAAAAGAAATAACCTTTGGCTTTGTATTCTGTATCCTCTCAACAGAGAACTTTGGACACGCTTGAATCAATCGGAAGATCCAAAATCCAATCACAATCAAAGGGGAAAGCGCTATGGATCGAGGTATGTTTCTATTCTTCTTGTTTCCATTGAATCAACTAGAGTCTTAAGTTTTGGTGTAAGAAACAACAATTGGTATCAGAGCATCTCCTGTTGATTCCATGTGAAACGATAAAGAAGAAAACGTTTTCCTTATTTTCATAGAACAACAATTTCATTATTGATTCATGAACAGTGAACCGAAATTTCACTGTTACGGTGAACAATGTTATTGATATTCATGTTGAACAGTGTTACGGTGAACAGTGTTACGATGAACAGTGTTATTGATATTCTGTTGATATTCATGTTGATATTCACTGTTACGGTGAACAGTGTTAATGAACAGTGATATGTATGTTGATATTATGTGATGATATTATGTTGATAATACAAGGATCATGTGATGATATTCTGTTGGGCCAACAAACTACAACAGAATATCATATTGTGAGTAAAGTGATATTAGACCATGAAACAATATAGTGATTATATTGAAATAGTGATTATGTGATTCCTAATGATACTGTTACAATGTTACAGTAATTCAGTGATTATATTGAAATAGTGATTTCTAATTATACTGTTACAATGTTACAGTAATTCAGTGATTATATTGCAAATACAATTCAGTGTACAGTGAAATAAAAAAAAATCGATTCACTGTTGGGCGGGCCTGGTGACTGTTCACCTGGCGGGCCTGACGACTGTTGGGCCTGATGCTGTTGTTAGGCCTGTTGGTAATATTATTTTGATTGTTGGGCTTGTTAGTCAATTTTTTATTGACTGATGAGCCTGTAAGTAAATTTTGCTTTGCTGTTGGGCTTGTTAGAAAATTTTGCTTTATTTTGTTTAATGGGACCTATTTAATTTTTGGGTTACATTTATTTAGACCCATGTTTTAATATAAATTGTATTAAGGTGATAATTTAGTTAATACTCCAAATTTATACATAGATTATAATTTTGGTTTCATGTATCACTATTGTGTTACTTATTTAAAATTTACACAATTGAACTAATAGGTTGCCAAAGCAACCACTGTTAGGAAAATTGGTTGATTTTAAATAAGTGAGCATGCACATCCATGTGAAACAATCGGCCCAAAGGAAGATTGTTTTGACCGGATAATCCCTAGTCTTAAATATGTGATAAAGTTTACTTTACCATGCTTTTATTATGTCCGTCCAAAGAAAGGCATAATATTAGGCCGGTTTCGTTGTGTACAAAGAGTACCACTTACAGATTGATATTTCTGTCCAAAGACTAAATAACAATGCTGTGCTAGGTATCTTGATATGGTTTTTTTTTATTTACCTATTGTATGAATTTAAAAGTTTATACAATTGAATAATGATGTGAATATGTTATTTATGTAATTTATTCTCTGTACAACTACTATGTCTGCTACTAGTATATCTGCTGGTGTAAATAGTATTCCCATGCTTAATGGGACAAACTTCAAGGACTGGAAAGAGAACGTGTTAATCGTTCTTGGATGTATGGATCTGGACCTTGCCTTAAGGATTGAGCAACCCGCTCCTCTTACAGATGCAAGTACTCCTGATGCCAGGAAATACTTTGAGAAGTGGGAACGCTCCAATCGCATGAGTCTCATGCTCATCAAGCGAGGTATTCCAGAAGCCTTTAGGGGTGCAATATCCGCAGGGGTGACCAATGCCAGTGAGTTCCTTACTGAACTTGAAAAGCGTTTTGCTAAAAACGATAAGGCTGAAACAAGCACGCTTTTAGCTAGCTTGATTTCATTAAAGTATAAAGGCAAAGGGAACATTAGAGAGTACATCATGGAGATGTCTCATCTTGCTTCAAAACTTAAAGCACTGAAGCTTGAGTTGTCTGAGGACTTACTCGTGCATCTAGTTTTGATATCACTTCCTCCACAGTACAGTCAGTTTAAGGTCAGTTACATCTATCAGAAGGAGAAATGGACTCTTAATGAGCTCATTTCATACTGTGTGCAAGAGGAAGACATGTTGAAGCAAGACAGAACGGAAAGTGCTCATTTTGCAAGCACCTCTAAAGATAAGGGCACAAAACGAAAGAAGGATAATGAAGCTGCTAAGGGTCCAGCACAAAATAAATAGAAAGGCAATGAGGGTTGTTTTTTTTGTAAGAAACCTGGACATGTAAAGAAGGAATGTACCAAGTATCATGCTTGGCGTGCTAAAAAGGGTATGTTTCTTGCTTTGGTCTGTTCTGAGGTTAACTTAGCTTCAGTACCTAGAAACACTTGGTGGTTAGATTCCGGTGCTACTACTCACATAAGTGTTTCTATGCAGGGTTGTCTGAGCTACCGAAAGCCAAATGATGCTGAAAGACGCATCTTCGTGGGCGATGAAAAATCGGTAGACGTGGAAGCAATAGGAAACTTTAGGTTACTCTTAGGAACTGGTTGTTATTTGGAACTGAAAGACACTTTTGTAGTACCGTCATTTAGACGGAATTTGGTTTCTATTTCCTTGTTGGACAAATTTGGATATTATTGTTCATTTGAAAATAATCAATTTAGTCTTTCATTAAATTCCAATATTATTGGTACTGGTTCATTAAGCACATTTGATAACCTATATCTTCTTGACACTATTGCCTCATATAATGAAACCTTGCATGTGGAATCACGTGGTACTAAGCGTAAGCTAAATGAAGGAAATTCATCAAAACTGTGGCACAAACGTTTAGGACATATCTCAAAAACAAGAATGGAGAGACTTGTGTCAGATGGCATAATAGATTCTCTTGATTTTTCAGACTTTGATGTCTGTATTGAGTGCATCAAGGGAAAACAGACCAAACAAAAGAAATTGGGTGCAAACAGAACTTCAGACGTCTTAGAATTGATCCACACAGATATTTGTGGACCATTCCCTTCGGCTTCTTGGAATGGTCAACAATATTTTATATCATTCATAGACGATTACTCACGCTATGGGTACCTTTATCTCATTCATGAGAAATCTGAGTCACTAGACATGTTCAAAGCTTTCAAAGCTGAGGTTGAGAACCAACTCAACAAACGAATTAAAAGTGTCAGGTCTGACCGTGGTGGTGAGTATTACGGCAGATATGACGTTTTCGGTGAACAACGTCCAGGACCATTTGCTAAAGTCCTAGAGGAATGTGGAATCGTTCCACAGTACACCATGCCGGGATCACCTAGCATGAATGGTGTAGCTGAAAGACGAAACCGAACTCTTAAGGACATGGTAAGGAGTATGATCAGTCATTCTACCTTACCTGAATCACTCTGGGGAGAAGCACTAAAGACTGCAGCTTACATCCTTAATAGAGTACCAACTAAAGCAGCTGCCAAAACACCTTATGAACTTTGGACAGGCAGAAGACCTAGTCTAAAGCATTTTCACATTTGGGGATGTCCAGCTGAAGCAAGGCCTTATCGGCCGAATGAAAAGAAATTGGACTCCAAAACAGTGAGCAACTACTTCATTGGTTACTTTGAGCGATCAAGGGGCTACAAGTTCTATAATCCCACTATTAAGTCCATTTTTGAAACGGGGACAACAACGTTTTTTGAGGATGTCGAGTTTGGGGGGAGAAATAAGGTAAGAGACATTGTCTTTGAGGAGGAATCAATTTCGACTCCTACTACTGTTGTTGACAATGTACATGTTCCAATACCTGTCATTGATCAAGAAACAGATCTGGAACCTCAACAGGACAATGTTGAACTACTCCCTGCTCCAATTGAAGTAAATATTCCAGAAGAACAAACTCAACAACCTCAAGATCAAATGCCATTAAGGAGATCCACGGGAGAAAAGAGAAGAGGTGTCCCGGATGATTATATGGTCTTTCTCGAAGAACATGAGAAAAATGATCCGATCAACTTCCATCAAGCCATGCAGGATTCTAACTCTCAAAAGTGGATAGATGCTATGAATGAGGAGTACAAGTCTATGCAAGACAATCAAGTTTGGGATCTTGTCCCATTACCTGAAAATACAAAGCCTATTGGTTGTAAATGGATATTCAAAACCAAGAAGGACTCAAAAGGTAATGTGGAAAGATATAAAGCTCGTCTTGTAGCTAAAGGCTTCACTCAAAAGGAAGGCATTGACTATAAAGAGACTTTCTCTCCGGTGTCAAAGAAAGACTCATTTAGGACAATCATGGCTCTTGTTGCACATTTTGACTTTGAGTTGCATCAGATGGATGTTAAAACAACGTTTCTCAATGGCGACATTGATGAAACAATTTATATGGTGCAACTAGAAAATTTTGTGTCTGGAGACCCAAAGAATATGGTTTGCAGACTAAAGAAATCCATCTATGGGCTCAAGCAAGCTTCCCGTCAATGGTACTACAAATTTCATCAAGTAATTGTCTCGTTTGGTTTTGAGACGAATGTTGTTGATAACTGTGTGTATCATAAGTTCAGTGGGAGTAAGCATATCTTCTTGGTTTTGTATGTTGATGACATATTGCTTGCCACTAATAATATAGATATGTTGCACGAAACCAAGAGATTTCTATCAAAGAAATTTGAAATGAAAGATCTTGGTGAAGCTTCTTTTGTCTTAGGGATTCAGATATACCGGGATCGTTTTCGCGGTATTCTTGGATTATCACAAAAGGGCTATATAGAAAAAGTGCTTAAAAGGTTTGGCATGCAAGATTGTAAACCAGGAGATACCCTTATATCTAAAGGAGACAAATTCAGTCTTAAACAGTGTCCTCAAAATAAACTTGAAGTTGTAGAGATGCAAAAGATCCCCTATGCATCCGCTGTTGGGAGTCTTATGTATGCTCAGGTATGTACACGTCCAGACATAGCATTCATTGTTGGAATGCTTGGCAGATATTTGGATAACCCTGGGATGATTAACTGGAAAGCAGCTAAACGGGTTATGAGATATTTACAGAGAACTAAGGATTACATGCTCACATACAGGAGATCAGATCAGTTGGAGATCATAGGGTATGCTGATTTTGATTTTGCTGGATGCCAAGATAGTAGAAAATCTACATCAGGCTACATTTATCTGTTAGCTGGAGGAGCTATTTATTGGAGAAGTACTAAACAGACACTCATAGCTTCTTCCACCATGGAAGTAGAATATGTGGCGTGTTTTGAGGCCTCCAACCACGGATTATGGCTGCGTTATTTTGTCACTGGGCTGCGCATTTTGAATGACATAGAAAAACCACTAAAGTTATATTGTGACAATAAGTCAACAGTTTTATATGCCAACAACAACAGGGGCTCGTCTAGGTCAAATCATATTGACATAAATTTCCTGGTTGTGAAGGAGAGAGTAGAGAATAAACAGATTTTCATAGAGCATATTGGGACAAACTCCATGATTTCAGATTCGCTTACTAAGGGATTACCACCCAGGGTCTTTCATGAGCACACCGCTCATATGGGTGTTATGTTACATGAGGATATCATGGTTTAGTGGGAGTTTTGTTGTTCTATGATGAATTTTTGGACACATTGGTGTAATTTAGTATTTTCTGTAGAAATAAAGTCTTCAGTCAATTGTCTGTTTATTATATGTTTGATCTAATTAAAGATTAAAGTTGGACCGGTTGGAAATAGACATGTTTGGATCACATCACATGTAATTTCCATGCTCTACATCCATGTTTGATCTATGTCATTTGATTATATTGGTATATGTGACTATTGATGGATTTCGTTACGCTACATGTGACGCAAATCGCTTTAATCCTATATCAGTATAGTCAATGGACGAGATTGTTTCGGAATACCTTTACTTGTGATAGCAAGTTTTGAGCTCCTAAGGTAATATAATGTGTATTGCTATATGAAGTGTAGTCCATCTAATATGTGATCTAATAGGGGTGTTGGACTATAAGGTATTAATAAATAACATGGTGTAAATAAGGATGTAATTTCTAATTCAATGAGGGGCAGAATTGGAAATTCACAGCCCGTAAGTTGAAGGGTTATGACTTATGGGCATTATAAATAGGATGGGTCCCCGATTGAGCGTATGTGTGAAAAAAGAAATAACCTTTGGCATTTGTATTCTGTATCCTCTCAACAGAGAACTTTGGACACGCTTGAATCAATCGGAAGATCCAAAATCCAATCACAATCAAAGGGGAAAGCGCTATGGATCGAGGTATGTTTCTATTCTTCTTGTTTCCATTGAATCAACTAGAGTCTTAAGTTTTGGTGTAAGAAACAACACAAATGTCTGCAAGTTAATTTGGGTTTCACACAAGGGATACAAAGAAATTGCATAGATCATCTTGAAAATCTTATTTCTAAATGTTCAGAGCATAAACATTTTACTTTAGCATGATCATTTCTCAGCTCTTCGCAAGTTTTAGGAGAGATTAATTTGCCAGAAAAAAATTCCATCAACTAAAATGCCTTTTATGCATATTTAACTTAATTATACCAATCTCATAGCTAAAGATGTATACAACAACAACAACAACAACAACAACTAAAGGGATTAGCTAGATTCGTAGAAACCAAACATGTTTATTTTACACCATAATAATATATTATGCTCGTGGCAATTTGCAAACCAAACATGACCATTGTTATTACAAGCTCGAATAATTAAGACCCCCGACACAGGTAGATCTTCAAACACGGCCTATTTGGAGTATTTGAAGAGGGATGAAGACAACTACCTGTATAGGAAGTACCCCTAGCATTACCACAACCAGCTTGATTTTCCTTCAATGGATCAGAACTTATATGCGGAGCTTGAGTGGCAAGTATTCTTCTGTTGATCTCTGAATCCATTTGGAATTCCTCCTCAATATCATATTCTCCACCGCATTCTTCAAGTAAACCAGTACTACTACTGCAAGGTCGTCCTAGTTGATGATGAGGCAGGAAGCCACCCACTACATCAGGTTTGGTTGTAGCTGCTACTGATGATGAAACAACTTATATGAGATAGACAAATGTTAAACTCTAGAACAAGAGATAGACAAATGTTAAACTCTAGAAATAACATTTTGAGTCAGTCACCAAGTCTGATTTTGAAGAGCGAGAACAAGAGATATCGTCCAGTTTTCTTCAGAAAGGTTAGCTAAGAGACTTTTGAGTTCTGCAAGTCAGTTTAGTCAAATATTAATCAGAGATGTTAACTCTAGTTTTCCCTTTTTAGGAGGACCTTGAGAACTCCCTGCTCAAAGCATCTCAACAGCAAAACCAGTTAAACCCTCTCCTCAGACAAGGAGCTGTTCAGATACACTCTTTGGTGCCTCTTGACTTCGTTAAGTGGCCAAACCTCCTCTAATGCTATGTTATGTTATTGTTTGCAGGTTTGTGTTCTTGAGGACAAAGTCAGGGCAATGAAGGTATAAATCAATCTCGAAATGGTTTTTTGCAGTTATTGGTAAATTTTATGCACAGACTGACCCTAAAGTATTGCAGGAGAATTCTAGATCTAAGTGGGATGATGTTGTTTTTGTCCCTCCTGGATACAATGTTTCCACTGATCTAAATCCGCGACAAAGGCTCACTGCAAGTGGATAAGCATTCGATAGTTTTTTGACTTGTTTTGGAAGTTTGGAGCATTGGGAACATCTGCGATGGATGTTGTGTAAAAGTAGCTTCTTCAGGCAGAAGTTGTATGGTGCAGAAATACATTACCTGTTAAATATTTATACTGCAAGTTGAATTACAGCAATCACGTATATAAAATTATAGTTGTGTGCATTACTGGTGTATGTGTTTAATGGAGAATGCTAAGTTGGAACTCGGTTAAATGACTGGATAGGAATATCATGTCTCCATTCTACTCGACTAAGAGATTACTGTGGGACAGGATTGGCCGTAACATTTTCAATCAGATAAATTTGGTAGAGTATCTGGGATTGATTGGTTCCAAATACAACACACCTCAACTAGATGTTACGGAGAAAGGTGAAACAAATTTTTTAGGGAAAACACTGGAGACAATCAATTGCATCCAGCATAGACCTCGTTCAAAGTATGGATTTGGTGAAACCAGAGTTTAATCAGGTGGATATTTACTATACAGGCGCAGAAGCTTTAGCCATTTGTTTTATAGTCAACTTAAAAAGACTGAATATCTGTGGAATCGCCACTGGCGCGTATATGGAATATATATTGACTATAAATTCATTGAATCTCCATCTTGTGCATTCAATCTTTTTTGGTCTCTTCACATTACCATGGTGTCGTCAAATTGTCCTCCTCATGAGCCATTCCCTCCTCCTCTTTTAAGTTAAAGGCAGGGCATGGGTGAGTAGGTCCTTGTTGTGTTTGTGAATTTCAAGGGGACTTTTTCACTACAAAACATTACTCGACGATTATGTGATTACTGTCTCTCAATCCACACAACAAATGTCTGCAAGTTAATTTGGATTTCACACAAGGGATACAAAGAAACTGCATAGATTATCTTGAAAATCTTATTTCTAAATCTTCAGAGCATAAACATTGTACTTTAGCATGATCATTTCTCAGCTCTTTGCAAGTTTTAGGAGAGATTAATTTGCCAGAAAAAAATTCCATCAACTAAAATGCCCTTTATGCACATTTAACTTAATTATACCAATCTCATAGCTAAAGATGTATACAACAACAACAACTAAAGGGATTAGCTAGATTCGTAGAAACCAAACATGTTTATTTTACACCATAATAATATATTATGCTCGTGGCAATTTGCAAATGAGCATGAACTGAGATTGAGCATCTGCATGCATGACTGCACCTGAGTAGGTAACAATATTGTTGCATTCGGGCCTGGTTTGGTTAACCCTATAGGGTCAGTCATGTAGCATTCGGGCATAGATTAATAAATAAATAAAAAGGGTCGTATTTAAAAAAAAAAAAAAAAAAAACTTGACATCATCAATACATTCAGTTAATGACCATTGTTATTACAAGCTCGAATAATTAAGACCGACACAGGTAGATCTTCGAACACCCCCTATTTGGAGTATTTGAAGAGTGAGGAAGACAACTACCTTTATAGGAAGTACCCCTAGCATTACCACAACCAGCTAGATTTCCCTTCAATGCATCATAACTTATGGGCGGAGCTTGAGTGGCAAGTATTCTTCTGTTGATCTCTGAATCCATTTGGAATTCCTCCTCAATATCATATTCTCCACCGCATTCTTCAAGTAAACCAGTACTACTACTGCAAGGTCGTCCTAGTTGATGATGAGGCAGGAGGCCACCCACTACATCAGGTTTGGTTGTAGCTGCTAATGATGATGAAACAACTTGTAATGCTGTGATGAGAGTGAGAAGAAGAATCAAATTACCCATATTTCTTCTCTTAATTTGCTTCATATCTCTCTACATCTCTTTAATATAAGTGATTATAGAAAGTCTCTTAAAGTCAATTGAGAAGTCTACGTTTACACTCTCCACCACATTCTAAAAAGTCTTATTATCTTATCTTTTCTTTTCTTTTTTGAAAAATGGTTTATGCTATTATCCTCTCTTTTGACTGACTGTCTATGTTTGAGACAGAGATTAATCTACATGTCGCTTCCACAAGTGGGCAGGCGTCTTGTGTGTTTCACACAACTGTGGGGATGCCGGATGCATATAGGTCATTGGAAAGAGTAATTCTTCCTGGCCTGGGCCCCGCTTCCTGGTTGCTGCCCGGGGGGGCGAAAATACACTTTTGCCCCCCCTCTTTAAACACATTTTCCCAAAAAGTGGTTAAAGAGGGGGGGGGGGGGGGGGCAAAAGTGTACATTTGCCCCCCCCCCGGCAACAACCTCGCCCCTTTCCCAGACCAGCTAGAATTGGGGCATTGGAAATGAAGAGAACAATCTCATATAAGATTATTTTTTTTGGAATAAAACTCTTGCATTAACGAATGTAAGCTAAAGATAGACAAATGTTATTTACCTCATTACAATTTCGGCCATTTAATTTCATTCCATTAAAACTTTGAGAGATAACAATCAAAACACACAAGAAAATAAACTCGACATCATCAATACATTCAGTTAATGGCTATTGTTATTACAAGCTCGAATAATTAAGATTAACATGTTCACCAATTGTAGTTTAGTTGGTCAGACATCCACTCTCTTTGTGAGAGGTCTCGGGTTCGAGACTCACCAGTTAGAATTTTGTGAGTTTTCACCCGATTATTAGGAACACATTTGCTTCGCCGTTAGGATATTAAGTGACAACAATATTGTAGCTTTCGGGCTAATGACCCAAATTTAAAAAAAAAAAAAAATTAAGATAATTTATACTCTTGATTTCCCTAGCATGACCACAAACAGCTTGATTTCCCTTCAATGCATTATAATTTATACTCTGAGCTTGAGTGGCAAGTATTCTTCTGTTGATCTCTGAGTCCATTAACATCTCCTCAGCTTCATTGCATTCTGCAAGTGACCCATTACAAGGGGTTTGCTGAAATTTGATTGTTGCACATAAAGCTTTACTGACGACAAACAATAATGATACAAGTATCACTAATGATGATTTGAATACCCAATTAGTAGTAAACCCAGTGATGACCACTAATTACTACCTTCTCTCTTCTTTTTTGTTCTTCTTTATGTCTATTTCTCCCTCTCTCTCTTTACGTAGTAAACCCACTGATTACCATACTAATTACTACCTTCTCTCTTCTTCTTGGTTCCTCTCATGGCTATTTCTCCCTCTCTCTGTCTTCAACTTTATCCAACTTTTGATGGGACTCTATGATTGAGAAATGTTCTGTCCAGCACAAGTAAAGCCATGAAACGTTATTGTTTGCTTTAGTTCTTTTGTCTGGTGCAACAGGGGAGGTGCAACTTGATAGGTCATGACATGTATGATGCGACGAATTGTTTGCTGATCTTTTAATATGGATCTTAAAATACTCTTGTTTTCTTATCATGTTTGAAACATCTATTGACAAGTCTCAACCAATACTATGCATTTTGTTGATTATGGAACAAGTTGCAGTGTGATATTTAGGAATAATATCACCTACTTACCCATCTTTGTTTGTTTTTTATTGTCCTGGTCAGTGGCGGATCTAGGATTTTAGCCCAGGGGTAAAATGACAAATAATTGTTAGTTGATAGGGCGGAGCCAAATTTTTTTTTCTACCCGAGCTAGTAAATTAAAAAAAAATTAAAACTACAACTAAAAGTACATTGCATGTATAAAATTGAATCCAGTCTTATCCAATTTTAAGCCAAAATAAGATCACAATATCGCAACCTTAGCAAGGGCAAATGAATGTAATAACAAGAATATAAAACTAAAATCACAAAATAATTAGGACAAGTATCTAATTGAAGCTCAAAAAAAATCTGAAATTGGTGAATATAATAAGAACCTAATAAATTTCATAGAAAAATGGTTTATGTGAGCCTTAAATTTTGTTTGAGTTGGCTAATGGTATATATTTTCATTGAATTATATGATTATTATTTTAGATATTAATTTTAAATATTTTTTTGAAGGTTTTATACCACTTGTGAACAAACAATTAATTTTTTTTAATGTTTGTAATTACATATAAAACTACATTGAAAACAAAAAAATAGGGGCAGATCACAATGACAGAAATAATAATTGTCAATAACCATAAAAAAAATCATAAGCTCCAAGAGGACAGAAAAAAAAAAGTTTTTATTAAACTAAACAATTTTTTTAATGTTAGCAATTACTAATAAAATTGCATTGAAATAAAAAGTTAGCTCCAAGAGTATCGAACTTTGGTCGTTTACAAAAAAATGTTAAATTTCCAACCACTACACCAACAAAGTCATATTGAAATATTTGAATAAACAATTATCATACTGTATTATACATTATATGATTGATTTTTTTTTGTAAAGATAAGTATTTATTAAAAATATTTTGAAAGTTTGAGCGGGGGCAGCCGCCCCCCCAGTAGATCTGCCCTTAGTGTGTTGGGAAAAAATGGTTTCACGATATTAAATTCCACGAACCAATGATTATTCCCAAACTAAATAGAACATAAATGACACAATTTTTTAGCGTGGAAAACCTCCAAAATAGAGATAAAAACCACGGGACCGTTAGGCTGCATGAATGCCTCAAGACGGTCCCAAACAGACCTAAACTCAAACCATTGTTCAGCCTATAAGTCAAGCGCCCAAGCCCAAATAACGCTTGGCCACATGGCACAGATACTGGAGCTTGGTCCATGACAATAAGGCCCGAAAACAAATTTCTGAGCTACCACTAGCTCGAGATCCTTTCGCACAAATCAGCTATTCGCCCAATCAAACATTGGGTCACACACAGAGCCAAGTGTCGAAGAAACTCAGTCATCCACAGGTAAGATTCTGGGCAAGATCTTCTCCTTCCATCACGCCATCGATAGCAGGGACAGTTGTGAAGGGAACACTCGCTACTTAAGGTGAGAACAAGGAAGAAGAAAGGTACATACACACGTTGCTAATTTCATATAGTCTTCATTCTTCATCACACCATCGCCTGATTTAAGCATCAGAGTACATTTGATCACCACAACGGTGGTCCCTGTATCACCGTTGTTTGTTTTGCAGGTTTTAGATCAATAAGGACAGATTTGGACACATCAGATTGGTGTCGCTCGATGAAATTAATAGAGGAGTGGTGAGATGACCCAGTTGTGGCAATCAAAGCTTCATCTTTCGGGTATTTTTTTGTGAATGCTAAGCATAAGTGGCAAAAGCCGCCGGAAACCAAATTCTTTGATGGCTTAACCTACCAACTGAATATCAAAAATAAAGAAAAATTTATAGAATATCCAAGATTTGATTTTGCAATCATTCCACTAATAAAGTAAAGGAAAGAAGCGGAAGTTCAAAAGTTTTTTTTATAATGGGAGAGATATCTCTGAAATGGGGCTTTAGTGAAAAGCATTCATGGGACTTCCCTATCTTTGAAAACTAGAGCTACTAGTATATGACCCAATTCCATATCGGTGAGCTGGGGACTTCCCTATTGCTTCTTTAATAAAAGTTGGTTTTTTTATCAAGTTTTGAATGACTTTCTAGTCAGATTGTTCATGCGTTTCGGATATGAAGTCTCATTTAGAAGATCATCAACAAAGCATAGACTGGTGATTTGATGGAATCTACATTTAGGGTGTAGATACATTTGTGGGGAAAAACAAGTTTTTCTTGAAGCAAACATATAAACTCTTTCTAACTAGCAGAGCACCGAGACATGGTCACCAACACTAGATCTCGAGCATTCAACAACAACGTCGAGCCAGACAACCCTGAGGCCAAGTAAGCCCAACCACAAGGCCAAATCGATCTGATCGAAGAAGCCGCATGGCCCAGCCATCGAGGCAGTCGTTGTTGACTCCCGCATAGATCAAATCCTGTTCCACATGGATCATTTGGTGCGACTGGTAGAAAGGCTGACCCAAGATCGACAGCATGCATCCGATAACGGTGAAAATCTGGGGGGCCCACACCCAAAATGACGCCCGAGAGCATGTCCAGGAAAACGAAAACCTCGTCGTAGAGGAGTGAAGAGCTAGACGGTAGGGGAGCTTAAGAGATGATGGGGATCATGGGGACCATGGTTAGGAACCCGCTTCGATTGAGGGCAACCAATTCGAATGTCCAGTATAATCTCACTGTCTCTCCATTCTCGGAGGAGATCATGAACTCCCCCTACTAAAGGAATTCACCCCTCTGAAGCTCGACGAAACATCAACTCCCCCTACTAAAGGAATTCACCCCTCTAAAGCTCGACGAAACATCAGATCTGCCGTAGCATTTACGTCATTACCACCACGTAATGGTGCTGAAAGAAATTTCAGAAGTAATCCCGTGAATAACTTTTCCCACCAGCCTGAAGAAGGTTGAGTTGACCTGGTTCCACAACCTCCGACCGAGATCTATCGGTTTATTCCAGGTCTTGGCAAAGGTTTATCACCAAATTTTCATAAATTCATTTAATTCTCAAAAAACGGAATGCATCTTTATGATTAAGTCTATTTAACCAAAATAAAACTGTAAGTCTAATCTAATTGGACTCGTACTCTTAATTGAGCCTTAACATGGACTTATCCAATAATAAAATAAATACAAAAATAACCCAACACTACATCGGATTTGGAAGAATGTTTTTCCAATTTACATGGGACCCTTTAGGAAATCTCCTTGGATTTTTTTATTTTTTTAAGCGTTCTTCTCAGATCTCATTCACATATTTGACTATTAGTGATATCTTGTGGAGAGAACCCCCAACTCTTCATTTGTTGTTTGATGTCTATGTCTGTCGTGCTCTTGGTTATCATTCCGTGCCTGTTTGTGTGCATGCTGATGGTGAATGAATCAACAAAACCTAAAAGATTCTAAACTCTGATGAAGCCTCTCCTCACACATGAACTTCTTGATAACTTTTGCCTGACTATTATAATGTGTTGGTAGAAGGTGATCTACTGCACATGATTATAGACGGTGTTTCAATTGTTTGCAGTAGAAAGGCCTGCACTTAAAGGATTCGAATTTGGTAGATGGAACTAACACTGCACTACTGTGTGTGCTCAACTGTCTTCTCTTTTAACTTGGTTCTTTGTTCTAGTAGGTTTTCATCTTGGGCCAGTAGCTTATGGTTTCCCCTTGAAAGCTTTATGCTCTGTATGCCCTGACTTGTGTTTACTGGATTTGAACTTTCAAATTGATGACCCTATCTATTTAGTGATATTCTTGTTTTCATCATATCCATTGCACGCATTTTAGTAAATAAAGCATGTTATCCTATTGGATTGATCTGGTTAGTCATCTTTGCTATGGCTTCAGAAGTACATATGACCTTATTGCATTGTTGTAGGACATTTGTTCCTTCGTCAATTATGGACGGTAGGTCTTCCTTGGAGTGGCTTGTAAGAGAAGTGCAAAATCTAATTGTTTTGTCTGCTCAAAATCGACTGCAAATGAAAGATGCAAAAAAGTCAAGGTGAGGTTTCCATTTTTTTGCTGTATGTTCTAAAGCTTTGGTTGAATCACTCTATTTTGTTTAAAAATTGTCTTCTTGAATGGACTTCACTTTGAAATTTTTACCAGATCTTTTCTTCAATTTATTCAGGTAAGCAGATGGCAGTATTTTCCACATTCTCCCAAAAATGCTCAAAGATGATGATGATGATGATAAACCAGTGGAGAATAAAGCGAGTGATTGCAAAAAAACTGATGAAATGAATGATGTGCGGAGCATGCAAAATTTAAAAGCTATTATTGTAGTAGCATTATTAGCAATTTTTCAGTTCTAGTATTGTTAAAAAAAATATATTTGAATTGTGTGAGAATACTTTTGAAATCCCCCTGCTAAAGGAATTCACCCCTCTGAAGCTCGACGAAACATCAGATCTGCCATAGCATTTACGTCATTACCACCACGTAATGGCGCTGAAAGAAATTTCAGAAGTAATCCCGTGAATAACTTTTCCCACCAACCTGAAGAAGGTTGCGTTGACCTGGTTCCACAGCCTCCGACCGAGATCTATCGGTTTATTCCAGGTCTTGTCAAAGATTATCACGAAATTGGTCGGGAGCCAACGGATTAGGAAAGGGCCTCACTACTGGCTAAGCCTCAAACAAAAACGAGGCGAAACCCTCAGAGTGTATGTCATTCGCTTTAACGACAAGCTGACTTTGATCGACGATTGCAACGATGACACGTCAGTCAACGCAATCACTTATGGTTTTTTAGGAGGTCAGTTTTACAACATCCTCACCCTGGAACCCCCGAGAGATATGGCGGACTTACTGAAAAGTGCGCAGAAGTATATCACTATCGAAGAATGTTGGCAGCCAAAAAATGAGGTGAAAATGAACCAAGCATGCCCCTAAGGTTCGGGACAAGGGAGTGAAAAAAAGGCGTGAAGAGGAGGACAAGTCTAATAGGAGGAAAAGTGACAACAAGACCAGGTTTGACAAGGAAAAACCGGATAGGGTTATAACTACGTTGGCTCATGGTATACGAGTCGATCCCTAAATTTCGGCTTGCCAAAGATTCTTTCTGCCAGAAGAGTTGAGACGACATCATGTGCCCCTCCAAGCTCAAGAACGATCCTTCAAGGCGTGATAAGAGCAAATATTGTTTCTATCACAAGGACCACGATCAAACTACTCAGGAATCTCAGAGTCTCAAGAATGAGATCTAGTACTAGGTTCGCACGGGGAGACTCGGAGAATTTGTGAATTTCGACGAGAAACAACCTCAAGTAGAAGGAAGAAACGACACAAAAAGCCGAAGAAAAGGCTACAAATGTCGTCTACGTCCTGTACAATGCACACGATAACCATAAAAGTTCAACCAATTAAGAAAGAGGGCAATCCGAGAAGTGCAGACATATTCCCACTGCAGAGACCACCCAGTTCAACACTCCTGCGTAGAGCAGCCGACCCCGGACCTAATGTTCACTGAGCGAGATATGAAAAATGTATGTTCCTCGCATAATGATGCTTTGGTTATCACGATCGTGATATCAAAGTGGGGCGTCAAAAGATCATTGGTGGACACGGGACGTCACTAAGGGAATACAACCCAGATAAACAAAAGGTGACTACCCTACATCCAAGGAATGTGATTTCTCGAAATATGTCAAAATTCCACTGAATATTTCTTATTTTGAAGTTACCGAAATCTCTTTCGAAATTCGAAATATGTCAAAAAATTTCTGAGAAAAGAAATAAATATTTTAATATCTGTATATTTTAACATTTTATAATGTTATTTTAGTATCAAAAGTTTGTTATGTGATTGATTCTTATGTAATATTCAGTTTGTATGACACTACGAGTTGTGTGTGACTTTTATGTAGTATTTAAAAAATTAAAATGTATAATTTATATTGTTAAATTTGAAATCACGATCGGAATTTTTACGTTTTTTCTACATAAAACGAAATATTTCTTAAAATTAGGGATCTGAAATTAACTCGAAAAACTAAATCACAATCCTTGCCTACAACTTAACTCTTAGGAAAGATTAAGTTATTACCATTGTCAGATTATGAGCTCGGACAAGCTACGAAATGGATCCATTCCAGACTAAAACCCTACTTTAGGTGGGGGTGGACACACCCGTCTACTCATCCTAATCTAAGCTAGAATTAGAAGTGGTAAGTACGACAGCTACAACACGAACAACAAGAAAAGGAAACTTTTATCTTATAAATTATTTTCACTACAGTAAATCGCTCACACGGCGGGAACAGAGTCAGGAACATCCTCTTGCATTACAGAATCAAGAACATCCTCAGGATCAACAACAGGCTTTGGAACATCAAGATCTTAAGTCATCTCTGTGACAGGCGGATCAGCCTCAGGGCCACCTTGCGGAGAAGAAGAGGAGTCGTCTGCCTATAAGCGAAAAGGTCCCGGTCCTCACGATCTTGTTCAATGTAATCCAACAACTCCAGCTTACCAGCAACAACCTTGCTAAAGTTAGCAGCCTCAGCGGCTTCGAGGAACTACTTTTCCTAAGCCTCCCATCGTGCCTTCAAGTTAGTTAGCTTTTTCACTGCACTGGACAGGCCACTCTCACATTCAGCCAACCCATACTTAGCCGCAACTCGGCTCGCACGCTCAGAATCTCGTTCCTAGGTAAACTAGGACACTGGCAGCTGGGAAGCGTCATGAAATTCATTTTGCTAAGAAAATTCGGCACATTCACACTCTAGAACACTCTGGATTTCAGTGGCAGACTTCTGGGCAGATGCCAGATGGTCAACAACATTTGTCTGGTCAGCTACCAGTCTATCCCAATCCTCCCGAACTCCCCTGAGCTCGATCGTCAAATTAGTCCCGGCAGCTAGGGCCTCATCCAGACTTTTCTGAGGTCATTTTAGATAAACCTTTAACTATAACTAAGTAACTAAAGCCTTGTCCAGGTTCTCATGGGCCTCCAAGCTGAGACGAACGCTCAGTTGCTAGCCCAGTGAGTCCAGTTTAAAGACCTCTCCATGGCATATACTTTGTCCCGCGCATAATCCACTTCAGTGCCCAGGATCCCAGCTTAGGTCAAGTGGGGCATCCCCTGATCAGAAACCAAATACATGGTTACAAACAAAAAGTGCAGTGAAAAAGACAGCGACAAACAGACAAATACCAACTTACTTGCATGAGCTGCTTTAGCCCTTTATTGAGGTGGTCCCCCACGGGTATCTCCTCTAACGGTGGATGATCAATCAGCCGGGAAAATGATCTTCTCATAAGCTGCATGGAATCGTTTATCTGATCAACTTCCTGATGCCATATGTTGTCCGCCAGAGCTGAGGTTAATTGCGCCCGGGCTATGAAAGTTGACACGAGTGTTGGCGTGGAGAACCTTGGGGTTAGGGATCAGCCTCGCATCGCCTCTCACAGCTACAACTTTCGAGGAAGGAATAAACTTTGCAACTCCCTTCCTTTTGCCAGTAGCAGATGACGAGAAAGTTGAGTGAGCTCAAGAATTCGGATGAGGCGGTGACCCAGATGGGTCACGAGCAACACCCTCTGGAGCAGATAACTCTCCTTGGGCACCCAGGACCACAGACGGGTCATGGACAACACCCCTTAAAGCACGAGGTTCTAAGCCTGGTAATGATACACCAAAACGGTCCCAACTCTGCACTGTACACATGTCATGATAATCTCGAGGAATAACAGGCCCTAGCGTCAGTCCGACACTAATCCTGCCCAAGCGGTTCTAAGCACGCCCAATGCAGTCCGCCAAACGGACTCGAATTCTCACAGCCTGTTAAGCCAACGTGTCTCACAGTTATCCTCAATACCGGTAAGCCCTGCTAAGGCAAGTATATTGAGGATCAGCTTCGGGCGAGCAATTACAACAACTTTTTGCTTCCAACTAGGAAACAAATTCCAGAGTATGTATTACATATGGAAACGTCTACCTATAAACTACTGATATTCACATAATTATTACATAATATATCCCTTAATTTATACATGTTAGTGTTTCGATTATTATATTTTATAGTAATTATTTCGTTTTCATGTCTTTATAGGAATTTGAGCGTGAACGATGAAATTGTATTAATGCGACAATTTAAGGAATGACAATTGGTCGATTCTAACAGTGGTACAAAGCAGATGGTCCATAACCTAAACCCAAAACCTACCCATAACCCCAAACCCAATCCTACCCCTAAAGAATATTCTCTCATTTATACCTTGATGAACCTTCCCTTCATCTCATCCCCTAAAGAACACATCCGCGAGCCACCACAACCACTGCAAAACAGAGCCGCCATCACCGTGACTCTGTTCTGCCTCGCCACAGACCCTGCTCCTCCCCTCTCTCGGCCTCTCTTCGTCTCGACCTCCTTCCTGTCCTCCTCTCTCGCGACCACCGTCATGACCAAACCGAGCACCACCTCGCGAGACAGAGCTCGCAAGCAGAAACAGGGAGCCCCTGTTCCTCGTCTTCCTTCTCTGTTTTTTTGTTGTTATCTCACTGTTTCGTCAACCCCTCTCTCTCTTTTTCAGGTTCTGGAGACAGTTTGAAGACTGAGGAAGCTCGCGAGGAGCAGAAATCACCACCGCGAGCGATGCTGCTCGCTGGAGAAGAAGGCGGAGCGAGGAGCGTTACTGTAGCGAGGGCGGGAGACCGAATCAAACCGTTTTTGGCTATTCACACCCCCGAATCTGCTCTGTACCACCACAAAGCATTTTGGGAACATTTTCACGGGATTTGTGTTCTGACCACCTGCTGATCTGCTGAGTACCACCACATCGAGTTTGCAACAAACCAAAGGTATTGCATAATTCATTTTGATTTATTTTACTGAGTTGTGTGCTTAATTGTTAATTACAATTTATTTTTGAATTTTTGATAAATTGCTTTCACCCTTCATTTTCGAGAAATTAATCTTGATATGTTTGATAGTTAGACTTACCCTTTATCAATATTCAAAGCATGTGCTAAAAATATTAAGCTTAAACTTTGATTAAGTGTGCCCTAAAAAGACACTTAATACTTGGTAAGAGCGTATTTGCTTGAAATAATTTGTTAATGTTTGATAGAAACATGATATAAGTTGAATTGGATTTTAACGATCACATATTCGGTGTAAGCAAAAGATTCTCATCCCTAAAGCTTCTCGTTTTAAAATTCAGTAATTTAGATTTAAATGTTTTTGCTAACTCATTGGTGAGTCCAAGCCCACAAAATCCATCTCATCTATCTTTTATTTTATTTTTCTTATTTTTAATGTATTTTTAGTTTAGTTTTAAAAACACTGTAACCCCATTTTCCTCCAAATTAGTTTAGATAATTATTAAATTCAATTGCACTCACTTTCCTCGTGGGATCGACCCGTACTTGCCGTTGTCTACTAGTTAGGCACCGTGCACTTGCGGTTATTACAAGTGGGTTAAATTAGCCTATTAATTTAGGTTAGTTAATCCCGCATCAAGTCTTTGGCGCCGTTGCCGGGGAAGGTTGCGGTGTAATTGAATTTAAGATTTATTTTCACTAATTAAAAAAAAAATTCAAAAAAACTTTTTACACACATTTTGTGTTTGATTTTGCAGATTACACGCTTCTTGAGAAAATTGGACGATCCTGCAAACATCAAGCAAAGTTTTTATTTCTGTTTTTTTTTTATTTTGTGAGGAGAGTTTTAATTTTATTTTCACCTCGTTTTACGAGTATGTGGTGTAATAAGTTTTAAACTCTAGTGTTTTTAATTTAGTTTAATAACAAACAAAAAAAAAATGAAAAACCCAAAATTTTCTAAATCAAAAGAAATTATAGGGAAACAATTTTAATTGTTACCCAATAATTTTTTTTCATGATTTAGAAATCTGACTTCTACAACCAAGGCCAGTAAATTTATTTGCATGTGCTTGTGTGTTGAGTGAAACGGATAAAAAGAAGTCGAACCTTTTTTTGAATTGTGATAACTTTTTGTGCAGATTGGAATACACACACGTTAAGTACTTTTATCACACGCAACGTATTAGTGACCCGGGTGCTTTGTGTAATTGTTTGAAATTATGTGATTGGTTGTTTAATTTCTGTAATTGTGGATGCTAAACTTTAGTAATTCATAATAAGCAGACACAACTTCTAAATAGAAACTGGTGGGACTTGATATCCCCACCTCATCACTCCAGCTGTGTGCAACCAATAGCCAAACATAATTAAAATCAATTAGCAAGTTAGATAGAGTGAGGATGAAGAAAGGAGCAAGCGAAAGCGCAATAACAATAAGTCAAACCCTGGCCGGGCTAGGCCAGAGAAAGCATCCAACTACGTTGGATCCAGAGCCGTGACCCCCCTCAATTCTAGCCTATCGGATGTCCTGAATTCCATGAAAAAGTGGAAAGATCTTAAGTGGCCCCCAAAGCAGTGCAGAGACCTCTCCAAGCGTGGCAACAACAAGTACTACTCATACTACAAGGAGAGTGGTCATGAAACCAATGACTGCAAGAGTCTAAGGTATGAGATCGAGTACTGGATCTGTAGGGGCAAGCTAAAGGAATTCCTGGGCTCTAAGAAGCGACCGAAAAAACCCACAGACCGGGGAGTCAGTGAAGGAAATAGAGAAGGAGACTTCGGGCATAATGTATGTCCTTCATGGAGTCGGACTGGATGAAGACCAGTCGAACAAGTCCCGCAAGCAAACTCTACTGGAGATGAGGATACAACCCGCAGATGAAGACAAACGCGTTTACTATGCAAGGGTGCAAAGCCCCATTCACACCTTAACCTTTACAGACAAGGACCTGGAAGGTTTCCGAGCACCGCACAATGACGTTCTTGTCATATCAATCTCCATTGCAAGTTCGGAGGTAAAAAGAGTTCTGGCAGATACGGGAAGCTCGCTCAATGTCCTGTTTTATAATGCGTTCCACAGTATGGACCTCAAGGAGGATAATCTGACGACCTCAGACTACCCGCTGATTGGATTCAGTGGAGAAAAATGCTTCCCGATTGGGAAGATAAGGTTAGCGGTAGTGGCAGGAGAGCCACAACTCAGAAAGGTCCCATTTTTGGACTTCATGGTAGTAGATGTGTCGTCTATCTACAATCTTATCCTGGGAAGACCGTGGCTCTACCAGATGGAAACAATAGTCTCCACCATTCACCAGTGTGTTAAGTACACTGCTAACCACTATGAAGGAACTATCCGACCTACGACACGAGGCTATCATTATGCTGCACTGAAGCAAATAGAATGTTCCCAGATCAACTGGATCCCATAGTGCAATCTGAACTAGAGCCAGACCTAGTGACTGCAGACGCATCACTCCACTAGCACGAGATCCCAGCAGTGGTGGCTCGTTTCGGAAAAAGGGGACAATCAAGCGATACATGAGCAATCTGCTCTTCAACCCGGCAGGGCGAAAAGGTTAATGCAGACGGGAGTACAACCCCCGACATTCTGTCGGCACAGAGATTAACTCCCACGCAAGGTTTACTTTTCAGTAGCCTCAGTGACATCAACAAAGCTCGGCAGTTCACTGAAAGTATCAACGATCCAATAAGGGCCATTCGAATTCATTTCAGGGCCGGGTCAACTTCTCTCCGCCAACAGTTAGTCTATTTCAGTTGTTTATTTTCCTTTCCATAGTCAATGTAGAGTTTAAGTTCTTAAAAATTTATGTGATTTGCAATCATTTAAGAAATTTAAAAAGAATTACGCAAACATACTCTATTGATTACTAGAAATATGTAACAACGGACGCCTTGAGGCGATACAAAAGATTACATACTACAAGCATTTGAATTCGATGCGACATGAAGTAAATACTCGCTTAAACAATCCGATGTTAGAAGAAAGCAAATGTACCCAAAGTAGGCAAGACGAAAGACTGGCAAGAAATTATCTGCTGCACGTTATTTGCAAACAACGGCAAAATGAAAAACTGGCATGTGCAAGAGCAGGATGAAACAACCAGCCCTTGCGGACACAATCCTCAAATATGGTCTGAGGTGGTACAAAATCGACAACTGAGGGCTCTACAACAAACCACAACCAGCTACGGCCAACTCACGCGCTCGATCCGATCGACCAGATGAACTTGGGACACGTATCAGGTTGATACAGATCGACTGTACCCTCTCGTTAAAGGGATGAGAGGGGAGTCAAGAAGTCAATAGCCCAATCTAGTGGACCATATCCAACTCCATTTCGTCTCAAGATCCCAAATTTCGGCGCAAGGCAAGACATCAGGGTTAATCGAGAAGTGATGGAGGCAAACACTCCGGAGTTGGTTGCTGGTATTATCTCTGAGATTAAGCGCTCCGGGGCAGTGATAAGGCACTATCGCATAAACGATAGACTCATCCCTTGGGAGGGAGTCTGTACTTCTTCTTCGCAAAATGAGAAGAAATTACAAGATCTCAACAAAACGATTAGGTGCTCACCCAGAGCAGGTGACCACACATAACAACGATTCTCATCATGACCCATCGACACAAATGTCAGAACATTCGAAAACTCCAACTATGGATATCTCCCTTCAGCCATTGGAAAACCCAAAGCATTTTCTACAAGTAAGAACATTACAGGAGATACGCTCTGCAGAAGATAATGCCTACAATGATGAAGAAATACCATTATATAGACATAATGGTTCACCAAACGGGCACTTCAACATTAACTGTCGGCATTGAATACTATATGGGAAACGAGGAGACGACCGTTCCCAAGGAAACTACACAGGTTTACGTTCGTCCAATCAACGGGGCTGCATCCAACCCCATTAATGGAGGGGGAGTAACGATACTCAACCGTCTCGTAATCTATGTTGTACACGTGCTACCAAGTCATCTACATTGTACACGTAGCATATTGCGTACAAGAAACCCTAGCTCTGATTCTACGGGCCCATGGGCTCGACCCACTATTCAAACAATATTCTACCATGTGCCTAACATAAGCATCAGAAACCCTAGTCATTCCTGACACACGGATCACACATGCATATCGCCAGGTGATTAGATGATTCAAGGTACTCTTGTATCTTTATAACTCATCCGCACAACACACTTCGCTCCCGGATACAGGCTCACACACTCGCAATTGGCAGAGCCCCTACCTGGCCAAGCAAGCTTAGTCAGTTTTGGCTGAAGATGACGACTTTTGGTTCACCCCGACACCTAGTCCGCCAAGTGCAGATGTCGATGGTTTAGGAAGTGGGAGTCTAATCAGTGCTATCACACCCGGTGACGACGACTCGCCAGGGACTGTTGCCCCCTTCGCGGACAATGGTCACTGAACCCGATCAGGTAAGCCTAGCTAGTGACGACATTTGATCGTCATAAACTGGAATCCATCAGTGATATGCTAGCCCTGGATCATGAGTTACTTATAGAACTTTTTGATGGGACTATGGAGCTAAAGAATGTTAAGGTACGCTTTTCTTTAATTATTATGTCGATGTGAGGTAGTGGATCAGGTGGGATTTTTTGGAAGATTTGTATCCTTAAGCTTATACCACCTGTATCATCTTTCCTCAGTCATTCAAGGGTCAAATTTTTTTTTTGTGAGTGTGTAGGACAAGTGTGGTTATCCCCGAATCCTGAACTTGTTATACCATCCGTGATGTAATTGGGTAGTAGGGGTGGGCACGAGACGAAATTGACCTCATCCCTATCCCATCCCATTCGTTCGGGTTCGGGACGGGATGAGCATGTACTAAAGTTTTGGTCGAGGAAACTATTTATAATGGAATAAATGATTTGGAAAAATCTCCCACAACGCTAAAATAAATGAACAAAACAATTAGATCAACACAAATTTCCAGAAAGAAAAAAAAATTCATAAAAATAATTCTGTAGGACTTGAAAAAGTAACAAAACTTGATATAAGATGAAGAATAAGGTGGGAAGAGACGATGACAACCATAAACAACCCAATTATTCCTCCTCTCCTTCCCATGTCTTCCTCTTTCTATAAACAAACAAACAAACAAACAAGCTTATTTGTTGTGATCATTATAGCTTAATCATGTGTGCAATATATTTTATTAGTTATCAGGTTTTCTATCTTAGAATCTTTAACTAGGAATATATGCTTGCTTTCATGTACTGACAATAAAACCTCCACCAAATGCCTAATAAAACATTTGAAAAGGATAACTCATAATGGATCCTAAGCTACTCATATGCACTACGTACTATAAAGCAAACTCAAAAACAGGATTGTGAAATTGGGATTTCCAATGTTTGGGCCAGTTTAAACTATCATATCAAGAAGAGGAATGGAAATTTATTAAGTTCCTGTATATGTGAACTTAGCCCTAAAGCTATCATTGCTATAGCTTGAAGGTTAATTGAACTAGAACTATTATTCATGGCACTCCCAAACTTTCATTTAAAAAGTAGCTTAATTAAAATAAAAAATTATAAATATTAAATAAATAAGTTCGGGACGGGACGGGACGAGATGGGCAGGATTGAAAATCTCTAGCCCAATCCCATCCCACTCTAGATCGGAACGGGACGGGATCGGGATATATTTGATCAATCCCAAAAGGACCTGAAAAATCCGGGACGGGGCGGGACCAGGACGGGATCGGGATTGCGGGATGGGATGCCCACCCCTTTTGGATAGTATTTATTAATGGGGTTGGACATAATAAAGTTCATATTAATTAGGGCATTAGCCAAAATAGTTTTTGAGTTAGATTGATTGCCAAATAAGGTAGTAAGCTTATAAATAAGGCATAGAATTAAAGATTGTAGTCGGTGATTGAATGAATACAATTTTTAGTTTTTTCTTTATCTTATTTTAGTGTTTACTATAGTTGTAGTTTAGTGTAGAAATATGGTTTCAGAGCCAAAGCGCTCCTATTGTGCATGTTGCCACAAACCAAAATCTCAAAGTATGTAGAAGAGAAAGCTTGGAAGATGACTGAATAAGAGAGATCTAGAGCGTTGGAAGCCATGTAAGAGTGGAGGATATCGAGGGATCTTTTGGAAGCTGAGAGAGAACAAGATAGGCGTCGCAGAGAGGATGATTGGCTGAACAGACTGGTAGGGATTGAACAGATGCTCAATCGCGAGCTATGCAGTTAAAACAGATAACGGGCCCATAACGGCCTAGGAGCGTTACAAGTTATAAAATATTATATAGGAATATAGCGGTATATAAAGGTCTATAATAAAATATAATTTTTAAATATATTTTTATACCCCCACTAAGTATTTATGATTTAATGTATTTATAAGGAAATCAAATGGAAACCGAGAGAATAAAAATAAAAGTTCCATCAAACTGATTTTTTGTGTATTAGTGAGATCTCTACAACCCCACACCAGCTGATTTTATAAATTCATCTAATTGTCCATCAAACAGATCAGTGAGGTTTATAAACCCACCAAACAGATCTTTTGTGTATTTTATAGACCCAAATTCTTCAAAACAATTCAAAATTCCATCAAGGATTACCAGAAATGGGTGGGGAAGCAGAAAATAGAAATGGAGGTTCAAGGGAGGTGGGCATGAAGGTCGGAGGTTCGATCGCACGGTCTTCATCTTCTTCCGTTCCTTCTTCTTCCTTCGGTTTCTTCTTTGCTTATATCTGAAAAAAAATGAATTGATTTTTTTTAATATATTGAACAAACTTTATAACGCCGTTACAAGTTATAACGTTTTATTCATAACGGCCGCTATATGAGTGATATATCGGTTGCCGTTACCACCTACCTTTATATCTAACCTTTGTATTTTTTACATCCGTTATACATTATAAAGGAGTTATAACTCCTTTTTAACTGCACATTGGTAGGATTGCAGCAGTGGGTTAAAGAAGTTGCAATATGGTATTTCACGAAGGGAAATAACCACCCAAGAGGTATTTGAACACCCCAAGGAGTACCCATGCCAACGGCTCTACACTGCCCATATACCTGACCGTCACAACCACATTAGCACCGCCGGATGCGGGGTGAACCCCACAGGGTCGACGTCTCTTGTCGACCCACCTTTTTACTGCCCACGACCCTCCCTTCCCCCTCAACGATCCAACGCTCCCTTCTCGCCACCTTAGGAGGCTTCCTCCCTAAGCCTCAATTTTTTTGGCACCCTTGCCTCGCCCTAGCCCTGAAACTATGAATGACAATCCATATACCCTTTTCATGTCTAACCAAGTGTTAGGCCATGGTGTTTTATCCTTCTTCAGGTAGTTGGTTGAACCCAAATTTCCTACCATACTATCAGCTTCCCAATCCATATGATCTGCCTTTCCAACACCCAAACCCTCCTCAGATCCATCCAGTTGAATCCCATGATGAAGCACAAATACGATTTGATGTCTCCCCCACAACAATCAGTTGAAGATCTGACTCCATAGGAGTATGTTCGCCATGGGGTGGAAGAGCAGCAATGAGACCCGCATCCCTTACGGTCACTTGTGCATGATAGAGGACAAATAAAAACACCATTTTGGACGCGGTAGGGTTGTTGGGAGTGAAGGACCTCAACCTTTTTTCCTCATAATTTAGGAGATCAAGTGTATGGCGGTGATCACTTTATCGAGAATGATCAGCTGACGCAGCTGCTAACTGTCATGGAGAGGTGGGATGATACAGGTTTGAACTGGATGTTCTTTCATGTGATGGGGTGGAACTTGGCGATGCATTTATTGATTGGTCCAAGGAAATTGATCACAGTCTCCAGTTTAAGAATATGCGAGGTCCAAAAGTCGTGCAGTTAATAGCCACAAAGCTGAAAGGGACTACGAATCTTTGGTGGCATGAAGAGTGTGCTCAACGAACGGCTATGAGTTTACCTCCCATGACGAATTGGGATGCTCCGCGTGAGTTGATGTGTGCAGCTTTTGTTCCTTTAAATTATGAGCATGGCCTTTTTGGTAGATTAAGGACATAGTTCACAAATAAATCTGAAACTAAATTTTATGAGGACGATATCTTCACTCTATAGATGATCATCACCAGATGTCCTTGATAATGCTTTACTCTATTACATATCTACACCCCACATCCTCATGGCTCCTATTCAATGATTTAAAAGTCATTGTCATATTTGTTATCACGTCAGATATTGGCCTAAGATGATTTGATAAAAGTCGTGATGTATTGTGATTCATTAAAGATTAGTAATTAATTAAATTTCAAAAAACAAATACGTATGAATTAGTATGTACTTTTCATAAACTTGATATCATAGGATTAAAATGGCTAGTGTTGCTAACATTTAATGAATACAAGAAAGTGAAGAAAGAAAATGCCGACATGCCCAAGGCATGCTAAGATATTCTTAAATTTGTAAGCTCATTGCAACTAGGAAGTGTGTTAGGCACATGTTATTAGTTTGAAACAAATAAATTTTCATTTAATGCACTTATATATGCAATCCACTCTTTTAGTTTCATTTAATGTTTTTTTATTTGTTAAGTTTTTGGAATCGTAAAATAAAAATAAAAATAAAAATAAAAATAAAAATAAAAATAAAAATAAAAATAAAAATAAAAATAAAAATAAAAATAAAAATAAAAATAAAAATAAAAAAACTAATAAATCCAAGTCGGACTTTTTGGTCCTTTGAACCTGACACTTCCTAGACTTGGATCCAAGAATAAAAGCTATGCAACAACGAGAAGGACGCAAATATGAGGTGTTGGATACATCGACTAAAAAAATCCAGTAACCAGATTATTTGTTTTTTCAATTAAAAACTCTAGTTATATTTTTTTGCTTATAGATCAATATTACTTCATATGTATTACTAACTCGCTATAAAAATACTAAATAACATTTATGAAGAGTTTTAAACTTTGAATGATATGAAATAGTTGATGGTCTAAGCATGAAGTGTCCGTCGGAGCAGTGCATGTGTCAGAGTGTCCATTAATATATCCTTTTTATATTAATGGACATGCATATATATCCTTTTTATTTAGTTAAATGGATATGCATTTTCTTTAAAGATTTTAAAAAGAATTTGACCGAAAAAAGGTCCTGAATTATTATACCTTCTGCTTTATGGAAATGGAAATGTTTTGGTATATTTTTTTGGAACATATTGGAATTGAAAACCATTAATGCAACAGATATTTGCTTACTCTAACTAGTTTTCTCGGTTTTATGTCTATTTATTCTTTGCAATAGACGAGATCATTGATGCTATGAAGTCTTCAAGGTATTAGTTTCTAAGTTAACATTGAAATCTAAATGGTTGTATTTTGTAATTCTAGACCATGTGAGCGAGTTCTGGTTCCTTTGTTCCATTGTCTTTGAGGTCAGCCTGATAGTATATTTCATTGTCGGAAATGGGGTCCCGTATATGCACCATCATAAGAGTTTGGTCCAGTCGAGGAGCTGGGCAGCATTGTCAATGGAGAGTCAGAATTTGGGTTATAACTTGACAACTGTATAGTTGCCTAGTATTTTTGGATGCCGATGTTTAAGAACTTGCATGCTTTAGACTCCTCGAATGTTCTGGTTGCTTACCAAGTGTCTCCAGATTTCTCCCTCTTCTTTCTAGATTGTCAGTGGCAATTTGCATTAGGAAAAAAAAAAGTATACATCTGTTAAGAATTTGAGGAATTTTTTATTTGTTCATTTGTCTATGTACTCATTTCCTATTGAGTTTTTTTTGTTTGGTTTTTAATATCCAGTTCCTTATATGTCTTCAAGAAGAAAGCCCAAGCTATTAGGATTATACCGTTTCACTTTTATCACATTTTTTTTGTTTGTGGGTCTCAAGTCTCCATCATCGCAAATCCAACATTTTAGTACTGAAAACTTACATGGAAGACCCAAATGCATGTGATAGGTTTAACATCGGAAAACAATAAACAAATAACCAGAAAGTTTTTTCACTCTATTAACAATTCTTTTAAACTTCAAAAACTTACTACAAACTTGATTTCTAAGTTCTGGCCTATTTAAGCAAAACCCTAAACTTGTTGGACACACACTTGGGTTACATTGGACTGACCAAATTATTAAACAATTAAAATAAATAAATAGTACTAATATACCATCATCCCCCCTACTTTGAATAAATCCGTCCTTGAGCTTAGCTGTTGTCAGCCAAGATATCAACGACCAAGGTAATGTGCTTATGCGCCTCATGACCCGTGGTGTCATCCTGAGGAGGGGAAGCATCATCAACCAACATATCTCCCACATTTCCATCTGCAATTTGGGTAATTACCTTATCCTCCGGGCAATCTCAACGAAGATGACTAACTTTTCCACATCCAAAACATTTGACATTAAGATTGTGAGCAATAGTACATGCAACTGGTTTATCAGGTATGGTAAGGACACCAAGGGTGTCTGATATGTATCTAAGTAGTCAAATGATACTGTGAACATGCTCTCTTTTAGCCATGGTAGTAATCAAAATTATATCTAAAGCCTCCTGTATAGGTTGAGAAAGTCCATGCAATTTCAAATTCACTCATCTTCAACCTACTGCACCCAAGATAAAATTCCTCAGTGTATTCAGAAGCTGTGGACTTGTCTCGTGTAATTTTATGCAACCTGTTAAACAAATCTCGCTATTAATATTTGGAGATGCAAACATGCTATAGTAATTTTTTCATTTTAGGTGAAGTCTGAACTAGTGTCATCCCCGACAACTATTTCTCGGCGGTCAAATCTCTCCACCAATTAGATGCGGTATCCTGTAACTTTGTTGCAACTAAATATAAAACTTTAATATTTGTTTGACTTATATTCCAAAACCCTGCCCATTTGGTCAACCCGATTAACAGAAACCTCAGCATCACCAAGACCAACATAAGTTGGACTTCTAATTTAATATCACCATGTTGTATACCTTCCAAGCAACGAACAAAACGATCTAAAGTATAGGTAAAACATCAAATTATTCTCACATCCATAAGCATCATGATGAACTCGACCCCTTTGATTGGGAGGATGAAAATTGGCTCATTGCGGTGGTTCATAAAAGTCCCAATCATAATCGTAAGCTCTGTCCCGAGATGGTGCATGACTTGTCCTGCATTGGTGAATAACTTGACCATCTGAATATAAAGAACTTGAATCATGTAATGGGACATAGGTGTTTCGGGGGTGATGCATAGCTACATAATCACGTGAAGTTGAATTCACTAAATGTGGTGGTACAAATTAGTTATGGGGGTGCAAATAACTTCATCTTCTAAAATGAAACATCACGATCAGAACTCTCATCTTCTCCTTCATCAAAAGATGAAGTAGCTTGCACAAGTCATTTTTGATCGCGTTTTCGTGTCGAAATCAAAGTCATGCGAAGACATTGACGATGAGTAGGGATCTTGCCCTGGTTCGGGTCAAGGTAAGGTACGGTTCTTCGTTGCTCTTCAATGCCTTTGTAGTTTTCGTACCATGAATAATCAAATAAAGAATTCGCTTCAGAAAATAATATTAAATTGGATCAATTGTACTAATTGAATGCTTTTACGCGCAAACTGCTCCGCAAAACAAGCTTCAAACATGTACCAAATTGGATCAATTGTTGTTTCTCCGAGGTACATAGCCTGCCATGTGGTAGCATACAACCTTATCTTTAGAATCACTACAATCAGTAACATGTGGTGGTACAGACAAGATATGGTGGTGGTGAAGGATACGATCCTCGTTAAAAGAGGAATTAAAAGCATGTGGTGGTGCAAATAGATTTGTGGGGTGGATATAAATTTATCTTCCCAAACTTTTTCACGATCTATTGCATCTTCAGCACATGAAGAAGAATGAACTCTGGTGCGACAAGTGGTCGATCGAGGTTGGTGCCATATGGATCTTGCGAAACCAATTGAAGGCGGAGGCAAGCGACAAAGGATGGTCGACTGTGGCGAATGTGGTCCGATGGAAAATCAGGTCAATGAAGCATTGTTGTCCGATGTAGAGGCTGCTCTTGGATAGTCTGAATCATTGTCATCATTGCCCCTCTCCTATTTTCTTCCTTCTATTTGGGTTTGGGCAGACTGTTAGGCTTTCACAATTTTCTCTTTTGTTTTTTTGATCTTGAACAATCTCTTCTTGTGCAAGCCGCAACTCGTGATTCCCAAAGTTTGTTTCTCTGACATTCCAAGACTTAGGCTCTGCTTGGTACACTGTAAAATGATGCATTTCGCAAATTGATGCATATGCATTAGTTTGTAATGCATTACTTTACGGACGCTTGATATTAATTAAAGAAAATCAATGTAAATCAGACAAATGATTGTGGGTGGTGTTGACAATGGTAGTAGTCTTAATTGTGGCATGGTCATGGTGGTGGTGATTGTGGTGACGATGATTGCGAATGTGGACAATGATGGTGGTGGTGGCGGCAATGGCGGTGGTTGTTAAAATGGTAGTGGTGGCGGTAGTGGTGGAGGCAATGGCTGTGGCTGTAAATGGTGTCAGTTGTGCTGTCGATTGTGGTGGTGGTGGGCGGCGGCGATGGTTGCGGTGGCTATGGTAGTTGTGGCTGTGGTAGTGTTAGTGGTGGAGGTGGAGGCAGCGGAGACAGTGATTATACTATGGTAGTTGTAGTGGTGGAAGTGGCTGTGGTGGTGATTATGCTATGGCAGTGGTAGTAGTGGTGGAGGTGGCGGCGACAGTGGTAGTGGCGGGGTGGTGGTGGTTGTGATGGTTATGATATGGTGGTCGTGGTAGTGGCGATGATGGTAGTTGTGAAAGTGATGATTTTTTTGGTATTTATGAGGAATTGAAAGTACTCGAGGACATGATGAGAGTTTTGCAAAGTAATGCGGGAGATTTTGTCCTGCAAAGTTTTGCAAAATTTTATAACTAGGAGATGCAAAGGTCTTGAATTCAAATTCCAATAACTATTTTTCGTAAAGCCAACCAAACACCAAATTTATGTAACTACCGTAAACTTTTGCATTATGCATTATTTTACCTCATACCAAGCGGAGCCTTAGGGACTTCGAACCAATTGGGGTAATTAGGGTTTTTCTCCACATCCATCCATTTCTTGCGAATTTCTTTGATCTTCAAATTTTCACTGAAAATCTGTGAAAACTTCATCACATTTTTTGGCCTCACAATGCAACAACTTGCGGATAACCGTATACCCTTCGTACACATCAAACATGGGTGGTTGACTTTTTGCGACATTTTTCTCCAAAATTTTACCGCAATGGTATCAAATTGATGGGTTCAGTGGAAGCTTATAAACCAAAACATAATCGAAACTTGATAAGTAAATTTTCATAAATTCATTTAATTCTCAAAAAACTGAATGCATATTTATGATTAAGCCTATTTAACCAAAATAAAACCTTAAGTCTAATCTAATTGGACTCATACTTCTAGTTGAGCCTTAACATGGACTTATCCAATAATAAAATAAATACAAAAATAACCCAACACTACATCATATTTGGAAGAATGTTTTTCCAATTTACATGGGACCCTTTAGGAAATCCCCTTGGATTTTTATTTATTTTCAGAGTTCTTCTCAGATCTCATTCACATATTTGACTGTTAGTGATATCTTGTGGAGAGAACCCCCAACTCTTCATTTGTTGTTTGATGTCTATGTCTGTCGTGCTCTTGGTTATCATTCCGTGCATGTTTGTGTGCATGCTGATGGTGAATGAATCAACAAAACCTCAAGGATTCTAAACTCTGATGAAGCCTCCCTCACACATGAACTTCTTGATAACTTTTGCCTGACTATTATAATGTGTTGGTAGAAGGTGATCTACTGCAGATGATTATAGATGGTGTTTCAATTGTTTGCAGCAGAAAGGCCTGCACTCAAAGGATTCGAATTTGGTAGATGGAACCAACACTGCACTACTATGTGTGCTCAACTGTCTTCTCTTTTAACTTGGCTCCTTGTTCTAGTAGGTTTTCATCTTGGGCCAGTAGCTTATGGTTTCTTCTTGAAAGCTTTCTGCTCTGTATGCCCTGACTTGTGTTTACTTGATTTGAACATTCAAATTGATGACCCTGTCTATTTAGTGATATTCTTGTTTTCATCCTATCCATTGCATGCATTTTAGTAAATAAAGCATGTTATCCTGTTGGATTGATCTGGTTAGTCATCTTTGCTATGGTTTCAGAAGTACATATGACCTTATTGCATTGTTGTAGGACATTTGTTCCTTCGTCAATTATGGACGGTAGGAATTCCTTGGAGTGGCTTGTAAGGGAAGTGCAAAATCAAATTGTTTTGTCTGCTCAAAATCGACTGCAAATGAAAGATGCAACAAAGTCAAGATGAGGTTTCCATTTTTTGCTAAATGTTCTAAAGCTTTGGCTGAGTCACTCTGTTTTGTTTAAAATTTGTCTTCTTGAAGGGACTTGACTTGAAAATTTTCCCAGATCTTTTCTTCAATTTATTCAGGTAAGCAGATGGCAATATGTTCCACATTCTCCCAAAATGCTCAAAGATGATGATGATGTTTTTTTTTTTTTTTTTTTTGTAAAGCGAGCTGGGTTTTTATAGGATCCCATAAGCTATCAACAAGGTGCAAAAAACTATGCCGATGATGTTGATAAACCAGTGGAGAATAAAGCGAGTGATTGCAAAAAAACTGATGAAATGAATGATGTGCCGAGCATGCAAAATTTACAAGCTATTATTGTAGTAGCATTATTAGCAAATTTTCAGTTCCTGTATTGTTAAAAAATATATTTGAATTGTGTCAGAATACTTTTGAAATCAACTTTTCTAGAGAGCCAGGCCCCGCCAGGCCAGCTCAATACCATCTATCATCTTAGAAATTGGGCCATTTCCAGCATCTCTAGGATGATGGATGGTATTGGACTGGCCTGGCGCGGGCCTGGCTCTCTAGATTTTTTGCTTTTGAAATACAAATCAGTACTTTAAATAAATGTATTTTGGCTTCCATTACATTATACGTAATTGATTTTGGCCCATTTTTAAATTTTGTTAAAGTTGATCACCGTGATCATAATTTTCTAACATATAAGTTAAGTCAATCGATTCAACCTCGGAATGTCGAGTGAACAGATGGAGGAGAGTGTCACGATCTTAGTAGTCATGAACCTTCCCCTTTTGCACAGCTCGGGCTTTTGAGATAGTTAGTTGGTTCGTGACAATTGGTATCAGAGCCAAACCTCACATCCAAGGTTCAATTCTCGGCAGAGGCGACTTATAGGTTGGATTAAAATAATTTAGCACAATCTAAGTAGTTGAATACTAGTAGGTGAGTGGAGCTACCCCAAAGAAAAAAAAAGGGTTACGATCGTGCCAGTGTCGATAGAGTAGTCTTACAAGGACGTTGATTTTGAAAATGTGGGGCAATGTCACGATCTTAGTAGTCATGAACCTTCTTCCCCTATTGGATAACTCGGACTTTTGGGAGAATTGGTTGGTTCATGACAGAGAGGCTCGTTGGCGTGGGCTTGTTTTGTTTTAAGGAAGAAGATGCTCAATAGAGTAGGCTGACGAGGATGTCGACTTTGGAAGCGCGGGGCAATGTCATGATCTTATTAGTCATTAACCTTTCCCTCTTGGACAACTCGGGCTTTTGGGATAATTGGTTGGTTCATGACAGAGAGGCTCACTGGCGTCCTTGTTTACACTCTCAGTAACTATTCGGAGGAAGTTATGTTGATTTCGGGGGTGGGGTTTGGGAAAGCTATGGGCTTGTTTTGTTTTAAGGAAGAAGATGTTGAAGCCCTTCTTCAGCAGATGAAGTCTATGAACCCTTCTATGCGCCTTGACTCTAAAGTTGCACTTGTTGCTCTTAACCAGGTGGGGTTTTTGTTTTAAGATTTTGGGTTTGCTTTTAGGTTGCTTTTAGGTTCATACCTGAAGCTTCTCAAATAAAAGATGCACTAAAGGTAATTTTTTCTTAGAACTGAGTATAGATAAGTGTTCGTGAGTGTATTAAAATTGATAGGATAGCAATTTTAGGTGATTGAGAAACTTGGATTAGCTGTAAAATGACAAGTATTATGATTGTTTGGTTATTACATGATTACTTTGCGAAGACACTTGGTCACTAATCATTTAAAAATGTCACTTGAACAGAAAAAAGTAGCACTGTTATTGCCATGTTATAGTTTCTTATACTTGTGAATAAAAATATAGAAGAGGGTGATATTTAGAAAGCTTAATTGCTTTTATGATTCGTCATGGACATTGATGAAGGTGGACACCACTTCACCCACTAATTTGAATGTCAAACATGTTAGTTTTGGAGAATTCGACCCTAGCTCTTACTGCGTGTCTAGTTATGGCCTGTACACTACTGGCTTCATGATGACTGAAAAGTTGCACATTCTGAAGTTTGAACAAATGAAGCAATGATATATTAACAGTGGAAGAAGTCACAATTCTTGATGAAGGAACAACGTTTCCTCATATTAGCTCTCGTTTTTTCTGGCCAAATAACTTTGTCAAACTAATCATGATAACCAAAGCCATTCATGACAGAGGCTTCAAAAGACAATGCTTCATGAAATGCTTTTAGCTTAAAAATGCCTGACAAGACTATGTTATCTCCTGTGTTAGTTGAATAGCTCACACCAATGGTAGGATACAATATCTAAAATGGTTTGGACAAGGATTCCCCACATTAAGATTGGCAAGGATTGTGATTTTACGAAATTATACAAAATTTCGCCGAATTTTTCGTTTTTTAAAAATTACGAAAAGAAGAAGGGCGAAGGAAAAAATTAAATTTTTTAGAAGGTTTTTTTTTTTAAATTTTTTTGTAAAGTTCATTTTTTCGTAAAAATACAAAAATCAGCTACTAAATTTACATTTTTTTCAAAACATTTCGGGATTTCGTAAGTTTTGAGTTTTTTTTTTTCTAATTATCATTTATTCTAATTATTTATTGATTTTTGAAACTACTCCCTAATTTCCTAATTATCACTTCTTCTACTTATATATTGATTTTTTAAAATACCCCTTGATTTTCTAATTATAGGTATTTTGGTTTCATTTAATATGTTTCATACTTTTATTTACTTGCATATTATTTTTTTCACATATTTAATATACTCTCGAAATTCATTATATATTTCACTTATCCTCGAAATTTTTACCTTTTTTCTTTACAAAGCGAAATATTTCTCAAAATTAGGAAACCGAAATTAACTCAAAAAACGAAATCACAATCCTTGAAGATTGGTTGAAGTTGTTTCAGTTTTGTGCACCGTTAATATTTTTCATGTATTTAAGGAAATTTGTAATCTTGCTTAGGGAAAAAACTCTTTTTGCCCCGCTTGATATCTCGATAGCAATCATGTACAATCTCCCTTTTCCTCCTTTTATCTATTTCCTTTCTTCGTTTTTCTCATCTTCTTGAGAATGGCTTTAACATCTTATTCCTTATTCGAAGAGTCAGTACTTCAGTTGAAGTACAATTGATTTTGTAATGAAGTTGAGAATGGTTTTGACATCTTATTCCCTTTGAGAATGGCTTTGACATCTTGTCCATTAGTATTTTGAAATTGCATTTAATGTTTAATACTTGATAGAATGTGTGTCATCAAAGTTACTCAAATATCCCTTCTACACTCTACTATTGATTGTGAGGCTATTTTCTGGTTTACCATTTCAATGGTTTCACTTTGTACATGCCTAGGATGCACCTATGTAGTAAATGCCGATAACATACCCTTCACGGTCCATAATCGATTTAAGATTAAGATGATTAATCTGGGAATAATCGGATTTAATTGGTCTACTTTTTCACAGTATACGTTTTATACCCTTATTAATGAAAATTGTACTAAATAACATATCTTAACAATAAGGATTAATAAGACAGTATTATAGAGCAACACAAGTCATATTATAGAGCAAATTATGTAATCATGTCCAAAACATCACACATTATAGAGCAACAACCACCACCACCATACAGAACGACAATCACCACCCAACAGAACAATCTCGATTTATCTCCGATTAATCGATGATCGCTAAACCCAACCACTAAATACCTAGTTTGGATTGGTCTACCCCCAATTTTACACTAAATCATTGATTAATCGATGCATAAATAACCCAGGGATGCACAAACGGACACAAGTGTGCAGGACTTGTAGAGATGGCAATAAATACCAAAATTTCGAGGACTTGGATTGCCCCTTGAACCTAATGGTGTGGTTTGAGGAGCATTAATCGGTGATTAGTACTAATCCCCGAGTTGGGTCAACACAGGGATGGGGGTAAGACCTTTCCCGTAGGGACCCTTTGTGGTTACCGTGTTGTAATATCACCAGTATTGCTCAATAAAATTTTAAACTTTCAAAATATATATTAATTGTGACTCATGAAGTTGGTATCATCTTATAGAGGTTTGCTTGGTTTACACTGCTTTCTTTGTCAATGTGGTACTATTTACTTTCAACTACGGTGTTAATTTGTAAAGATTTATCGGTTTACAACCTTTTCTTTTGACAATGTGGATATGCGCAACATACAAGTATCACATTGAAAACTAATTATAGTCCCTCATTTTCAAGAAAGTAAAATGTAACCCACATAAACTTCTCTGTCTATAAAAGACACAGGATTTGATAGGCTTCCCCTTTGGGTAGTCCTTGCTTCACAAGTTGGCCTTTCAACTGAAAAAAAAAATTATAATAATAATAGTAATAGTAATAGTAATAATAATAAATATCGCATGGGGTGGAAACATGGATCATATAAGTGTGTTGTCCTATACGACATGGACAGGGTGACCTGAAAAATTACCAAAAGACTGACATGTTGATACGTCAAGCCTTAGTATATATATATGTAATTCCAAAAATCCATGAAGCTCATAAGTCAAATTATAATTCGAAAGTAGCTCATAAGTCTTACACTTCATTAATAATTCATAATTTGTTAATAACATAACTCAAAAGTCACACAAAAAAATCATAAGGAACATCAACAAAGCTAAATTTTTTTTGACATTCAATGGGTTGTAATTGCCCTCCCATCGTTATTTGGACCGAAAACCTTAACACCATTGTGTTTAGGCCATGTCCAACTCTCACACGAACTTCCCCTAGTTGTTGACCACGTGGTCGACTATTAGTCAAACTTCCCCTATTCATTGACCACGTGTCGGGCACGAACAAGACCATCTTTTCGAAGTGTCGGTTGTGCTTCCTTGGCACATGTCCGGTACATGTCCTATAAGTAAAAGGAAGGTGCAAATACCAAACATGTTTTCACTTTGTGAATTCCAACTGTGTCGTGTGCTTATCGAAAATAACTTTTTTTTTGGGTAGATGCAAGTAATGTATTTGACATAGACTAAAAACTAAAAAGTACTTTGTGTAGGGACTTAGAATTGTTGGGTTTGCGAGACTTGTTTTAAATTGAAGAACATTTGATTTATGGTACTTGATAGTATCGTACACTATGTGATGTGGTGCAATTGGATGTCTACCTCTATGAGATGCATGAATACCCTTAAACTAGGCCTGCATTTCTATGTCACGTAATTCTGTTAGGCTGTCTGTCGCACCTACATTTTCTCTTTTGCATTCTGAGGTCGGGTAGTTTTCCGATCCTCTTTTTTTTTTATTTTTTTCACTTTACAGTTCTAAAGATACATGTCTTATGACTTGATTAGGTATTAGTCATCTTCTCATGGACTTGTGTGGATTCTGTTTGTACAACGTGTTGACAGATTTTGTATCATGTCTAGTTTAACTCACTCAACTGGTGCTATTTTCCTTGAAAATGACTACAATATTTATGTTGTCGCTGTTTACCTCCTTATAAATTCGATATAGATAAACTATCTTGTTTGGTTAACATCATCTTCTTTCAGGAGAAACAAAAAGATGGGGTTCCTGAGGAGAATTTCTACGGGGTTCCATTTGTTCAGGTTCTACTTTTAATTTGCATTGTTCTATTAGTGCTATTTCAGCTACAGTCAACAATATGTATAGTACTTTGTGTTTTTTCTGTCTTATTTAGGAAAAAGAAGGTTACACATGGAATGGCTATTAATCGTTACTAAAAATGAACGTTAAACACATTCTTTGATTTACTTCCTCAACTTCTTGTTAAAGCTCATCATTTAAATATAACAAAGGAGAAAATGCCATTGATTAGATTTGTTGAAGTCAATAATACTGATAGAATAAACGAAAATTGAAAGATAATGCAAAAATGAAATAAAATAAACGCATGATAAAGTAAATCAACGATAGATAAACGAAATGAACGATAAATAAACAAATAAACTTCTTTTCATGAATCAACTAACTAATAATAGGCAACTTATACCTTATTTGTAACTAACATAACTCCTCAAACAAACCCTAAACCTAATAGGAAACCAATGTGAGCCCTAATTGGAATATTACAATAATAATAGAATGTCTAATATTGCTAAAATATCCTAATTACATCAACCTCCCCGGGTTGAAGAAGCTCGTCCTTGAGCTTGAAGCCAAGGAAGTCATACGAGCACAAGCAACAACAAAATGTGAAAATACATTTGAGATGTTTGGGATATTTTTTTGTTATTATAACGTTATTTTGAAAATGGTAATGCTCATTTATATATGATATGTATCAAAATTTTGATTTTCTTTTGCTAATTTAAGTGTTATTAGGAATGGATATAAAAAATAATTATTGATATAACTATCCGAGTTTTTCTGAAAACTCTCCAAGTAATCGATTGACTCGGTATTCGGTCCCCCACTGAATTGCTTCCGAGTGCCGAGTTAACTACCCAAGTTATATTTTCACTTATCTTTTTTGGATCATAAATTCTTATTTATATGACACTAAGTTTACGAAGTTACACAAGTTTGTTAAGTCCTTGTAAAACTACGTTCTCACTAACAATTAATGTGGAAAATTCTGAAATGCTATTGTTATCAATTATTAGTGTTTTGATGTCAGTTATACTTCAGAATAAGTCAAACTTATCTTTCTCTGTAGAAAGTTTCATGTGCCTAAATGGACCTTTTGATGCATTCGTTGTAGGATACAATGGCATTTGTGAAATTTAACATACTTTCCTTTAGTTTATTCTTTTGTTGTCATTTCCTCTCCTGAAATGAATTTCTTGGGTATTCTATAAACCATGGTCCTAATAACATTTTGAGTCAGTCACCAAGTCTGATCTTGAAGATTGAGAACAAGAGATATCGTCCAGTTTTCTTCAAAAAGGTTAGCTTAGAGACTTTCGAGTTCTGCAAGTCAGTTTAGTCAAATATTAATCAGAGATGTTATTTCTAGTTTTCCCTTTTTAGGAGGACCTTGAGAACTCCCTGCTCTAAGCATCTCAACAGCAAAACCAGTTAAACCCTCTCCTCAGACAAGGAGCTGTTCAGGTACACTCTTTGGTGCCTCTTGACTTCGTTAAGTGGCCAAAGCTCCTCTAATGCTATGTTATGTTATTGTTTGCAGGTTTGTGTTCTTGAGGACATAGTCAGGGCAATGAAGGTATAAATCAATCTCGAAATGGTTTTTTGCAGTTATTGGTAAATTTTATGCTCAGACTGACCCTAAAGTATTGCAGGAGAATTCTAGATCTAAGTGGGATGATGTTGTTTTTGTCCCTCCTGGATACAATGTTTCCACTGATCTAAATCCGCGACAAAGGCTCACTGCAAGTGGATAAGCATTCGATAGTTTTTTTACTTGTTTTGGAAGTTTGGAGCATTGGGAACATCTGCGATGGATGTTGTGTAAAAGTAGCTTCTTCAGGCAGAAGTTGTATGGTGCAGAAATACATTACCTGTTAAATATTTATACTGCAAGTTGAATTACAGCAATTGCGTATATAAAATTATAGTTGTGTCCATTACTGGTGTATGTGTTTAATGGAGAATGCTAAGTTGGAACTCGGTTAAATGACTGGATAGGAATATCAAGTCTCCATTCTACTCGACTAAGAGATTACTGTGGGACAGGATTGGCCGTAACATTTTCAATCAGATAAATTTGGTAGAGTATCTGGGATTGATTGGTTCCAAATACAACACACCTCAACTAGATGTTACGGAGAAAGGTGAAACAAATTTTTTAGGGAAAACACTGAGGACAATCAATTGCATCCAGCATAGACCTCGTTCAAAGTATGGATTTGGTGAAACCAGAGTTTAATCAGGTGGATATTTACTATACAGGTGCAGAAGCTTTAGCCATTTGTTTTATAGTCAACTTAAAAAGACTGAATTTCTGTGGAATCGCCACTGGTGTGTATCTGGAATATATATTGACTATAAATTCATTGAAATCTCCATCTTGTGCATTCAATCTTTTTTGGTCTCTTCACATTACCATGGTGTCGTCAAATGAGCCATTCTCTCCTCCTCTTTTAAGTTAAAGGCAGGGCATGGGTGAGTAGGTCCTTGTTGTGTTTGTGAATTTAAAGGGGACCTTTTCACTACAAAACATTACCCGACGATGATGTGATTACTGTCTCTCAATCCACACAACAAATTGTTGGACAAATCCAATAATATGGGCACACATATGTAATATAATGTGTATTGCTATCTGAAGTGTAGTCCATCTAATATGTGATCTAATAGGGGTGTTGAACCATAATGTATTAATAAATAACATGGTGTAAATAAGGATGTAATTTCTAATTCAATGAGGGGCAGAATTGGAAATTCACAGCCCGTAAGTTGAAGGGTTATGACTTATGGGCATTATAAATAGGATGGGTCCCCGATTGAGTGTATGCGTGAGAAAAGAAATAACCTTTGGCTTTGTATTCTGTATCCTCTCAACAGAGAACTTTGGACACGCTTGAATCAATCGAAAGATCCAAAATCCAATCACAATCAAAGGGGAAAGCGCTATGGATCGAGGTATGTTTCTATTCTTCTTGTTTCCATTGAATCAACTAGAGTCTTAAGTTTTGGTGTAAGAAACAACAATTGGTATCAGAGCATCTCCTGTTGATTCCATGTGAAACGATAAAGAAGAAAACGTTTTCCTTATTTTCATAGAACAACAATTTCATTATTGATTCATGAACAGTGAACCGAAATTTCATTGTTACGGTGAACAATGTTATTGATATTCATGTTGAACAGTGTTACGGTGAACAGTGTTATGATGAACAGTGTTATTGATATTCTGTTGATATTCACTGTTACGGTGAACAGTGTTAATGAACAGTGATATGCATGTTGATATTATGTGATTATATTATGTTGATAATACAAGGATCATGTGATGATATTCTGTTGGGCCAACAAACTACAACAGAATATCATATTGTGAGTAAAGTGATATTAGACCATGAAACAATATAGTGATTATATTGAAATAGTGATTATGTGATTCCTAATGATACTGTTACAATGTTACAGTAATTCAGTGATTATATTGAAATAGTGATTATGTGATTTCTAATTATACTGTTACAATGTTACAGTAATTCAGTGATTATACAATATAGTGATTATATTGCAAATACAATTCAGTGTACAGTGAAATAAAAAAAAAAATCGATTCACTGTTGGGCGGGCCTGGTGACTGTTCACCTGGCGGGCCTGACGACTGTTGGGCCTGATGCTGTTGTTAGACCTGTTGGTAATATTATTTTGATTGTTGGGCTTGTTAGTCAATTTTTTATTGACTGATGAGCCTGTAAGTAAATTTTGCTTTGCTGTTGGGCTTGTTAGAAATTTTTGCTTTATTTTGTTTAATGGGACCTATTTAATTTTTGGGTTACATTTATTTAGACCCATGTTTTAATATAAATTGTATTAAGGTGATAATTTAGTTAATACTCCAAATTTATACATAGATTATAATTTTGGTTTCATGTATCACTATTGTGTTACTTATTTAAAATTTACACAATTGAACTAATAGGTTGCCAAAGCAACCACTGTTAGGAAAATTGGTTGATTTTAAATAAGTGAGCATGCACATCCATGTGAAACAATCGGCCCAAAGGAAGATTGTTTTGACCGGATAATCCCTAGTCTTAAATATGTGATAAAGTTTACTTTACCATGCTTTTATTATGTCCGTCCAAAGAAATGCATAATATTAGGCCGGTTTCGTTGTGTACAAAGAGTACCACTTACAGATTGATATTTCTGTCCAAAGACTAAATAACAATGCTGTGCTAGGTATCTTGATATGGTTTTTTTTTTATTTACCTATTGTATGAATTTAAAAGTTTATACAATTGAATAATGATGTGAATATGTTATTTATGTAATTTATTCTCTGTACAACTACTATGTCTGCTACTAGTATATCTGCTGGTGTAAATAATATTCCCATGCTTAATGGGACAAACTTCAAGGACTGGAAAGAGAACGTGTTAATCGTTCTTGGATGTATGGATCTGGACCTTGCCTTAAGGATTGAGTAACCCGCTCCTCTTACAGATGCAAGTACTCCTGATGCCAGGAAATACTTTGAGAAGTGGGAACGCTCCAATCGCATGAGTCTCATGCTCATCAAGCGAGGTATTCCAGAAGCCTTTAGGGGTGCAATATCCGCAGGGGTGACCAATGCCAGTGAGTTCCTTACTGAACTTGAAAAGCGTTTTGCTAAAAACGATAAGGCTGAAACAAGCACGCTTTTAGCTAGCTTGATTTCATTAAAGTATAAAGGCAAAGGGAACATTAGAGAGTACATCATGGAGATGTCTCATCTTGCTTCAAAACTTAAAGCACTGAAGCTTGAGTTGTCTGAGGACTTACTCGTGCATCTAGTTTTGATATCACTTCCTCCACAGTACAGTCAGTTTAAGGTCAGTTACATCTATCAGAAGGAGAAATGGACTCTTAATGAGCTCATTTCATACTGTGTGCAAGAGGAAGACATGTTGAAGCAAGACAGAACGGAAAGTGCTCATTTTGCAAGCACCTCTAAAGATAAGGGCACAAAACGAAAGAAGGATAATGAAGCTGCTAAGGGTCCAGCACAAAAGAAATAGAAAGGCAATGAGGGTTGTTTCTTTTGTAAGAAACCTGGACATGTAAAGAAGGAATGTACCAAGCATCATGCTTGGCGTGCTAAAAAGGGTATGTTTCTTGCTTTGGTCTGTTCTGAGGTTAACTTAGCTTCAGTACCTAGAAACACTTGGTGGTTAGATTCCGGTGCTACTACTCACATAAGTGTTTCTATGCAGGGTTGTCTGAGCTACCGAAAGCCAAATGATGCTGAAAGACGCATCTTCGTGGGCGATGAAAAATTGGTAGACGTGGAAGCAATAGGAAACTTTAGGTTACTCTTAGGAACTGGTTGTTATTTGGAACTGAAAGACACTTTTGTAGTACCGTCATTTAGACAGAATTTGGTTTCTATTTCCTTGTTGGACAAATTTGGATATTATTGTTCATTTGAAAATAATCAATTTAGTCTTTCATTAAATTCCAATATTATTGGTACTGGTTCATTAAGTACATTTGATAACCTATATCTTCTTGACACTATTGCCTCATATAATGAAACCTTGCATGTGGAATCACGTGGTACTAAGCGTAAGCTAAATGAAGGAAATTCATCAAAACTGTGGCACAAACGTTTAGGACATATCTCAAAAACAAGAATGGAGAGACTTGTGTCAGATGGCATAATAGATTCTCTTGATTTTTCAGACTTTGATGTCTGTATTGAGTGCATCAAGGGAAAACAGACCAAACAAAAGAAATTGGGTGCAAACAAAACTTCAGACGTCTTAGAATTGATCCACACAGATATTTGTGGACCATTCCCTTCGGCTTCTTGGAATGGTCAACAATATTTTATATCATTCATAGACGATTACTCACGCTATGGGTACCTTTATCTCATTCATGAGAAATCTGAGTCACTAGACATGTTCAAAGCTTTCAAAGCTGAGGTTGAGAACCAACTCAACAAACGAATTAAAAGTGTCAGGTCTGACCGTGGTGGTGAGTATTACGGCAGATATGACGTTTTCGGTGAACAACGTCCAGGACCATTTGCTAAAGTCCTAGAGGAATGTGGAATCGTTCCACAGTACACCATGCCGGGATCACCTAGCATGAATGGTGTAGCTGAAAGACGAAACCGAACTCTTAAGGACATGGTAAGGAGTATGATCAGTCATTCTACCTTACCTGAATCACTCTAGGGAGAAGCACTAAAGACTGCAGCTTACATCCTTAATAGAGTACCAACTAAAGCAGCTGCCAAAACACCTTATGAACTTTGGACAGGCAGAAGACCTAGTCTAAAGCATTTTCACATTTGGCGATGTCCAGCTGAAGCAAGGCCTTATCGGCCGAATGAAAAGAAATTGGACTCCAAAACAGTGAGCAACTACTTCATTGGCTACTTTGAGCGATCAAGGGGCTACAAGTTCTATAATCCCACTATTAAGTCCATTTTTGAAACGGGGACAACAACGTTTTTTGAGGATGTCGAGTTTGGGGGGAGAAATAAGGTAAGAGACATTGTCTTTGAGGAGGAATCAATTTCGACTCCTACTACTGTTGTTGACAATGTACATGTTCCAATACCTGTCATTGATCAAGAAACAGATCTGGAACCTCAACAGGACAATGTTGAACTACTCCCTGCTCCAATTGAAGTAAATATTCCAGAAGAACAAACTCAACAACCTCAAGATCAAATGCCATTAAGGAGATCCACGAGAGAAAAGAGAAGAGGTGTCCCGGATGATTATATGGTCTTTTTCGAAGAACATGAGAAAAATGATCCGATCAACTTCCATCAAGCCATGCAGAATTCTAACTCTCAAAAGTGGATAGATGCTATGAATGAGGAGTACAAGTCTATGCAAGACAATCAAGTTTGGGATCTTGTCCCATTACCTGAAAATACAAAGCCTATTGGTTGTAAATGGATATTCAAAACCAAGAAGGACTCAAAAGGTAATGTGGAAAGATATAAAGCTCGTCTTGTAGCTAAAGGCTTCACTCAAAAGGAAGACATTGACTATAAAGAGACTTTCTCTCCGGTGTCAAAGAAAGACTCATTTAGGACAATCATGGCTCTTGTTGCACATTTTGACTTTGAGTTGCATCAGATGGATGTTAAAACAACGTTTCTCAATGGCGACATTGATGAAACAATTTATATGGTGCAACTAGAAAATGTTGTGTCTGGAGACCCAAAGAATATGGTTTGCAGACTAAAGAAATCCATCTATGGGCTCAAGCAAGCTTCCCGTCAATGGTACTACAAATTTCATCAAGTAATTGTCTCGTTTGGTTTTGAGACGAATGTTGTTGATAACTGTGTGTATCATAAGTTCAGTGGGAGTAAGCATATCTTCTTGGTTTTGTATGTTGATGACATATTGCTTGCCACTAATAATATAGATATGTTGCACGAAACCAAAAGATTTCTATCAAAGAAATTTGAAATGAAAGATCTTGGTGAAGCTTCTTTTGTCTTAGGGATTCAGATATACCGGGATCGTTTTCGCGGTATTCTTGGATTATCACAAAAGGGCTATATAGAAAAAGTTCTTAAAAGGTTTGGCATGCAAGATTGTAAACCAGGAGATACCCTTATATCTAAAGGAGACAAATTCAGTCTTAAACAGTGTCCTCAAAATAAACTTGAAGTTGTAGAGATGCAAAAGATCCCCTATGCATCCGCTGTTGGGAGTCTTATGTATGCTCAGGTATGTACACGTCCAGACATAGCATTCATTGTTGGAATGCTTGGCAGATATTTGGATAACCCTGGGATGATTAACTGGAAAGCAGCTAAACGGGTTATGAGATATTTACAGAGAACTAAGGATTACATGCTCACATACAGGAGATCAGATCAGTTGGAGATCATAGGGTATGCTGATATTGATTTTGTTGGATGCCAAGATAGTAGAAAATCTACATCAGGCTACATTTATCTGTTAGCTGGAGGAGCTATTTCTTGGAGAAGTGCTAAACAGACACTCATAGCTTCTTCCACCATGGAAGTAGAATATGTGGCGTGTTTTGAGGCCTCCAACCACGGATTATGGCTGCGTTATTTTGTCACTGGGCTGCGCATTTTGAATGACATAGAAAGACCACTAAAGTTATATTGTGACAATAAGTCAGCAGTTTTATATGCCAACAACAACAGGGGCTCGTCTAGGTCAAATCATATTGACATAAAGTTCCTGGTTGTGAAGGAGAGAGTAGAGAATAAACAAATTTTCATAGAGCATATTGGGACAAACTCCATGATTGCAGATTCGCTTACTAAGGGATTACCACCCAGGGTCTTTCATGAGCACACCGCTCATATGGGTGTTATGTCACATGAGGATATCATGGTTTAGTGGGAGTTTTGTTGTTGTATGATGAAATTTTGGACACATTGGTGTAATTTAGTATTTTCTGTAGAAATAAAGTCTTCAGTCAATTGTCTGTTTATTATATGTTTGATCTAATTAAAGATTAAAGTTGGACCGGTTGGAAATAGACATGTTTGGATCACATCACATGTAATTTCCATGCTCTACATCCATGTTTGATCTATGTCATTTGATTATATTGGTATATGTGACTATTGATGGATTTCGTTACGCTACATGTGACGCAAATCGCTTTAATCCTATATCAGTATAGTCAATGGACGAGATTGTTTCGGAATACCTTTACTTGTGATAGCAAGTTTTGAGCTCCTAAGGTTATACACATTAAAGGTAACATATATGGCCCAAGTGGGAGATTGTTGGACAAATCCAATAATATGGGCACATATGTAATATAATGTGTATTGCTATCTGAAGTGTAGTCCATCTAATATGTGATCTAATAGGGGTGTTGGACTATAAGGTATTAATAAATAACATGGTGTAAATAAGGATGTAATTTCTAATTCAATGAGGGGCAGAATTGGAAATTCACAGCCCGTAAGTTGAAGGGTTATGACTTATGGGCATTATAAATAGGATGGGTCCCCGATTGAGCGTATGCGTGAAAAAAGAAATAACCTTTGGCATTTGTATTCTGTATCCTCTCAACAGAGAACTTTGGACACGCTTGAATCAATCGGAAGATCCAAAATCCAATCACAATCAAAGGGCAAAGCGCTATGGATCGAGGTATGTTTCTATTCTTCTTGTTTCCATTGAATCAACTAGAGTCTTAAGTTTTGGTGTAAGAAACAACACAAATGTCTGCAAGTTAATTTGGGTTTCACACAAGGGATACAAAGAAATTGCATAGATTATCTTGAAAATCTTATTTCTAAATGTTCAGAGCATAAACATTTTACTTTAGCATGATCATTTCTCAGCTCTTTGCAAGTTTTAGGAGAGATTAATTTGCCAGAAAAAAATTCCATCAACTAAAATGCCCTTTATGCATATTTAACTTAATTATACCAATCTCATAGCTAAAGATGTATACAACAACAACAACAACTAAAGGGATTAGCTAGATTCGTAGAAACCAAAGATGTTTATTTTACACCATAATAATATATTATGCTCGTGGCAATTTGCAAACCAAACATGACCATTGTTATTACAAGCTCGAATAATTAAGACCCCCGACACAGGTAGATCTTCAAACACGGCCTATTTGGAGTATTTGAAGAGGGAGGAAGACAACTACCTGTATAGGAAGTACCCCTAGCATTACCACAACCAGCTTGATTTTCCTTCAATGGATCAGAACTTATATGCGGAGCTTGAGTGGCAAGTATTCTTCTGTTGATCTCTGAATCCATTTGGAATTCCTCCTCAATATCATATTCTCCACCGCATTCTTCAAGTAAACCAGTACTACTACTGCAAGGTCGTCCTAGTTGATGATGAGGCAGGAAGCCACCCACTACATCAGGTTTGGTTGTAGCTGCTACTGATGATGAAACAACTTATATGAGATAGACAAATGTTAAACTCTAGAACAAGAGATAGACAAATGTTAAACTCTAGAAATAACATTTTGAGTCAGTCACCAAGTCTGATTTTGAAGAGCGAGAACAAGAGATATCGTCCAGTTTTCTTCAGAAAGGTTAGCTAAGAGACTTTTGAGTTCTGCAAGTCAGTTTAGTCAAATATTAATCAGAGATGTTAACTCTAGTTTTCCCTTTTTAGGAGGACCTTGAGAACTCCCTGCTCAAAGCATCTCAACAGCAAAACCAGTTAAACCCTCTCCTCAGACAAGGAGCTGTTCAGATACACTCTTTGGTGCCTCTTGACTTCGTTAAGTGGCCAAACCTCCTCTAATGCTATGTTATGTTATTGTTTGCAGGTTTGTGTTCTTGAGGACAAAGTCAGGGCAATGAAGGTATAAATCAATCTCGAAATGGTTTTTTGCAGTTATTGGTAAATTTTATGCACAGACTGACCCTAAAGTATTGCAGGAGAATTCTAGATCTAAGTGGGATGATGTTGTTTTTGTCCCTCCTGGATACAATGTTTCCACTGATCTAAATCCGCGACAAAGGCTCACTGCAAGTGGATAAGCATTCGATAGTTTTTTGACTTGTTTTGGAAGTTTGGAGCATTGGGAACATCTGCGATGGATGTTGTGTAAAAGTAGCTTCTTCAGGCAGAAGTTGTATGGTGCAGAAATACATTACCTGTTAAATATTTATACTGCAAGTTGAATTACAGCAATCACGTATATAAAATTATAGTTGTGTGCATTACTGGTGTATGTGTTTAATGGAGAATGCTAAGTTGGAACTCGGTTAAATGACTGGATAGGAATATCATGTCTCCATTCTACTCGACTAAGAGATTACTGTGGGACAGGATTGGCCGTAACATTTTCAATCAGATAAATTTGGTAGAGTATCTGGGATTGATTGGTTCCAAATACAACACACCTCAACTAGATGTTACGGAGAAAGGTGAAACAAATTTTTTAGGGAAAACACTGGAGACAATCAATTGCATCCAGCATAGACCTCGTTCAAAGTATGGATTTGGTGAAACCAGAGTTTAATCAGGTGGATATTTACTATACAGGCGCAGAAGCTTTAGCCATTTGTTTTATAGTCAACTTAAAAAGACTGAATATCTGTGGAATCGCCACTGGCGCGTATATGGAATATATATTGACTATAAATTCATTGAATCTCCATCTTGTGCATTCAATCTTTTTTGGTCTCTTCACATTACCATGGTGTCGTCAAATTGTCCTCCTCATGAGCCATTCCCTCCTCCTCTTTTAAGTTAAAGGCAGGGCATGGGTGAGTAGGTCCTTGTTGTGTTTGTGAATTTCAAGGGGACTTTTTCACTACAAAACATTACTCGACGATTATGTGATTACTGTCTCTCAATCCACACAACAAATGTCTGCAAGTTAATTTGGATTTCACACAAGGGATACAAAGAAACTGCATAGATTATCTTGAAAATCTTATTTCTAAATCTTCAGAGCATAAACATTGTACTTTAGCATGATCATTTCTCAGCTCTTTGCAAGTTTTAGGAGAGATTAATTTGCCAGAAAAAAATTCCATCAACTAAAATGCCCTTTATGCACATTTAACTTAATTATACCAATCTCATAGCTAAAGATGTATACAACAACAACAACTAATGGGATTAGCTAGATTCGTAGAAACCAAACATGTTTATTTTACACCATAATAATATATTATGCTCGTGGCAATTTGCAAATGAGCATGAACTGAGATTGAGCATCTGCATGCATGACTGCACCTGAGTAGGTAACAATATTGTAGCATTCGGGCCTGGTTTGGTTAACCCTATAGGGTCAGTCATGTAGCATTCGGGCATAGATTAATAAATAAATAAAAAGGGTCGTATTTAAAAAAAAAAAAAAAAAAAAAAACTTGACATCATCAATACATTCAGTTAATGACCATTGTTATTACAAGCTCGAATAATTAAGACCGACACAGGTAGATCTTCGAACACCCCCTATTTGGAGTATTTGAAGAGTGAGGAAGACAACTACCTTTATAGGAAGTACCCCTAGCATTACCACAACCAGCTAGATTTCCCTTCAATGCATCATAACTTATGGGCGGAGCTTGAGTGGCAAGTATTCTTCTGTTGATCTCTGAATCCATTTGGAATTCCTCCTCAATATCATATTCTCCACCGCATTCTTCAAGTAAACCAGTACTACTACTGCAAGGTCGTCCTAGTTGATGATGAGGCAGGAAGCCACCCACTACATCGGGTTTGGTTGTAGCTGCTAATGATGATGAAACAACTTGTAATGCTGTGATGAGAGTGAGAAGAATAATCAAATTACCCATATTTCTTCTCTTAATTTGCTTCATATCTCTCTACATCTCTTTAATATAAGTGATTATAGAAAGTCTCTTAAAGTCAATTGAGAAGTCTACGTTTACACTCTCCACCACATTCTAAAAAGTCTTATTATCTTATCTTTTCTTTTCTTTTTTGAAAAATGGTTTATGCTATTATCCTCTCTTTTGACTGACTGTCTATGTTTGAGACAGAGATTAATCTACATGTCGCTTCCACAAGTGGGCAGGCGTCTTGTGTGTTTCACACAACTGTGGGGATGCCGGATGCATATAGGTCATTGGAAAGAGTAATTCTTCCTGGCCTGGGCCCTGCTTCCTAGTTGCTGCCTGGGGGGCGAAAATACACATTTGCCCCCCCTTTTTAAACACATTTTTCCAAAAAGTGGTTAAAGAGGGGGCGGGGGGGGGGGGGGGGGGGGGGGGTGGGGGGGGCAAATGTACCCCCAGGCAGCAACCTCGCCCCTTTCCCAGACCAGCTAGAATTGGGGCATTGGAAATGAAGAGAACAATCTCATATAAGATTATTTTTTTTGGAATAAAACTCTTGCATTAACGAATGTAAGCTAAAGATAGACAAATGTTATTTACCTCATTACAATTTCGGCCATTAATTTCATTCCATTAAAACTTTGAGAGATAACAATCAAAACACACAAGAAAATAAACTCGACATCATCAATACATTCAGTTAATGGCTATTGTTATTACAAGCTCGAATAATTAAGATTAACATGTTCACTAATTGTAGTTCAGTTGGTCAGACATCCACTCTCCTTGTGAGAGGTCTCGGGTTCGAGACTCACCAGTTAGAATTTTGTGAGTTTTCGCCCGATTATTAGGAACACATTTGCTCCGCCGTTAGGATATTAAGTGACAACAATATTGTAGCCTTCGGGCTAATGACCCAAATTTAAAAAAAAAAAATTAAGATAATTTATACTCTTGATTTCCCTAGCATTACCACAAACAGCTTGATTTCCCTTCAATGCATTATAATTTATACTCTGAGCTTGGGTGGCAAGTATTCTTCTGTTGATCTCTGAGTCCATTAACATCTCCTCAGCTTCATTGCATTCTGCAAGTGACCCATTACAAGGGGTTTGCTGAAATTTGATTGTTGCACATAAAGCTTTACTGACGACAAACAATAATGATACAAGTATCACTAATGATGATTTGAATACCCAATTAGTAGTAAACCCAGTGATGACCACTAATTACTACCTTCTCTCTTCTTTTTTGTTCTTCTTTATGTCTATTTCTCCCTCTCTCTCTCTCTCTTCAACTTTATCCAACTTTTGATGGCCCTCTATGATTGAGAAATGTTCTGTCCAGCACAAGTAAAGCCATGAAATGTTATTGTTTACTTTAGTTATTTTGTCTGGTGCAACTTGATAGTTCATGACATGTATGATGCGACGAATTGTTTGCTGATCTTTTATTTTATTTTTTGAAAAATGGTTTAGGCAATTATCCTATCTTTTGACTGACTTTCTATGTTTTGAGACAGAGATTAATCTACACGTCGCTTCGAAAAGTGGGCAGGCCTCCTATGTGTTTCACACAACTGTGGAGATGCCGGATGCGTTAGGTAATTGGAAATGAAGAGAAAAATCTCATATAAGATTTTTTTTTTTTTTTTATGATGAATAAAACTCTTGCATTAAAAAATATAAGTTGAAGATAGACAAGTGTTATTTACCTCGGTACAATTTCGGCCATTTAATTTCATTCCATTAAAACTTTGGGAGATAACAATCAAAACACACAAGAAAATAAACTCGACATCATCAATACATTCAGTTAATGACCATTGTTATTAGAAGCTCGAATAATTAAGACCGACACCGGTAAATCTTCGAACACCCCCTATTTGGAGTATTTGAAGAGGGAGGAAGACAACTACCTGTATAGGAAGTACCCCTAGCATTACCACAAACAGCTTGATTTCTCTTCAATGCATTATAATTTATACTCTGAGCTTGAGTGGCAAGTATTCTTCTGTTGATCTCTGAGTCCATTAACATCTCCTCAGCTTCATTGCATTCTGCAAGTGACCCATTACAAGGGGTTTGCTGAAATTTGATTGTTGCACATAAAGCTTTACTGACGACAAACAATAATGATACAAGTATCACTAATGATGATTTGAATACCCAATTAGTAGTAAACCCAGTGATGACCATACTAAATACTACCTTCTCTCTTCTTTTTAGTTCTTCTTATGTCTATTTCTCCCTCTCTCTCTCTCTTCAACTTTTGATGGCCCTCTATGATTGAGAAATGTTCTGTCCAGCACAGGTAAAGCCATGAAATGTTATTGTTTACTTTAATTATTTTGTCTGGTGCAACAGGGGAGGTGCAACTTGATAGTTCATGACATATATGATGCGACGAATTGTTTGCTGATCTTTTAATATGGATCTTAAAATACTCTTGTTTTCTTATCATGTTTGAAACATCTATTGACACGTCTCAACCAATACTATGCATTTTGTTGATTATGGAACAAGTTGCAGTATGATATTTAGGAATAATATCACCTACTCACCCATCTTTGTTTGTTTGTTTGTTTGTTTGTTTTTTTTTTTTTTTTTTTTTTATATTGTTCTGGTCAGTGGCGGATCCAAGATTTTAGTCCAGGGGTGAAATGACAAATAATTGTTAGTTGATAGGGCGGAGCCAATATTTTTTTTTTCTACCCGAGCTAGTAACTAAAAAAAACTACAACTAAAAGTACATTGCATATATAAAATTGAATCCAGTCGTATCCAATTTAAAGCCAAGATAAGATCATAATATCGCAACCTTAGCAAGGGCAAATGAATGTAATAACAAGAATATAAAACTAAAATCACAAAATAATTAGCTAAGTATCTAATTGAAGCTAAAAAAAATATGGGATTTGCGAATATAATAAGAACCTAATACAATTTCATAGAAAAATGGTTTATGTGAGCCTCAAATTTTGTTTAAGTTGGCTAATGGTATATATTTTCATTGAATTATATAATTATTATTTTAGATATTAATTTTAAATATTTTTTTGGATGTTTTATACCACTTGTGAACAAACAATTCATTTTTTTTAATGTTTGCAATTACATATAAAACTACATTGAAAATAAAATAAAATATGGGCATGTTACAATGACAGAAATAGTAATTGTCAATAACCATAAAAAATATAAGCTCCAAGAGGATCGAAATTTTTTTTATTAAACTAAACAATTTTTTTAATGTTAGCAATTACTAATAAAATTGCATTGAAAAAAAAAGTTAGCTCAAAGAGTATCGAACTTTGGTCGTTTACAAAAAAATGTTAAACTTCCAACCACTACACCAACAAAGTCATATTTAAATAATTGAATAAACAATTATCATACTGTATTATACACCACAATTTTTTTTTCTACTTGAGCATGTAACTAATAAAAAACTACAACTAAAATTACATTGCATATACAAAATTGAATCCAGTCTTATCCAATTTTAAGCAAAAATAAGATCACAATATCGCAATCTTAGCAAGGGCAAATGAATGTAATAACAAGAATATAAAACTAAAATTGCAAAATAATTAGGATAAGTATCTAATTGAAGCTCAAAAAATCTGAAATTTGCAAATATAATAAGAACCTAATAAATTTAATAGAAAAATGGTTTATGTGAGCCTCAAATTTTGTTTGAGTTGGCTAATGGTATATATTTTCATTGAATTATATAATTATTATTTTTGATATTAATTTTAAATATTTTTTGGAGGTTTTATACCACTTGTGAACAAACAATTCATTTTTTTTAATGTTTGCAATTACATATAAAACAAAAAAATAGAGGCAACTCACAATGACAAAAATAGTAATTGTCAATAACCATAAAAAATCATAAGCTCCAAGATGATCGAAATTTTTTTTTATTAAACTAAACAATTTTTTAATGTTAGCAATTACTAATAAAATTGCATTGAAAAAAAAAAGTTAGCTCCAAGAGTATCGAACTTTGGTCGTTTATAAAAAAATGTTAAACTTCCAACCACTACACCAACAAAGTCATATCGAAATAATTGAATAAACAATTATCATACTGTATTATACATTATATGATTGATTTTTTTTCTTTCTAAAGCTAAGTATTTATTAAAAATATTTTGAAAGTTTGAGTGGGGATATGGTTTTCTACAATTTTCTAAAGCTAGTAGATCCGCCCCTGATTCTAGGTGTCAGGATATGGGTTTGGTGTATTCGGGCAAGGAGGGTTTCTACACCACCCAGCCCCTGTTCGGGATTGGGGTCTATTATAGAAGTCTAGCTAAGGCAAGCGAAGACGACTTCCCATCAACACAGAGTCCTCCTCGGGACTGAAAGCATGCACATAACACTGAAATCCAGTCTGACAAAAAATGGTTTCTTAAGCAACCCAACTGTTACACAGAGTCAGAGAGCATCAAGGAAGTTCAGTCATCAAATGCAAAAAAAAGGCTTCTGCTAAGTTCAACTTCTCTTAGAGACAATAATCACGTCATTAAGGGAATACAACCCAGATAAACAAAAGGTGACTACCCTACAACCAAGGAATGTGATTTCTTGAAATATGTCAAAATTTCACCGAATATTTCTTATTTTGAAGTTACCGAAATTTCTTTCGAAATTCGAAATATATCAAAATTTTTCCGAGAAAAGAAATAAATATTTTAATCTCTGTATATTTTAACATTTTTTAATGTTATTTTAGAATCAAAAGTTTGTTATGTGATTGATTCTTATGTAATATTCAGTTTGTATGACACTACGAGTCGTGTGAGACTTTTATATAGTATTTAAAAGATTAAAATGCATAATTTATATTGTTAAATTTGAAATCACGACCGAATTTTTTACGTGTTTTCTACATAAAACGAAATATTTCTTCAAATCAGGGATCCGAAATTGACTCGAAATACGAAATCACAATCCTTGCCTACAACTTAACCCTTACGAAAGATTAAGTTATTTCCATTGCGGACACAACCCTCAAATATGGTCTGAGGTGGTACAAAATCGACAACCGGGGGCCCTGCAACAAGCCACGACCAGCTACAGCCAACTAACGCGCTCGATCTGGTCGACCAGATGAACTTGGGACAAGTATCAGGTTGATACAGATCGACTGTACCCTCCAGAAGGGTTGAAAGGGGTGTCCATAAGTCAATGGCCCAATCCAGTGGACCATGTCCAACTCCATTTCGTCTCAAGATCCCGAATTCCAACGCAAGGCAAGACATCAGGGTTAATCGTGAAGTGATTGAGGCAACCACTTCGGAGTCGGTTGCTAGTATTATTTCTGAGATTAAGCGCTCCTGGGCAGTGATAAGGCACCAACGCATAAACGACAGACTCATCCCTTGGGAGGGAGTCTGTACTTCTTCTTCACGAAATGAGAAGAAATTATGAGATCTCAACAAAACGATTAGGTGCTCACCCAGAGCAGGTGACCATACATAACAACGATTCTCATCATGACCCATCGACACAAATGTCAGAAGATTCGAAGACTCCAACTATGGAGATCTCCCTTCTGCCATTGGAAAACCCAAAGCATTTTCTACGAGTAAGAACATTACAGGAGATACGCTCTGCAGAAGATAATGCCTACAATGATGAATAAACACCATTATATAGACATAATGGTTCACCAAACGGACGCTTCAACATTAACTGTCGGCATTGAATACTATATGGGAAATCTATTATCTCTCCTACTTCTGTAGTTGGAATACATATTGTAATCCACCTTCGAGGAGACGACAGTTCCCAAGGAAACTACACAGGTTTACGTTCGTCCAATCAACGGGGCTGTATCCAACCCCATTAATGGAAGGGGAGTAACGATACTCAACCGTCTCGCAATCTACGTTGTACACGTGATACCATGTGATCTACGTCGTACACGTAGCATATTGCATACAAGAAACCCTAGCTCTGACTCTACGAGCCCATGGGCTCTACTCACTATTCAAACATTATTCTACCACGTGCCTTACACGAGCATTAGAAACCTTAGTCATTCCTGACACACGGATCACACCTGCATAAGTTCCAAGAGGACAGAAAAAAAGTTTTTATGAAACTAAACAATTTTTTTATGTTAGCAATCACTAATAAAATTGCATTGAAAAAAAAAAGTTAGCTCTAAGAGTATCGAACTTTGGTCGTTTACAAAAAAATGTTAAACTTCCAACCACTACACCAACAAGGTCATATTTAAATAATTGAATAAACAATTATCATACTGTATTATAAATTATATGATTGATTTTTTTTCTAAAGCTAAGTATTTATTAAAAATATTTTGAAAGTTTGAGTGGGGGCAGCCGCCCCCCCAGTAGATTTGCCCCTGATTCTAGGTGTCAGGATAGGGTTTTGGTGTGTTGGGAAAAAATGGTTTCACGATATTAAATTCCACGAATCAATGATTATTCCCAAACTAAATAGAACATAAAATAGAGATAAAAACCACGGGACCGTTAGGCCGCATGAATGCCTCAAGACGGTCCCAAACAACCTAAACTTAAACCATTGTTCAGCCTATAAGTCAGGCGCCCAAGCCCAAATAATGTTTGCCCACGTGTCACAGATATTAGAGCTTGGTCCATGACAATAAGGCCCGAAAACGAATTTCTGAGTTACCACAGGCTTGAGATCCTCTCGCACAAATCAGCCCTCCGCCCAATCAAACATTGGGCCACACACAAAGCCAAGTGTCGAAGAAACTCAGTCATCCACAGGTAAGATTCTGGGCAAGATCTTCTCCCTCCATCACGCCATCGATAGTAGGGACAGTTGTGAAGGGAATACTCGCTACTTAAGGTGAGAACAAGGAAGCAGAAATGTACATATACACATTGCTAATTTCATATAGTCTTCATTCTTCATCGCACCATCGCCTGATTTAAGCATCAGAGTGCATTTAATTACCACAACGGTGGTCCCTGTATCACCGTTGTTTGTTTTGCTGGTTCGAGATCAATAAGGACGGATTCGGACACATCAGATTGGCGTCGCTCGATGAAATTAATAGAGAAGTGGAGATGACTCAGTTGTGGCAATCAAATTCCATATCGGTGAGCTGGGGACTTCCCTATTGCTTTTTTAATAAACGCTGGTTTTTCGATCAAGTTTTGAATGACTTTCTAGTCAGATTGTTCATGCATTTCGGATATGAAGTCTCATTTAGAAGATCATCAACAAAGCATAGACTGGTGATTTGATGGAATCTACCTTTAGGGTGTAGAGACATCCGTGGGGAAAAACAAGTTTTTCTTGAAAGCAAACATATAAACTCTTTCTAACTAGCAGAGCACCGAGACATGGTCACCAGCACTAGATCTCGAGCATTCAACAACAACGTCGAGCCAGACAATCCTGCGGCCAAGTAAGCCCAACCATAAGGGAAAATCGATCCGATCGAAGAAGCCGCATGGCCCAGCCACTGAGACAGTCGTTGTTGACCCCCGCATAGATCAGATCCTGCTCCACATGGATCATTTAGTGCGGCTGGTAGAAAGGCTGACCCAGGATCGACAACAGCCATTCAATAACGGTGAAAATCTGGAGGCTCCCACACCCAAGATGACGCTCGAGAGCATGTCCAGGAAAGCGAAAACCTCGCCGTAGAAGAGTGAAGAGCTAGACGGTAGGGGAGCTTAAGAGATGACGGGGATCATGGGAACCATGGTTAGGAACCCGCTTCGATTGAGGACAACCAATTCGAATGTCCAGTATAATCTCACTGTCTCTCCATTCTCGCGGGAGATCATGAACTCCCCCTGCTAAAGGAATTCACCCCTCTGAAGCTCGACGAAACATCAGATCTGCCATAGCATTTACGTCATTACCACCACGTAATGGCGCTGAAAGAAATTTCAGAAGTAATCCCGTGAATAACTTTTCCCACTAGCCTGAAGAAGGTTGCGTTGACCTGGTTCCACAGCCTCCGACCGAGATCTATCGGTTTATTCCATGTCTAGGCAAAGGTTTATCACCAAATTCGTCAGGAGCCAATAAATCAGGAAAGGGCCTCACTACTTGCTAAGCCTCAAACAAAAACAAGGCGAAACCCTTAGAGAGTATGTCATTCGATTTAACGACAAGCTGACTTTGATCGACAATTGCAACGATGACACGTCAGTCAACGCAATCACTTATGGTTTTTGAGGAGGTCAGTTTTACAACTTCCTCACCCTGGAACCCCCGAGAGATATGGCGGACTTACTGAAAAGTGCGCAGAAGTATATCACTATCGGAGAATGTTGGCAGCCAATAAATGAGGCAAAAATGAAGCCAAGCATGCCCCTAAGGTTCGGGACAAGGGAGCAAAAAAAAAAGGCGTGAAGAGGAGGACAAGTCGAATAGGAGGAAAAGTGCAAGAAAACCAGGTTCGACAAGGAAAAACCGGACAGAGTTACAACTACGTTGGCTCATGGTATACGAGTTGATCCCTAAATTTCGGCTTGCCAAAGATTCTCTCTGCCATGAAGAGCTGAGACGACATCATGTGCCCCTCCAAGCTCAAGAGCGATCCTTCAAGGCGTGATAAGAGCAAATATTGTTTCTATCACAAGAACCACGATCAAACTACTCAGGAATCTCAGAGTCTCAAGAATGAGATCTAGTACTGGGTTCGCACGGGGAGACTCGGAGAATTTGTGAATTTCGACGAGAAACAACCCCAAGTAGAAGGAAGAAACGACACAAGAAGCCGAAGAAAAGACTGCAGATGTCATCTACGTCCTGCACAATGCACACGATGAACCATAAAAGTTCAACCAGTCAAGAAAGAGGGCAATTCGAGAAGTGCAGACATATTCCCACCGCAGAGACCACCCAGGTCACACTCCCGAGTAGAGCAGTCGACCCCGGACCTAATGTTCACTGAGCGAGATATGCAAAAGGTATGTTCCTCGCATAATGATGCCTTGGTTATCACGATCGTGATATCAAAGTGGGGCTTCAAAAGATCATTGGTGGACACGGGGAGCTCGACCAACGTTATATTCCTAGACGCATTCCATAGGATGTAATTGAGAAAGGAAAAATTGAAACCGCACAATCAGGTTATGGTTGGCTTTAGCGGTGCTCGAAATTACTCAATCAAGAGCATCATGCTGCCTGTGGTAGCAGGGGAACCAGTAAAGCTCCTAATGACAGAGTTTATTGTGGTAGACGCCCCCTCCGCATACAATGTCATTTTGGGAAGGCATTGGCTTCACCAGATGGGAGTAGTAGTATCCACACGACACCAATTCCTAAAATACCCTGTCGACAGCGAGATGGGTACTATCGATGGGATCATTCTTCCGCAAGCGAATGCCATTACGTGGTGATGAAGCTATCTGGCAAGTAGCCACAACAGCTCGAGCCCCTTAAAAGAAAAAAAAAAAACAGGCCAAGGGCTTACTGGTCAAAGAGTCTGAGTAAGGAGAGTATCATGTAAAATTTTTGAATAAGAACTATCAATAAAGGTAATCTCATTAAAAAGAAAATGATTCCATTCCACACTCAACTCTTTCTACAAAGGAAAACACGGTCCTCCCACAGGGATCAAAATGGCGCACAATAGTCAAGCCTGGTCTTATTAAGGATGTCGACAGTTCGTTGTATAAGTGACTTAGTCTGCCTAAGGAATTGAGTTGCATACAGCAGATCGAGCCAAATCCTTGGATAGCTTGCCGCTGCGAAAATGCCTAGTTTGATTATGGGGACCAAAATGGCGCACAATGGTTGAGCCTAGTCCTATTAAGGGCAACAACAGCTCGCCGCACAAGTGACCTAGTCCGCTTAAGGAACCATGATAAGACACTTGCAACAGAACTCAATCCTCAAACAATTCATCGCGGGTGGACAGAGCCCAGTTCACGGAAAACTCACTGCACTTAAAACCTAGTCTTGTCACGAGGACCAAAATGGTGCACAACGGCCAAGATGATTTCTCCACAACCCAACTCCCATTTAGGATTGGGGTTTATATGAAGTCTAGCCTAGACGGGCGAGGATGATTTCTTTCCAGCTCAAGTCCTCTTCAGGATTGAGCAAGATGATTACAAGAATCTAGCCTATTGGGCAAATATGGTTCCTCAACAACCCAACTCTTGTTCAGGATTGAGATTTATTATAAAGTCTAGCCCAGTCATGCGCATATGATTTATTTCCAGCTCAAATTCTCTTTAGGATTGAGCCAGATGAATACACGAATCTAGCCTATTTGGGCAAAGATGGTTCCTTAACAACCCAACTCCTGTTCAGGAATGGAGTTTATTATGAAGTCTAGCCCAGATGGGCGGAGATGACTTCTTTCCAGCTCAAGTCCACTTCAGAATCGAGCTAGATGAATATAAGAATCTAGCCCATTCGAGTAGAGATGGTTCCTCAACAACCCAACTCATATTTAGGATTGGGGTTTATTATGAAGTCTAGTCCAAATGGGCGGAGATGACTTCTTTCCAACTCAGGTCCTCTTCAGGACCGAGCCAGATGAATACATGATTAATCTAGCTTGTTTGGACAAAGATGGTTCCTCAACAACTCAACTCTTGTACATGATTGGGGTACATTATGGAAATCTAGCCCAGACGGGTAGAAATGACTTCCCTCCAGTTCAAGCATTTCAAAATTGAGTGTACAGGATACAAGAATCTAGCCCGTTCGGGCAAGGAGGGTTTCTACACCACCTAACTTCTATTCGGGATTGGGGGCTATTATAGAAGTCTAGCTAAGGCAAGCGAAGACGACTTCCCATCAACTCAGAGTCCTCCTCAGGACTGAAAGCATGCACTTGACACTGAAATCCAATCTAACAAAAAATGGTTTCTTAAGCAACCTAACTGTTACACAGAGTCAGGGAGCATCAAGGAAGTCTAGTCATCAAATGCAAAAAAGGCTTCTGCATAAGTTCAACTTCTCTGAGAGACAATAATCACGTCACTAAGGGAATACAACCCAGATAAACAAAAGGTGACTACGTACCCTACATCCAAGGAATGTGATTTCTCAAAATATGTCAAAATTTCACTGAATATTTCTTATTTTGAAGTTACCGAAATCTCTTTCGAAATTCAAAATATGTCAAAAAATTTCTGAGAAAAGAAATAAATATTTTAATCTCTGTATATTTTAACATTTTATAATGTTATTTTAGTATCAAAAGTTTGTTATGTGATTGATTCTTATGAAATATTCGGTTTGTATGACACTACGAGTCGTGTGGGACTTTTATGTAGTATTTAAAAGGGATTAGCTAGATTCGTAGAAACCAAACATGTTTATTTTACACCATAATAATATATTATGCTCGTGGCAATTTGCAAACCAAACATGACCATTGTTATTACAAGCTCGAATAATTAAGACCCCCGACACAGGTAGATCTTCAAACACGGCCTATTTGGAGTATTTGAAGAGGGAGGAAGACAACTACCTGTATAGGAAGTACCCCTAGCATTACCACAACCAGCTTGATTTTCCTTCAATGGATCAGAACTTATATGCGGAGCTTGAGTGGCAAGTATTCTTCTGTTGATCTCTGAATCCATTTGGAATTCCTCCTCAATATCATATTCTCCACCGCATTCTTCAAGTAAACCAGTACTACTACTGCAAGGTCGTCCTAGTTGATGATGAGGCAGGAAGCCACCCACTACATCAGGTTTGGTTGTAGCTGCTACTGATGATGAAACAACTTATATGAGATAGACAAATGTTAAACTCTAGAACAAGAGATAGACAAATGTTAAACTCTAGAAATAACATTTTGAGTCAGTCACCAAGTCTGATTTTGAAGAGCGAGAACAAGAGATATCGTCCAGTTTTCTTCAGAAAGGTTAGCTAAGAGACTTTTGAGTTCTGCAAGTCAGTTTAGTCAAATATTAATCAGAGATGTTAACTCTAGTTTTCCCTTTTTAGGAGGACCTTGAGAACTCCCTGCTCAAAGCATCTCAACAGCAAAACCAGTTAAACCCTCTCCTCAGACAAGGAGCTGTTCAGATACACTCTTTGGTGCCTCTTGACTTCGTTAAGTGGCCAAACCTCCTCTAATGCTATGTTATGTTATTGTTTGCAGGTTTGTGTTCTTGAGGACAAAGTCAGGGCAATGAAGGTATAAATCAATCTCGAAATGGTTTTTTGCAGTTATTGGTAAATTTTATGCACAGACTGACCCTAAAGTATTGCAGGAGAATTCTAGATCTAAGTGGGATGATGTTGTTTTTGTCCCTCCTGGATACAATGTTTCCACTGATCTAAATCCGCGACAAAGGCTCACTGCAAGTGGATAAGCATTCGATAGTTTTTTGACTTGTTTTGGAAGTTTGGAGCATTGGGAACATCTGCGATGGATGTTGTGTAAAAGTAGCTTCTTCAGGCAGAAGTTGTATGGTGCAGAAATACATTACCTGTTAAATATTTATACTGCAAGTTGAATTACAGCAATCACGTATATAAAATTATAGTTGTGTGCATTACTGGTGTATGTGTTTAATGGAGAATGCTAAGTTGGAACTCGGTTAAATGACTGGATAGGAATATCATGTCTCCATTCTACTCGACTAAGAGATTACTGTGGGACAGGATTGGCCGTAACATTTTCAATCAGATAAATTTGGTAGAGTATCTGGGATTGATTGGTTCCAAATACAACACACCTCAACTAGATGTTACGGAGAAAGGTGAAACAAATTTTTTAGGGAAAACACTGGAGACAATCAATTGCATCCAGCATAGACCTCGTTCAAAGTATGGATTTGGTGAAACCAGAGTTTAATCAGGTGGATATTTACTATACAGGCGCAGAAGCTTTAGCCATTTGTTTTATAGTCAACTTAAAAAGACTGAATATCTGTGGAATCGCCACTGGCGCGTATATGGAATATATATTGACTATAAATTCATTGAATCTCCATCTTGTGCATTCAATCTTTTTTGGTCTCTTCACATTACCATGGTGTCGTCAAATTGTCCTCCTCATGAGCCATTCCCTCCTCCTCTTTTAAGTTAAAGGCAGGGCATGGGTGAGTAGGTCCTTGTTGTGTTTGTGAATTTCAAGGGGACTTTTTCACTACAAAACATTACTCGACGATTATGTGATTACTGTCTCTCAATCCACACAACAAATGTCTGCAAGTTAATTTGGATTTCACACAAGGGATACAAAGAAACTGCATAGATTATCTTGAAAATCTTATTTCTAAATCTTCAGAGCATAAACATTGTACTTTAGCATGATCATTTCTCAGCTCTTTGCAAGTTTTAGGAGAGATTAATTTGCCAGAAAAAAATTCCATCAACTAAAATGCCCTTTATGCACATTTAACTTAATTATACCAATCTCATAGCTAAAGATGTATACAACAACAACAACTAAAGGGATTAGCTAGATTCGTAGAAACCAAACATGTTTATTTTACACCATAATAATATATTATGCTCGTGGCAATTTGCAAATGAGCATGAACTGAGATTGAGCATCTGCATGCATGACTGCACCTGAGTAGGTAACAATATTGTAGCATTCGGGCCTGGTTTGGTTAACCCTATAGGGTCAGTCATGTAGCATTCGGGCATAGATTAATAAATAAATAAAAATGGTCGTATTTAAAAAAAAAAAAAAAAAAAAAAAAACTTGACATCATCAATACATTCAGTTAATGACCATTGTTATTACAAGCTCGAATAATTAAGACCGACACAGGTAGATCTTCGAACACCCCCTATTTGGAGTATTTGAAGAGTGAGGAAGACAACTACCTTTATAGGAAGTACCCCTAGCATTACCACAACCAGCTAGATTTCCCTTCAATGCATCATAACTTATGGGCGGAGCTTGAGTGGCAAGTATTCTTCTGTTGATCTCTGAATCCATTTGGAATTCCTCCTCAATATCATATTCTCCACCGCATTCTTCAAGTAAACCAGTACTACTACTGCAAGGTCGTCCTAGTTGATGATGAGGCAGGAAGCCACCCACTACATCAGGTTTGGTTGTAGCTGCTAATGATGATGAAACAACTTGTAATGCTGTGATGAGAGTGAGAAGACGAATCAAATTACCCATATTTCTTCTCTTAATTTGCTTCATATCTCTCAACATCTCTTTAATATAAGTGATTATAGAAAGTCTCTTAAAGTCAATTGAGAAGTCTACGTTTACACTCTCCACCACATTCTAAAAAGTCTTATTATCTTATCTTTTTTTTTTTGAAAAATGGTTTATGCTATTATCCTCTCTTTTGACTGACTGTCTATGTTTGAGACAGAGATTAATCTACATGTCGCTTCCACAAGTGGGCAGGCGTCCTGTGTGTTTCACACTACTGTGGGGATGCCGGATGCAAATAGGTCATTGGAAATGAAGGGGTATTCTTCTCAGCTGAGTTTGAGTTTGAGTGGCAAGTATTCTTCTGTTGAATCTCTGAGTCCATTAACATCTCCTCAGCTTCATTGCATTCTGCAAGTGACCCATTACAAGGGGTTTGCTGAAATTTGATTGTTGCACATAAAGCTTTACTGACAAACAATAATGATACAAGTATCACTAATGATGATTTGAATACCCAATTAGTAGTAAACCCAGTGATTACCATACTAATTACTACCTTCTCTCTTCTTCTTGGTTCCTCTTATGGCTATTTCTCCCTCTCTCTGTCTTCAACTTTATCCAACTTTTGATGGGCCTCTATGATTGAGAAATGTTCTGTCCAGCACAAGTAAAGCCATGAAACGTTATTGTTTACTTTAGTTCTTTTGTCTGGTGCAACAGGGGAGGTGCAACTTGATAGTTCATGACATATATGATGCGACGAATTGTTTGCTGATCTTTTAATATGGATCTTAAAATACTCTTGTTTTCTTATCATGTTTGAAACATCTATTGACAAGTCTCAACCAATACTATGCATTTTGTTGATTATGGAACAAGTTGCAGTGTGATATTTAGGAATAATATCACCTACTTACCCATCTTTGTTTGTTTTTTATTGTCCTGGTCAGTGGCGGATCTAGGATTTTAGCCCAGGGGTAAAATGACAAATAATTGTTAGTTGATAGGGCGGAGCCAAATTTTTTTTTCTACCCGAGCTAGTAAATTAAAAAAAATTAAAACTACAACTAAAAGTACATTGCATGTATAAAATTGAATCCAGTCTTATCCAATTTTAAGCCAAAATAAGATCACAATATCGCAACCTTAGCAAGGGCAAATGAATATAATAACAAGAATATAAAACTAAAATCACAAAATAATTAGGACAAGTATCTAATTGAAGCTCAAAAAAATCTGAAATTGGTGAATATAATAAGAACCTAATAAATTTCATAGAAAAATGGTTTATGTGAGCCTTAAATTTTGTTTGAGTTGGCTAATGGTATATATTTTCATTGAATTATATGATTATTATTTTAGATATTAATTTTAAATATTTTTTTGAAGGTTTTATACCACTTGTGAACAAACAATTAATTTTTTTTAATGTTTGTAATTACATATAAAACTACATTGAAAACAAAAAAATAGGGGCAGATCACAATGACAGAAATAATAATTGTCAATAACCATAAAAAAAATCATAAGCTCCAAGAGGACAGAAAAAAAAAGTTTTTATTAAACTAAACAATTTTTTTAATGTTAGCAATTACTAATAAAATTGCATTGAAATAAAAAGTTAGCTCCAAGAGTATCGAACTTTGGTCGTTTACAAAAAAATGTTAAATTTCCAACCACTACACCAACAAAGTCATACTGAAATATTTGAATAAACAATTATCATACTGTATTATACATTATATGATTGATTTTTTTTTGTAAAGATAAGTATTTATTAAAAATATTTTGAAAGTTTGAGTGGGGGCAGCCGCCCCCCCCCCCCCCCCCCCCCCCCAGTAGATCTGCCCTTAGTCTGTTGGGAAAAAATGGTTTCACGATATTAAATTCCACGAACCAATGATTATTCCCAAACTAAATAGAACATAAATGACACAATTTTTTAGCGTGGAAAACCTCCAAAATAGAGATAAAAACCACGGGACCGTTAGGCCGCATGAATGCCTCAAGACGGTCCCAAACAGACCTAAACTCAAACCATTGTTCAGCCTATAAGTCAAGCGCCTAAGCCCAAATAACGCTTGGCCACATGGCACAGATACTGGAGCTTGGTCCATGACAATAAGGCCCGAAAACAAATTTCTGAGCTACCACTGGCTCGAGATCCTTTCGCACAAATCAGCTATTCGCCCAATCAAACATTGGGTCACACACAGAGCCAAGTGTCGAAGAAACTCAGTCATCCACAGGTAAGATTCTGGGCAAGATCTTCTCCTTCCATCACGCCATCGATAGTAGGGACAGTTGTGAAAGGAACACTCGCTACTTAAGGTGAGAACAAGGAAGAAGAAAGGTACATACACACGTTGCTAATTTCATATAGTCTTCATTCTTCATCACACCATCGCCTGATTTAAGCATCAGAGTACATTTGATCACCACAACGGTGGTCCCTGTATCACCGTTGTTTGTTTTGCAGGTTTTAGATCAATAAGGACAGATTTGGACACATCAGATTGGTGTCGCTCGATGAAATTAATAGAGGAGTGGTGAGATGACCCAGTTGTGGCAATCAAAGCTTCATCTTTCGAGTATTTTTTTGTGAATGCTAAGCATAAGTGGCAAAAGCCGCCGGAAACCGAATTCTTTGATGGCTTAACCTACCAACTGAATATCAAAAATAAAGAAAAATTTATAGAATATCCAAGATTTGATTTTGCAATCATTCCACTAATAAAGTAAAGGAAAGAAGCGGAAGTTCAAAAGTTATTTTTATAATGGGAGAGATATCTCTGAAATGGGGCTTTAGCGAAAAGCATTCATGGGACTTCCCTATCTTTGAAAACTAGAGCTACTAGTATATGACCCAATTCCATATCGGTGAGCTGGGGACTTCCCTATTGCTTCTTTAATAAAAGTTGGTTTTTTTATCAAGTTTTGAATGACTTTCTAGTCAGATTGTTCATGCGTTTCGGATATGAAGTCTCATTTAGAAGATCATCAACAAAGCATAGACTGGTGATTTGATGGAATCTACATTTAGGGTGTAGATACATCTGTGGGGAAAAACAAGTTTTTCTTGAAGCAAACATATAAACTCTTTCTAACTAGCAGAGCACCGAGACATGGTCACCAACACTAGATCTCGAGCATTCAACAACAACGTCGAGCCAGACAACCCTGAGGCCAAGTAAGCCCAACCACAAGGCCAAATCGATCTGATCGAAGAAGCCGCATGGCCCAGCCATCGAGGCAGTCGTTGTTGACTCCCGCATAGATCAAATCCTGTTCCACATGGATCATTTGGTGCGGCTGGTAGAAAGACTGACCCAAGATCGACAGCATCCATCCGATAACGGTGAAAATCTGGGGGGCCCACACCCAAAATGACGCCCGAGAGCATGTCCAGGAAAGCGAAAACCTCGTCATAGAGGAGTGAAGAGCTAGACGGTAGGGGAGCTTAAGAGATGATGGGGATCATGGTTAGGAACCCGCTTCGATTGAGGGCAACCAATTCGAATGTCCAGTATAATCTCACTGTCTCTCCATTCTCGGAGGAGATCATGAACTCCCCCTACTAAAGGAATTCACCCCTCTGAAGCTCGACGAAACATCAGATCTGCCGTAGCATTTACGTCATTACCACCACGTAATGGCGCTGAAAGAAATTTCAGAAGTAATCCCGTGAATAACTTTTCCCACCAGCCTGAAGAAGGTTGCGTTGACCTGGTTCCACAACCTCCGACCGAGATCTATCGGTTTATTCCAGGTCTTGGCAAAGGTTTATCACCAAATTTTCATAAATTCATTTAATTCTCAAAAAACGGAATGCATCTTTATGATTAAGTCTATTTAACCAAAATAAAACTGTAAGTCTAATCTAATTGGACTCGTACACCTAATTGAGCCTTAACATGGACTTATCCAATAATAAAATAAATACAAAAATAACCCAACACTACATCGGATTTGGAAGAATGTTTTTCCAATTTACATGGGACCCTTTAGGAAATCTCCTTGGATTTTTTTATTTTTTTTAAGCGTTCTTCTCAGATCTCATTCACATATTTGACTATTAGTGATATCTTGTGGAGAGAACCCCCAACTCTTCATTTGTTGTTTGATGTCTATGTCTGTCGTGCTCTTGGTTATCATTCCGTGCCTGTTTGTGTGCATGCTGATGGTGAATGAATCAACAAAACCTAAAAGATTCTAAACTCTGATGAAGCCTCTCCTCACACATGAACTTCTTGATAACTTTTGCCTGACTATTATAATGTGTTGGTAGAAGGTGATCTACTGCACATGATTATAGACGGTGTTTCAATTGTTTGCAGCAGAAAGGCCTGCACTTAAAGGATTCGAATTTGGTAGATGGAACAACACTGCACTACTGTGTGTGCTCAACTGTCTTCTCTTTTAACTTGGTTCTTTGTTCTAGTAGGTTTTCATCTTGGGCCAGTAGCTTATGGTTTCCCCTTGAAAGCTTTATGCTCTGTATGCCCTGACTTGTGTTTACTGGATTTGAACTTTCAAATTGATGACCCTATCTATTTAGTGATATTCTTGTTTTCATCATATCCATTGCACGCATTTTAGTAAATAAAGCATGTTATCCTATTGGATTGATCTGGTTAGTCATCTTTGCTATGGCTTCAGAAGTACATATGACCTTATTGCATTGTTGTAGGACATTTGTTCCTTCGTCAATTATGGACGGTAGGTCTTCCTTGGAGTGGCTTGTAAGAGAAGTGCAAAATCTAATTGTTTTGTCTGCTCAAAATCGACTGCAAATGAAAGATGCAAAAAAGTCAAGGTGAGGTTTCCATTTTTTTGCTGTATGTTCTAAAGCTTTGGTTGAATCACTCTATTTTGTTTAAAAATTGTCTTCTTGAATGGACTTCACTTTGAAATTTTTACCAGATCTTTTCTTCAATTTATTCAGGTAAGCAGATGGCAGTATGTTCCACATTCTCCCAAAAATGCTCAAAGATGATGATGATGATGATAAACCAGTGGAGAATAAAGCGAGTGATTGCAAAAAAACTGATGAAATGAATGATGTGCGGAGCATGCAAAATTTAAAAGCTATTATTGTAGTAGCATTATTAGCAATTTTTCAGTTCTAGTATTGTTAAAAAAATATATTTGAATTGTGTGAGAATACTTTTGAAATCCCCCTGCTAAAGGAATTCACCCCTCTGAAGCTCGACGAAACATCAGATCTGCCATAGCATTTACGTCATTACCACCACGTAATGGCGCTGAAAGAAATTTCAGAAGTAATCCCGTGAATAACTTTTCCCACCAACCTGAAGAAGGTTGCGTTGACCTGGTTCCACAGCCTCCGACCGAGATCTATCGGTTTATTCCAGGTCTTGTCAAAGATTATCACGAAATTGGTCGGGAGCCAACGGATCAGGAAAGTGCCTCACTACTGGCTAAGCCTCAAACAAAAACGAGGCGAAACCCTCAGAGAGTATGTCATTCGCTTTAACGACAAGCTGACTTTGATCGACGATTGCAACGATGACACGTCAGTCAACGCAATCACTTATGGTTTTTTAGGAGGTCAGTTTTACAACATCCTCACCCTGGAACCCCCGAGAGATATGGCGGACTTACTGAAAAGTGCGCAGAAGTATATCACTATCGAAGAATGTTGGCAGCCAAGAAATGAGGTGAAAATGAACCAAGCATGCCCCTAAGGTTCGGGACAAGGGAGTGAAAAAAAAGGCGTGAAGAGGAGGACAAGTCTAATAGGAGGAAAAGTGACAACAAGACCAGGTTTGACAAGGAAAAACCGGATAGGGTTATAACTACGTTGGCTCATGGTATACGAGTCAATCCCTAAATTTCGGCTTGCCAAAGATTCTTTCTGCCAGAAGAGCTGAGACGACATCATGTGCCCCTCCAAGCTCAAGAACGATCCTTCAAGGCGTGATAAGAGCAAATATTGTTTCTATCACAAGGACCACGATCAAACTACTCGGGAATCTCAGAGTCTCAAGAATGAGATCTAGTACTAGGTTCGCACGGGGAGACTCGGAGAATTTGTGAATTTCGACGAGAAACAACCTCAAGTAGAAGGAAGAAACGACACAAAAAGCCGAAGAAAAGGCTACAAATGTCATCTACGTCCTGTACAATGCACACGATAACCATAAAAGTTCAACCAATTAAGAAAGAGGGCAATCCGAGAAGTGCAGACATATTCCCACTGCAGAGACCACCCAGTTCAACACTCCTGCGTAGAGCAGCCGACCCCGGACCTAATGTTCACTGAGCGAGATATGCAAAATGTATGTTCCTCGCATAATGATGCTTTGGTTATCACGATCGTGATATCAAAGTGGGGCGTCAAAAGATCATTGGTGGACACGGGACGTCACTAAGGGAATACAACCCAGATAAACAAAAGGTGACTACCCTACATCCAAGGAATGTGATTTCTCGAAATATGTCAAAATTCCACCGAATATTTTTTATTTTGAAGTTACCGAAATCTCTTTCGAAATTCGAAATATGTCAAAAAATTTCTGAGAAAAGAAATAAATATTTTAATATCTGTATATTTTAACATTTTATAATGTTATTTTAGTATCAAAAGTTTGTTATGTGATTGATTCTTATGAAATATTCAGTTTGTATGACACTACGAGTTGTGTGTGACTTTTATGTAGTATTTAAAAAATTAAAATGTATAATTTATATTGTTAAATTTGAAATCACGATCGGAATTTTTACGTTTTTTCTACATAAAACGAAATATTTCTTAAAATTAGGGATCTGAAATTAACTCGAAAAACTAAATCACAATCCTTGCCTACAACTTAACTCTTACGAAAGATTAAGTTATTACCATTGTCAGATTATGAGCTCGGACAAGCTACGAAATGGATCCATTCCAGACTAAAACCCTACTTTAGGTGGGGGTGGACACACCCGTCTACTCATCCTAATCTAAGCTAGAATTAGAAGTGGTAAGTACGACAGCTACAACACGAACAACAAGAAAAGGAAACTTTTATCTTATAAATTATTTTCACTACAGTAAATCGCTCACACGGCGGGAACAGAGTCAGGAACATCCTCTTGCATTACAGAATCAAGAACATCCTCAGGATCAACAACAGGCTTTGGAACATCAAGATCTTAAGTCATCTCTGTGACAGGCGGATCAGCCTCAGGGCCACCTTGCGGAGAAGAAGAGGAGTCGTCTGCCTATAAGCGAAAAGGTCCCGGTCCTCACGATCTTGTTCAATGTAATCCAACAACTCCAGCTTACCAGCAACAACCTTGCTAAAGTTAGCAGCCTCAGCGGCTTTGAGGAACTACTTTTCCTTAGCCTCCCATCGTGCCTTCAAGTTAGTTAGCTTTTTCACTGCACTGGACAGGCCACTCTCACATTCAGCCAACCCATACTTAGCCGCAACTCGGCTCGCACGCTCAGAATCTCGTTCCTAGGTAAACTAGGACACTGGCAGCTGGGAAGCGTCATGAAATTCATTCTGCTAAGAAAATTCGGCACATTCACACTCTAGAACACTCTGGATTTCAGTGGCAGACTTCTGGGCAGATGCCAGATGGTCAACAACATTTGTCTGGTCAGCTACCAGTCTATCCCAATCCTCCCGAACTCCCCTGAGCTCGATCGTCAAATTAGTCCCGGCAGCTAGGGCCTCATCCAGACTTTTCTGAGGTCATTTTAGATAAACCTTTAACTATAACTAAGTAACTAAAGCCTTGTCCAGGTTCTCATGGGCCTCCAAGCTGAGACGAACGCTCAGTTGCTAGCCCAGTGAGTCCAGTTTAAAGACCTCTCCATGGCATATACTTTGTCCCGCGCATAATCCACTTCAGTGCCCAGGATCCCAGCTTAGGTCAAGTGGGGCATCCCCTGATCAGAAACCAAATACATGGTTACAAACAAAAAGTGCAGTGAAAAAGACAGCGACAAACAGACAAATACCAACTTACTTGCATGAGCTGCTTTAGCCCTTTATTGAGGTGGTCCCCCACAGGTATCTCCTCTAACGGTGGATGATCAACCAGCCAGGAAAATGATCTTCTCAGAAGCTGTATGGAATCGTTTATCTGATCAACTTCCTGATGCCATATGTTGTCCGCCAGAGCTGAGGTTAATTGCGCCCGGGCTATGAAAGTTGACACGAGTGTTGGCGTGGAGAACTTTGGGGTTAGGGATCAGCCTCGCACCGACTCTCACAGCTACAACTTCCGAGGAAGGAATAAACTTTGCAACTCCCTTCCTTTTGCCAGTAGCAGATGACGAGAAAGTTGAGTGAGCTCAAGAATTCGGATGAGGCGGTGACCCAGATGGGTCACGAGCAGCACCCTCTGGAGCAGATAACTCTCCTTGGGCACCCAGGACCACAGACGGGTCATGGACAACACCCCTTAAAGCACGAGGTTCTAAACCTGGTAATGATACACCAAAACGGTCCCAACTCTGCGCTGTACACATGTCATGATAATCTCGAGGAATAACAGGCCCTAGCGTCAGTCCGACACTAATCCTGCCCAAGCGGTTCTAAGCACGCCCAATGCAGTCCGCCAAACGGACTCGAATTCTCACAGCCTGTTAAGCCAACGTGTCTCTCAGTTATCCTCAATACCGGTAAGCCCTGCTAAGGCAAGTATATTGAGGATCAGCTTCGGGCGAGCAATTACAACAACTTTTTGCTTCCAACTAGGAAACAAATTTCAGAGTATGTATTACATATGGAAACGTCTACCTATAGACTACTGATATTCACATAATTATTACATAATATATCCCTTAATTTATACATGTTAGTGTTTCGATTATTAAATTTTATAGTAATTATTTCGTTTTCATGTCTTTATAGGAATTTGAGCGTGAACGATGAAATTGTATTAATGCGACAATTTAAGGAATGACAATTGGTCGATTCTAACAGTGGTACAAAGCAGATGGTCCATAACCTAAACCCAAAACCTACCCATAACCCCAAACCCAATCCTACCCCTAAAGAATATTCTCTCATTTATACCTTGATGAACCTTCCTTTTATCTCATCCCCTAAAGAACACATCCGCGAGCCACCACAACCACCGCAAAACAGAGCCGCCATCACCGTGACTCTGTTCCGCCTTGCCACAGACCCTGCTCCTCCCCTCTCTCGGCCTCTCTTCGTCTCGACCTCCTTCCTGTCCTCCTCTCTCGCGACCACCGTCATGACCAGACCGAGCACCACCTCGCGAGACAGAGCTCGCAAGCAGAAACAGGGAGCCCCTGTTCCTCGTCTTCCTTCTCTGTTTTTTTGTTGTTATCTCACTGTTTCGTCAACCCCTATCTCTCTTTTTCAGGTTCTGGAGACGGTTTGAAGACTGAGGAAGCTCGCGAGGAGCAGAAATCACCACCGCGAGCGATGCTGCTCGCTGGAGAAGAAGGCGGAGCGAGGAGCGTTACTGTAGCGAGGGCGGGAGACCGAGTCAAACCGTTTTTGGCTATTCACACCCCTGGATATGCTCTGTACCACCACAGAGCATTTTGGGAACATTTTCACGGGATTTGTGTTCTGACCACCTGCTGATCTGCTGAGTACCACCACATCGAGTTTGCGACAAACCAAAGGGATTGCATAATTCATTTTGATTTATTTTACTGAGTTGTGTGCTTAATTGTTAATTACAATTTATTTCTGAATTTTTGATAAATTGCTTTCACCCTTTATTTTCGAGAAATTAATCTTGATATGTTTGGTAGTTAGACTTACCCTTTATCAATATTCAAAGCATGTGCTAAAAATATTAAGCTTAAACTTTGATTAAGTGTGCCCTAAAAAGACACTTAATACTTGGTAAGAGCGTATTTGCTTGAAATAATTTGTTAATGTTTGATAGAAACATGATATAAGTTGAATTGGATTTTAACGATCACATATTCGGTGTAAGCAAAAGATTCTCATCCCTAAAGCTTCTCGTTTTAAAATTCAGTAATTTAGATTTAAATGTTTTTGCTAACTCATTGGTGAGTCTAAGCCCACAAAAGCCATCTCATCTATCTTTTATTTTATTTTTCTTATTTTTAATGTATTTTTAGTTTAGTTTTAAAAACACTGTAACCCCATTTTCCTCCAAATTAGTTTAGATAATTATTAAATTCAATTGCACTCACTTTCCTCGTGGGATCGACCCGTACTTGCCGTTGTCTACCAGTTAGGCACCGTGCACTTGACGTTATTACAAGTGGGTTAAATTAGCCTATTAATTTAGGTTAGTTAATCCCGCATTAAGTCTTTGGCGCCGTTGCCGGGGAAGGTTGCGGTGTAATTTAATTTAAGATTTATTTTCACTAATTAAAAAAAAAATTAAAAAAAACTTTTTACACACATTTTGTGTTTGATTTTGCAGATTACACGCTTCTCGAGAAAATTGGACGATCCTACAAACATCAAGCAAAGTTTTTATTTCTGTTTTTTTTATTTTGTGAGGAGAGTTTTAATTTTATTTTCACCTCGTTTTACGAGTATGTGGTGTAATAATTTTTAAACTCTAGTGTTTTTAATTTAGTTTAATAACAAACAAAAAAAAAATGAAAAACCCAAAATTTTCTAAATCAAAAGAAATTATAGGGAAACAATTTTAATTGTTACCCAATAATTTTTTTTCATGATTTAGAAATCTGACTTCTACAACCAAGGCCAGTAAATTTATTTGCATGTGCTTGTGTGTTGAGTGAAACGGATAAAAAGAAGTCGGACCTTTTTTTGAATTGTGCTAACTTTTTGTGCAGATTGGAATACACACACGTTAAGTACTTTTATCACACGCAACGTATTAGTGACCCGGGTGCTTTGTGTAATTGTTTGAAATCATGTGATTGGTTGTTTAATTTCTGTAATTGTGGATGCTAAACTTTAGTAATTCATAATAAGCAGACACAACTTCTAAATAGAAACTGGTGGGACTTGATATCCCCACCTCATCACTCCAGCTGTGTGCAACCAATAGCCAAACATAATTAAAATCAATTAGCAAGTTAGATAGAGTGAGGATGAAGAAAGGAGCAAGCGAAAGCGCAATAACAATAAGTCAAACCCTGGCCGAGCTAGGCCAGAGAAAGCATCCAACTACGTTGGATCCAGAGTCGTGACCCCCCTCAATTCTAGCCTATCGGATGTCCTGAATTCCATGAAAAAGTGGAAAGATCTTAAGTGGCCCCCGAAGCAGTGTAGAGACCTCTCCAAGCGTGGCAACAACAAGTACTACTCATACTACAAGGAGAGTGGTCATGAAACCAATGACTGCAAGAGTCTAAGGTATGAGATCGAGTACTGGATCTGTAGGGGCAAGCTAAAGGAATTCCTGGGCTCTAAGAAGCGACCGAAAAAACCCACAGACCGGGGGAGTCGGTGAAGGAAATAGAGAAGGAGACTTCGGGCATAATGTATGTCCTTCATGGAGTCGGACTGGATGAAGACCAGTCGAACAAGTCCCGCAAGCAAACTCTACTGGAGATGAGGATACAACCCGCAGATGAAGACAAACGCGTTTACTATGCGAGGGTGCAAAGCCCCATTCACACCTTAACCTTTACAGACAAGGACCTGGAAGGTTTTCGAGCGCCGCACAATGACGTTCTTGTCATATCAATCTCCATTGCAAGGTCGGAGGTAAAGAGAGCTCTGGCAGATACGGGAAGCTCGCTCAATGTCCTATTTTATAATGCGTTACACAGTATGGACCTCAAGGAGGATAATCTGACGACCTCAGACTACCCGCTGATTGGATTCAGTGGAGAAAAATGCTTCCCGATTGGGAAGATAAGGTTAGCGGTAGTGGCAGGAGAGCCACAACTCAGAAAGGTCCCATTTTTGGACTTCATGGTAGTAGATGTGTCGTCTATCTACAATCTTATCCTGGGAAGACCGTGGCTCTACCAGATGGAAACAATAGTCTCCACCATTCACCAGTGTGTTAAGTACACTGCTAACCACTATGAAGGAACTATCCGACCTACGACACGAGGCTGTCATTATGCTGCACTGAAGCAAATAGAATGTTCCCAGATCAACTGGATCCCATAGTGCAATCTGAACTAGAGCCAGACCTAGTGACTGCAGACGCATCACTCCACTAGCACGAGATCCCAGCAGTGGTGGCTCGTTTCGGAAAAAGGGGACAATCAAGCGATACATGAGCAATCTGCTCTTCAACCCGGCAGGGCGAAAAGGTTAATGCAGACGGAAGTACAACCCCCGACATTCTGTCGGCACAGAGATTAACTCCCACGCAAGGTTTACTTTTCAGTAGCCTCAGTGACATCAACAAAGCTCGGCAGTTCGCTGAAAGTATCAACGATCCAATAAGGGCCATTCGAATTCATTTCAGGGCCGGGTCAACTTCTCTCCGCCAACAGTTAGTCTATTTCAGTTGTTTATTTTCCTTTCCATAGTCAATGTAGAGTTTAAGTTCTTAAAAATTTATGTGATTTGCAATCATTTAAGAAATTTAAAAAGAATTACGCAAACATACTCTATTGATTACTAGAAATATGTAACAACGGACGCCTTGAGGCGATACAAAAGACTACATACTACAAGCATTTGAATTCGATGCGACATGAAGTAAATACTCGCTTAAACAATCCGACGTTAGAAGAAAGCAAATGTACCCAAAGTAGGCAAGACGAAAGACTGGCAAGAAATTATCTACTGCACGTTATTTGCGAACAACGGCAAAATGAAAAACTGGCATGTGCAAAAGCAGGATGAAACAACCAGCCCTTGCGGACACAATCCTCAAATATGGTCTGAGGTGGTACAAAATCGACAACTAAGGGCTCTACAACAAACCACAACCAGCTACGGCCAAGTCACGCGCTCGATCCGATCGACCAGATGAACTTGGGACACGTATCAGGTTGATACAGATCGACTGTACCCTCTCGTTAAAGGGATGAGAGGGGAGTCAAGAAGTCAATGGCCCAATCTAGTGGACCATATCCAACTCCATTTCGTCTCAAGATCCCGAATTTCGGCGCAAGGCAAGACATCAGGGTTAATTGAGAAGTGATGGAGGCAAACACTCCGGAGTTGGTTGCTGGTATTATCTCTGAGATTAAGCGCTCCGGGGCAGTGATAAGGCACTATCACATAAACGATAGACTCATCCCTTGGGAGGGAGTCTGTACTTCTTCTTCGCAAAATGAGAAGAAATTACAAGATCTCAACAAAACGATTAGGTGCTCACCCAGAGCAGGTGACCACACATAACAACGATTCTCATCATGACCCATCGACACAAATGTCAGAACATTCGAAAACTCCAACTATGGATATCTCCCTTCAGCCATTGGAAAACCCAAAGCATTTTCTACAAGTAAGAACATTACAGGAGATACGCTCTGCAGAAGATAATGCCTACAATGATGAAGAAATACCATTATATAGACATAATGGTTCACCAAACGGGCACTTCAACATTAACTGTCGGCATTGAATACTATATGGGAAACGAGGAGACGACCGTTCCCAAGGAAACTACACAGGTTTACGTTCGTCCAATCAACGGGGCTGCATCCAACCCCATTAATGGAGGGGGAGTAACGATACTCAACCGTCTCGTAATCTATGTTGTACACGTGCTACCAAGTGATCTACATTGTACACGTAGCATATTGCGTACAAGAAACCCTAGCTCTGATTCTACGGGCCCATGGGCTCGACCCACTATTCAAACAATATTCTACCATGTGCCTAACATAAGCATCAGAAACCCTAGTCATTCCTGACACACGGATCACACATGCATATCGCCAGGTGATTAGATGATTCAAGGTACTCTTGTCTCTTCATAACTCATCCGCACAACACACTTCGCTCGCGGATACAGGCTCACACACCCGCAATTGGCAAAGCCCCTACCTGGCCAAGCAAGCTTAGTCAGTTTTGGCTGAAGATGACGACTTTTGGTTCACCCCGACACCTAGTCCGCCAAGTGCAGATGTCGATGGTTTAGGAAGTGGGAGTCTAATCAGTGCTATCACACCCGGTGACGACGACTCGCCAGGGACTGTTGCCCCCTTCGCGGACAATGGTCGCTGAACCCGATCAGGTAAGCCTAGCTAGTGACGACATTTGATCGTCATAAACTGGAATCCATCAGTGATATGCTAGCCCTGGATCATGAGTTACTTATAGAACTTTTTGATGGGACTATGGAGCTAAAGAATGTTAAGGTACGCTTTTCTTTAATTATTATGTCGATGTGAGGTAGTGGATCAGGTGGGATTTTTTGGAAGATTTGTATCCTTAAGCTTATACCACCTGTATCATCTTTCCTCAGTCATTCAAGGGTCAATTTTTTTTTTGTGAGTGTGTGTGTAGGGCAAGTGTGGTTATCCCCGAATCCTGAACTTGTTATACCATCCGTGATGTAATTGGGTAGTAGGGGTGGGCACGAGACGGAATTGACCTCATCCCTATCCCATCCCATTCGTTCGGGTTCGGGTTCGGGACGGGATGAGCATGTACTAAACTTTTGGTCGAGGAAACTATTTATAATGGAATAAATGATTTGGAAAAATCTCCCACAACGCTAAAATAAATGAACAAAACAATTAGATCAACACAAATTTCCAGAAAGAAAAAAAAATTCATAAAAAAAATTCTGTAGGACTTGAAAAAGTAACAAAACTTGATATAAGATGAAGAATAAGGTGGGAAGAGACGATGACAACCATAAACAACCCAATTATTCCTCCTCTCCTTCCCATGTCTTCCTCTTTCTATAAACAAACAAACAAACAAACAAACAAGCTTATTTGTTGTGATCATTATAGCTTAATCATGTGTGCAACATATTTTATTAGTTATCAGGTTTTCTATCTTAGAATCTTTAACTAGGAATATATGCTTGCTTTCATGTACTGACAATAAAACCTCCGCCAAATGCCTAATAAAACATTTGAAAAGGATAACTCATAATGGATCCTAAGCTACTCATATGCACTACGTACTATAAAGCAAACTCAAAAACAGGATTGTGAAATTGGGATTTCCAATGTTTGGGCCAGTTTAAACTATCATATCAAGAAGAGGAATGGAAATTTATTAAGTTCCTGTATATGTGAACTTAGCCCTAAAGCTATCATTGCTATAGCTTGAAGGTTAATTGAACTAGAACTATTATTCATGGCACTCCCAAACTTTCATTTAGAAAGTAGCTTAATTAAAATAAAAAATTATAAATATTAAATAAATAAGTTCGGGACGGAACGGGACGAGATGGGCAGGATTGAAAATCTCTAGCCCAATCCCATCCCACTCTAGATCGAAACGGGACGGGATCGGGATATATTTGATCAATCCCAAAAGGATCTGAAAAATCCGGGACGGGGCGGGACCAGGACGGGATCGAGATTGCGGGATGGGATGCCCACCCCTTTTGGGTAGTATTTATTAATGGGGTTGGACATAATAAAGTTCATATTAATTAGGGCATTAGCCAAAATAGTTTTTGAGTTAGATTGATTACCAAATAAGGTAGTAAGCTTATAAATAAGGCATAGAATTAAAGATTGTAGTCGGTGATTGAATGAATACAATTTTTAGTTTTTTCTTTATCTTATTTTAGTGTTTACTATAGTTGTAGTTTAGTGTCGAAATATGGTTTCAGAGCCAAAGCGCTCCTATTGTGCATGTTGCCACAAACCAAAATCTCAAAGTATGTAGAAGAGAAAGCTTGGAAGATGACTGAATAAGAGAGATCTAGAGCGTTGGAAGCCATGTAAGAGTGGAGGATATCGAGGGATCTTTTGGAAGCTGAGAGAGAACAAGATAGGCGTCGCAGAGAGGATGATTGGCTGAACAGACTGGTAGGGATTGAACAGATGCTCAATCGCGAGCTATGCAGTTAAAACAGATAACGGACCCATAACGGCCTAGGAGCGTTACAAGTTATAAAATATTATATAGGAATATAGCGATATATAAAGGTCTATAATAAAATATAATTTTTAAATATATTTTTATACCCCCACTAAGTATTTATGATTTAATGTATTTATAAGGAAATCAAATGGAAACCGAGAGAATAAAAATAAAAGTTCCATCAAACTGATTTTTTGTGTATTAGTGAGATCTCTACAACCCCACACCAGCTGATTTTATAAATTCATCTAATTGTCCATCAAACAGATCAGTGAGGTTTATAAACCCACCAAACAGATCTTTTGTGTATTTTATAGACACAAATTCTTCAAAACAATTCAAAATTCCATCAAGGATTACCAGAAATGGGTGGGGAAGCAGAAAATAGAAATGGAGGTTCAAGGGAGGTGGGCATGAAGGTCGGAGGTTCGATCGCACGGTCTTCATCTTCTTCCGTTCCTTCTTCTTCCTTCGGTTTCTTCTTTGCTTAGATCTGAAAAAAATGAATTGATTTTTTTTAATATATTGAACAAACTTTATAACGCCGTTACAAGTTATAACGTTTTATTCATAACGGCCGCTATATGAGTGATATATCGGTTGCCGTTACCACCTACCTTTATATCTAACCTTTGTATTTTTTACATCCGTTATACATTATAAAGGAGTTATAACTCCTTTTTAACTGCACATTGGTAGGATTGCAGCAGTGGGTTAAAGAAGTTGCAATATGGTATTTCACGAAGGGAAATAACCACCCAAGAGGTATTTGAACACCCCAAGGAGTACCCATGCCAACGGCTCTACACTGCCCATATACCTGACCGTCACAACCACATTAGCACCGCCGGATGCGGGGTGAACCCCACAGGGTCGACGTCTCTTGTCGACCAACCCCACTCCATGCCCCACCTTTTTACTGCCCACGACCCTCCCTTCCCCCTCAACGATCCAGCACTCCCTTCTCGCCACCTTAGGAGGCTTCCTCCCTAAGCCTCAATTTTTTTGGCACCCTTGCCTCGCCCTAGCCCTGAAACTATGAATGACAATCCATATACCCTTTCCATGTCTAACCATGTGTTAGGCCATGGTGTTTTATCCTTCTTCAGGTAGTTGGTTGAACCCAAATTTCCTACCATACTATCAGCTTCCCAATCCATATGATCTGCCTTTCCAACACCCAAACCCTCCTCAGATCCATCCAGTTGAATCCCATGATGAAGCACAAATACGATTTGATGTCTCCCCACAGCAATCAGTTGAAGATCTGACTCCATAGGAGTATGTTCGCCATGGGGTGGAAGAGCAGCAATGAGACCCGCATCCCTTACGGTCACTTGTGCATGATAGAGGACAAATAAAAACACCATTTTGGACGCGGTAGGGTTGTTGGGAGTGAAGGACCTCAACCTTTTTTCCTCATAATTTAGGAGATCAAGTGTATGGCGGTGATCACTTTATCGAGAATGATTAGCTGACGCAGTTGCTAACTGTCATGGAGAGGTGGGATGATACAGGTTTGAACTGGATGTTCTTTCATGTGATGGGGTGGAACTTGGCGATGCATTTATTGATTGGTCCAAGGAAATTGATCACAGTCTCCAGTTTAAGAATATGCGAGGTCCAAAAGTCGTGCAGTTAATAGCCACAAAGCTGAAAGGGACTACGAATCTTTGGTGGCATGAAGAGTGTGCTCAACGAACGGCTATGAGTTTACCTCCCATGACGAATTGGGATGCTCCGCGTGAGTTGATGTGTGCAGCTTTTGTTCCTTTAAATTATGAGCATGGCCTTTTTGGTAGATTAAGGACATAGTTCACAAATAAATCTGAAACTAAATTTTATGAGGACGATATCTTCACTCTATAGATGATCATCACCAGATGTCCTTGATAATGCTTTACTCTATTACATATCTACACCCCACATCCTCATGGCTCCTATTCAATGATTTAAAAGTCATTGTCATATTTGTTATCACGTCAGATATTGGCCTAAGATGATTTGATAAAAGTCGTGATGTATTGCGATTCATTAAAGATTAGTAATTAATTAAATTTCAAAAAACAAATACGTATGAATTAGTATGTACTTTTCATAAACTTGATATCATAGGATTAAAATGGCTAGTGTTGCTAACATTTAATGAATACAAGAAAGTGAAGAAAGAAAATGCCGACATGCCCAAGGCATGCTAAGATATTCTTAAATTTGTAAGCTCATTGCAACTAGGAAGTGTGTTAGGCACATGTTATTAGTTTGAAACAAATAAATTTTCATTTAATGCACTTATATATGCAATCCACTCTTTCAGTTTCATTTAATGTTTTGTTATTTGTTAAGTTTTTGGAATCGTAAAATAAAAATAAAAATAAAAATAAAAATAAAAATAAAAATAAAAATAAAAATAAAAATAAAAATAAAAATAAAAATAAAAATAAAAATAAAAATAAAAATAAAAAAACTAATAAATCCAAGTCGGACTTTTTGGTCCTTTGAACCTGACACTTCCTAGACTTGGATCCAAGAATAAAAGCTATGCAACAACGAGAAGGACGCAAATATGAGGTGTTGGATACATCGACTAAAAAAAATCCAGTAACCAGATTATTTGTTTTTTCAACTAAAAACTCTAGTTATATTTTTTTGCTTATAGATCAATATTACTTCATATGTATTACTAACTCGCTATAAAAATACTAAATAACATTTATGAAGAGTTTTAAACTTTGAATGATATGAAATAGTTGATGGTCTAAGCATGAAGTGTCCGTCGGAGCAGTGCATGTGTCAGAGTGTCCATTAATATATCCTTTTTATATTAATGGACATGCATATATATCCTTTTTATTTAGTTAAATGGATATGCATTTTCTTTAAAGATTTTAAAAAGAATTTGACCGAAAAAAGGTCCTGAATTATTATACCTTCTGCTTTATGGAAATGGAAATGTTTTGGTATATTTTTTTGGAACATATTGGAATTGAAAACCATTAATGCAACAGATATTTGCTTACTCTAACTAGTTTTCTCGGTTTTATGTCTATTTATTCTTTGCAATTTCCAGATTTTCCCAGGGGACATAGCAATAGACGAGATCATTGATGCTATGAAGTCTTCAAGGTATTAGTTTCTAAGTTAACATTGAAATCTAAATGGTTGTATTTTTTAATTCTAGACCATGTGAGCGAGTTCTGGTTCCTTTGTTCCCTTGTCTTTGAGGTCAGCCTGATAGTATATTTCATTGTCGGAAATGGGGTCCCGTATATGCACCATCATAAGAGTTTGGTCCAGTCGAGGAGCTGGGCAGCATTGTCAATGGAGAGTCGGAATTTGGGTTATAACTTGACAACTGTATAGTTGCCTAGTATTTTTGGATGCCGATGTTTAAGAACTTGCATGCTTTGGACTCCTCGAATGTTCTGGTTGCTTACCAAGTGTCTCCAGATTTCTCCCTCTTCTTTCTAGATTGTCAGTGGCAATTTGCATTAGGAAAAAAAAAAGTATACATCTGTTAAGAATTTGAGGAATTTTTTATTTGTTCATTTGTCTATGTACTCATTTCCTATTGAGTTTTTTTTGTTTGGTTTTTAATATCCAGTTCCTTATATGTCTTCAAGAAGAAAGCCCAAGCTATTAGGATTCTACCGTTTCACTTTTATCACATTTTTTTTGTTTGTGGGTCTCAAGTCTCCATCATCGCAAATCCAACATTTTAGTAATGAAAACTTACATGGAAGACCCAAATGCATGTGATAGGTTTAACATCGGAAAACAATAAACAAATAACCAGAAAGTTTTTTCACTCTATTAACAATTCTTTTAAACTTCAAAAACTTACTACAAACTTGATTTCTAAGTTCTGGCCTATTTAAGCAAAACCCTAAACTTGTTGGACACACACTTGGGTTACATTGGACTGACCAAATTATTAAACAATTAAAATAAATAAATAGTACTAATATACCATCATCCCCCCTACTTTGAATAAATCCGTCCTTGAGCTTAGCTGTTGTCAGCCAAGATATCAACGACCAAGGTAATGTGCTTATGCGCCTCATGACCCGTGGCGTCATCCTGAGGAGGGGAAGCATCATCAACCAACATATCTCCCACATTTCCATCTGCAATTTGGGTAATTACCTTATCCTCCGGGCAATCTCAACGAAGATGACTAACTTTTCCACATCCAAAACATTTGACATTAAGATTGTGAGCAATAGTACATGCAACTGGTTTATCAGGTATGGTAAGGACACCAAGGGTGTCTGATATGTATCTAAGTAGTCAAATGATACTATGAACATGCTCTCTTTTAGCCATGGTAGTAATCAAAATTATATCTAAAGCCTCCTGTATAGGTTGAGAAAGTCCATGCAATTTCAAATTCACTCATCTTCAACCTACTGCACCCAAGATAAAATTCCTCAGTGTATTCAGAAGCTGTGGACTTGTCTCGTGTAATTTTATGCAACCTGTTAAACAAATCTCGCTATTAATATTTGGAGATGCAAACATGCTATAGTAATTTTTTCATTTTAGGTGAAGTCTGAACTAGTGTCATCCCCGACAACTATTTCTCGGCGGTCAAATCTCTCCACCAATTAGATGCGGTATCCTGTAACTTTGTTGCAACTAAATATAAAACTTTAATATTTGTTTGACTTATATTCCAAAACCCTGCCCATTTGGTCAACCCGATTAACAGAAACCTCAACATCACCAAGACCAACATAAGTTGGACTTCTAATTTAATATCACCATGTTGTATACCTTCCAAGCAACGAACAAAACGATCTAAAGTATAGGTAAAACATCAAATTATTCTCACATCCATAAGCATCATGATGAACTCGACCCCTTTGATTGGGAGGATGAAAATTGGCTCATTGCGGTGGTTCATAAAAGTCCCAATCATAATCGTAAGCTCTGTCCCGAGATGGTGCATGATTTGTCCTACATTGGTGAATAACTTGACCATCTGAATATAAAGAACTTGAATCATGTAATGGGACATAGGTGTTTCGGGGGTGATGCATAGCTACATAATCACGTGAAGTTGAATTCACTAAATGTAATGGTACAAATTAGTTATGGGGGTGCAAATAACTTCATCTTCTAAAATGAAACATCACGATCAGAACTCTCATCTTCTCCTTCATCAAAAGATGAAGTAGCTTGCACAAGTCATTTTTGATCGCGTTTTCGTGTCGAAATCAAAGTCATGCGAAGACATTGACGATGAGTAGGGATCTTGCCCTGGTTCGGGTCAAGGTAAGGTACGGTTCTTCGTTGCTCTTCAATGCCTTTGTAGTTTTCGTACCATGAATAATCAAATAAAGAATTCGCTTCAGAAAATAATATTAAACATTTGTCCTTAGTGCAAAAGAAATCCATTGCACTAATTGAATGTTTTTACGCGCAAACTTCTCCACAAAACAAGCTTCAAACATGTACCAAATTGGATCAATTGTTGTTTCTCCGAGGTACATAGCCTGCCATGTGGTAGCATACAACATTATCTTTAGAATCACTACAATCAGTAACATGTGGTGGTACAGACAAGATATGGTGGTGGTGAAGGATACGATCCTCGTTAAAAGAGGAATTAAAAGCATGTGGTGGTGCAAATAGATTTGTGGGGTGGATATAAATTTATCTTCCCAAACTTTTTCACGATCTATTGCATCTTCACCACATGAAGAAGAATGAACTCTGGTGCGACAAGTGGTCGATCGAGGTTGGTGCCATATGGATCTTGCGAAACCAATTGAAGGCGGAGGCAAGCGACAAAGGATGGTCGACTGTGGCGAATGTGGTCCGATGGAAAATCAGGTCAATGAAGCATTGTTGTCCGATGTAGAGGCTGCTCTTGGATAGTCTGAATCATTGTCATCATTGCCCCTCTCCTATTTTCTTCCTTCTATTTGGGTTTGGGCAGACTGTTAGGCTTTCACAATTTTCTCTTTTGTTTTTTTGATCTTGAACAATCTCTTCTTGTGCAAGCCGCAACTCGTGATTCGCAAAGTTTGTTTCTCTGACATTCCAAGACTTAGGCTCTGCTTGGTACACTGTAAAATGATGCATTTCGCAAATTGATGCATATGCATTAGTTTGTAATGCATTACTTTACGGACGCTTGATATTAATTAAAGAAAAAATCAATGTAAATCAGACAAATGATTGTGGGTGGTGTTGACAATGGTAGTAGTCTTAATTGTGGCATGGTCATGGTGGTGGTGATTGTGGTGATGATGATTGCGAATGTGGACAATGATGGTGGTGGTGGCGGCAATGGCGGTGGTTGTTAAAATGGTAGTGGTGGCGGTAGTGGTGGAGGCAATGGCAGTGGCTGTAAATGGTGTCAGTTGTGCTGTCGATTGTGGTGGTGGTGGGCGGCGGCGGCGGCGGCGGCGATGGTTGCGGTGGCTATGGTAGTTGTGGCTGTGGTAGTGTAATTGGTGGAGGTGGAGGCAGCGGCGACAGTGATTATACTATGGTAGTTGTAGTGGTGGAAGTGGCTGTGGTGGTGATTATGCTATGGCAGTGGTAGTAGTGGTGGAGGTGGCGGCGACAGTGGTAGTGGCGGGGTGGTGGTGGTTGTGATGGTTATGATATGGTGGTCGTGGTAGTGGCGATGATGGTAGTTGTGAAAGTGATGATTTTTTTGGTATTTATGAGGAGTTGAAAGTACTCGAGGACATGATGAGAGTTTTGCAAAGTAATGCGGGAGATTTTGTCCTGCAAAGTTTTGCAAAATTTTATAACTAGGAGATGCAAAGGTCTTGAATTCAAATTCCAATAACTATTTTTCGTAAAGCCAACCAAACACCAAATTTATGTAACCACCGTAAACTTTTGCATTATGCATTATTTTACCTCATACCAAGCGGAGCCTTAGGGACTTCGAACCAATTGGGGTAATTAGGGTTTTTCTCCACATCCATCCATTTCTTGCGAATTTCTTTGATCTTCAAATTTTCACTGAAAATCTGTGAAAACTTCATCACATTTTTTGGCCTCACAATGCAACAACTTGCGGATAACCGTATACCCTTCGTACACATCAAACATGGGTGGTTGACTTTTTGCGACATTTTTCTCCAAAATTTTACCGCAATGGTATCAAATTGATGGGTTCAGTGGAAGCTTATAAACCAAAACATAATCGAAACTTGATAAGTAAATTTTCATAAATTCATTTAATTCTCAAAAAACTGAACATATTTATGATTAAGCCTATTTAACCAAAATAAAACCTTAAGTCTAATCTAATTGGACTCGTACTTCTAGTTGAGCCTTAACATGGACTTATCCAATAATAAAATAAATACAAAAATAACCCAACACTACATCAGATTTGGAAGAATGTTTTTCCAATTTACATGGGACCCTTTAGGAAATCCCCTTGGATTTTTATTTATTTTCAGAGTTCTTCTCAGATCTCATTCACATATTTGACTGTTAGTGATATCTTGTGGAGAGAACCCCCAACTCTTCATTTGTTGTTTGATGTCTATGTCTGTCGTGCTCTTGGTTATCATTCCGTGCATGTTTGTGTGCATGCTGATGGTGAATGAATCAACAAAACCTCAAGGATTCTAAACTCTGATGAAGCCTCCCTCACACATGAACTTCTTGATAACTTTTGCCTGACTATTATAATGTGTTGGTAGAAGGTGATCTACTGCAGATGATTATAGATGGTATTTCAATTGTTTGCAGCAGAAAGGCCTGCACTCAAAGGATTCGAATTTGGTAGATGGAACCAACACTGCACTACGATGTGTGCTCAACTGTCTTCTCTTTTAACTTGGCTCCTTGTTCTAGTAGGTTTTCATCTTGGGCCAGTAGCTTATGGTTTCTTCTTGAAAGCTTTCTGCTCTGTATGCCCTGACTTGTGTTTACTTGATTTGAACATTCAAATTGATGACCCTGTCTTTTTAGTGATATTCTTGTTTTCATCCTATCCATTGCATGCATTTTAGTAAATAAAGCATGTTATCCTGTTGGATTGATCTGGTTAGTCATCTTTGCTATGGTTTCAGAAGTACATATGACCTTATTGCATTGTTGTAGGACATTTGTTCCTTCGTCAATTATGGACGGTAGGAATTCCTTGGAGTGGCTTGTAAGAGAAGTGCAAAATCAAATTGTTTTGTCTGCTCAAAATCGACTGCAAATGAAAGATGCAACAAAGTCAAGATGAGGTTTCCATTTTTTGCTAAATGTTCTAAAGCTTTGGCTGAGTCACTCTGTTTTGTTTAAAATTTGTCTTCTTGAATGGACTTGACTTGAAAATTTTCCCAGATCTTTTCTTCAATTTATTCAGGTAAGCAGATGGCAATATGTTCCACATTCTCCCAAAAATGCTCAAAGATGATGATGATGTTTTTTTTTTTTTTTTTTTTTTGTAAAGCGAGCTGGGTTTTTATAGGATCCCATAAGCTATCAACAAGGTGCAAAAAACTATGCCGATGATGTTGATAAACCAGTGGAGAATAAAGCGAGTGATTGCAAAAAAACTGATGAAATGAATGATGTGCCGAGCATGCAAAATTTACAAGCTATTATTGTAGTAGCATTATTAGCAAATTTTCAGTTCCTGTATTGTTAAAAAATATATTTGAATTGTGTCAGAATACTTTTGAAATCAACTTTTCTAGAGAGCCAGGCCCCGCCAGGCCAGCTCAATACCATCTATCATCTTAGAAATTGGGCCATTTCCAGCATCTCTAGGATGATGGATGGTATTGGACTGGCCTGGCGCGGGCCTGGCTCTCTAGATTTTTTGCTTTTGAAATACAAATCAGTACTTTAAATAAATGTATTTTGGCTTCCATTACATTATACGTAATTTATTTTGGCCCATTTTTAAATTTTGTTAAAGTTGATCACCGTGATCATAATTTTCTAACATATAAGTTAAGTCAATCGATTCAACCTCGGAATGTCGAGTGAATAGATGGAGGAGAGTGTCACGATCTTAGTAGTCATGAACCTTCCCCTTTTGCACAGCTCGGGCTTTTGAGATAGTTAGTTGGTTCGTGACAATTGGTATCAGAGCCAAACCTCACATCCAAGGTTCAATTCTCGGCAGAGGCGACTTATAGGTTGGATTAAAATAATTTAGCATAATCTAAGTTGTTGAATACTAGTAGGTGAGTGGAGCTACCCCAAAGAAAAAAAAAGGGTTACGATCGTGCCAGTGTCGATAGAGTAGTCTTACAAGGACGTTGATTTTGAAAATGTGGGGCAATGTCACGATCTTAGTAGTCATGAACCTTCTTCCCCTATTGGATAACTCGGACTTTTGGGAGAATTGGTTGGTTCATGACAGAGAGGCTCGTTGGCGTGGGCTTGTTTTGTTTTAAGGAAACGAGGATGTCGACTTTGGAAGCGCGGGGCAATGTCATGATCTTATTAGTCATTAACCTTTCCCTCTTGGACAACTCGGGCTTTTGGGATAATTGGTTGGTTCATGACAGAGAGGCTCACTGGCGTCCTTGTTTACACTCTCAGTAACTATTCGGAGGAAGTTATGTTGATTTCGGGTGTGGGGTTTGGGAAAGCTATGGGCTTGTTTTGTTTTAAGGAAGAAGATGCTGAAGCCCTTCTTCAGCAGATGAAGTCTATGAACCCTTCTATGTGCCTTGACTCTAAAGTTGCACCTGTTTCTCTTAACCAGGTGGGGTTTTTGTTTTAAGATTTTGGGTTTGCTTTTAGGTTCATACCTGAAGCTTCTCAAATAAAAGATGCACTAAAGGTAATTTTTTCTTAGAACTGAGTATAGATAAGTGTTCATGAGTGTATTAAAATTGATAGGATAGCAATGTTAGGTGATTGAGAAACTTGGATTAGCTGTAAAATGACAAGTATTATGATTGTTTGGTTATTACATGATTACTTTGCGAAGACACTTGGTCACTAATCATTTAAAAATGTCACTTGAACAGAAAAAAGTAGCACTGTTATTGCCATGTTATAGTTTCTTATACTTGTGAATAACAATATAGAAGAGGGTGATATTTAGAAAGCTTAATTGCTTTTATGATTCGTCATGGACATTGATGAAGGTGGACACCACTTCACCCACTAATTTGAATGTCAAACATGTTAGTTTTGGAGAATTCGACCCTAGCTCTTACTGCGTGTCTAGTTATGGCCTGTACACTACTGGCTTCATGATGACTGAAAAGTTGCACATTCTGAAGTTTGAACAAATGAAGCAATGATATATTAACAGTGGAAGAAGTCACAATTCTTGATGAAGGAACAACGTTTCCTCATATTAGCTCTCGTTTTTTATGGCCAAATAACTTTGTCAAACTAATCATGATAACCAAAGCCATTCATGACAGAGGCTTCAAAAGACAATGCTTCATGAAATGCTTTTAGCTTAAAAACGCCTGACAAGACTATGTTATCTCCTGTGTTAGTTGAATAGCTCACACCAATGGTAGGATACAATATCTAAAATGGTTTGGACAAGGATTCCCCACATTAAGATTGGCAAGGATTGTGATTTTACGAAATTATACAAAATTTCGCCGAATTTTTCGTTTTTTAAAAATTACGAAAAGAAGAAGGGCGAAGGAAAAAATTAAATTTTTTAGAAGGTTTTTTTTTGAAATTTTTTTGTAAAGTTCATTTTTTCGTAAGAATACAAAAATCAGCTACTAAATTTACATTTTTTTCAAAACATTTCGGGATTTCGTAAGTTTTGAGTTTTTTTTTTTTTTTCTAATTATCATTTATTCTAATTATTTATTGATTTTTGAAACTACTCCCTAATTTCCTAATTATCACTTCTTCTACTTATATATTGATTTTTTAAAATACCCCTTGATTTTCTAATTATAGGTATTTTGGTTTCATTTAATATGTTTCATACTTTTATTTACTTGCATATTATTTTTTTCACATATTTAATATACTCTCGAAATTCATTATATATTTCACTTATCCTCGAAATTTTTACCTTTTTTCTTTACAAAGCGAAATATTTCTCAAAATTAGGAAACCGAAATTAACTCAAAAAACGAAATCACAATCCTTGAAGATTGGTTGAAGTTGTTTCAATTTTGTGCACCGTTAATATTTTTCATGTATTTAAGGAAATTTGTAATCTTGCTTAGGGAAAAAACTCTTTTTGCCCCGCTTGATATCTCGATAGCAATCATGTACAATCTCCCTTTTCCTCCTTTTATCTATTTCCTTTCTTCGTTTTTCTCATCTTCTTGAGAATGGCTTTAACATCTTATTCCTTATTCGAAGAGTCAGTACTTCAGTTGAAGTACAATTGATTTTGTAATGAAGTTGAGAATGGTTTTGACATCTTATTCCCTTTGAGAATGGCTTTGACATCTTGTCCATCAGTATTTTGAAATTGCATTTAATGTTTAATACTTGATAGAATGTGTGTCATCAAAGTTACTCAAATATCCCTTCTACACTCTACTATTGATTGTGAGGCTATTTTCTGGTTTACCATTTCAATGGTTTCACTTTGTACATGCCTAGGATGCACCTATGTAGTAAATGCCGATAACATACCCTTCACGGTCCATAATCGATTTAAGATTAAGATGATTAATCTGGGAATAGTCGGATTTAATTGGTCTACTTTTTCACAGTATACGTTTTATACCCTTATTAATGAAAATTGTACTAAATAACATATCTTAACAATAAGGATTAATAAGACAGTATTATAGAGCAACACAAGTCATATTATAGAGCAAATTATGTAATCATGTCCAAAACATCACACATTATAGAGCAACAACCACCACCACCATACAGAACGACAATCACCACCCAACAGAACAATATCGATTTATCTCCGATTAATCGATGATCGCTAAACCCAACCACTAAATACCTAGTTTGGATTGATCTACCCCCAATTTTACACTAAATCATTGATTAATCGATGCATAAATAACCCAGGGATGCACAAATGGACACAAGTGTGCAGGACTTGTAGAGATGGCAATAAATACCAAAATTTCGACGACTTGGATTGCCCCTTGAACCTAATGGTGTGGTTTGAGGGGCATTAATTGGTGATTAGTACTAATCCCCGAGTTGGGTCAACACAGGGATGGGGGTAAGATCTCTCCCGTAGGGACCCTTTGTGGTTACCGTGTTGTAATATCACCAGTATTGCTCAATAAAATTTTAAACTTTCAAAATATATATTAATTTTGTTTTTATTTCATTTCATAAGCCCTACAAGCTCATTTTAAGCCTCAAAGCTCATAAACCCCCCCCTGTGACTCATGAAGTTGGTATCATCTTATAGAGGTTTGCTTGGTTTACACTGCTTTCTTTGTCAATGTGGTACTATTTACTTTCAACTACGGTGTTAATTTGTAAAGATTTATCGGTTTACAACCTTTTCTTTTGACAATGTGGATATGCGCAACATACAAGTATCACATTGAAAACAAATTATAGTCTCTCATTTTCAAGAAAATAAAATGTAACCCTAATAAACTTCCCTTTCTATAAAAGACACATGATTTGATAGGCTTCCCCTTTGGGTAGTCCTTGCTTCACAAGTTGGCCTTTCAACTGAAAAAAAAAATTATAATAATAATAGTAATAGTAGTCATGAACCTTCTTCCCCTATTAGATAACTCGGGCTTTTGGGAGAATTGGTTGGTTCATGACAGAGAGGCTCGTTGGCGTGGGCTTGTTTTGTTTTAAGGAAGAAGATGCTCAATAGAGTAGGCTGACGAGGATGTCGACTTTGGAAGCGCGGGGCAATGTCACGATCTTATTAGTCATTAACCTTTCCCTCTTGGACAACTCGGGCTTTTGGGATAATTGGTTGGTTCATGACAGAGAGGCTCGCTGGCGTCCTTGTTTACACTCTCAGTAACTCTTCGGAGGAAGTTATGTTGATTTCGGGTGTGGGGTCTGGGAAAGCTATGGGCTTGTTTTGTTTTAAGGAAGAAGATGTTGAAGCCCTTCTTCAGCAGATGAAGTCTATGAACCCTTCTATGCGCCTTGACTCTAAAGTTGCACTTGTTGCTCTTAACCAGGTGGGGTTTTTGTTTTAAGATTTTGGGTTTTCTTCAGAAAGTTTATCTCTTTCCATGTATTTTAACATTTTTGATGTTTTTGTGGTTGTACTCTCAGGTTGTCCAGCTTAGGCATGAAGGGGTTGCTTTTAGGTTCATACCTGAAACTTCTCAAATAAAAGATGCACTAAAGGTAATTTTTTCTTAGAACTGAGTATAGATAAGTGTTCATGAGTGTATTAAAATTGATAGGATAGCAATGTTAGGTGATTGAGAAACTTGGATTAGCTGTAAAATGACAAGTATTATGATTGTTTGGTTATTACATGATTACTTTGCGAAGACACTTGGTCACTAATCATTTAAAAATGTCACTTGAGCAGAAAAAAGTAGCACTGTTATTGCCATGTTATAGTTTCTTATACTTGTGAATAAAAATATAGAAGAGGGTGATATTTAGAAAGCTTAATTGCTTTTATGATTCGTCATGGACATTGATGAAGGTGGAAACCACTTCACCCACTAATTTGAATGTCAAACATGTTAGTTTTGGAGAATTCGACCCTAGCTCTTACTACGTGTCTAGTTATGGCCTGTACACTACTGGCTTCATGATGACTGAAAAGTTGCACATTCTGAAGTTTGAACAAATGAAGCAATGATATATTAACAGTGGAAGAAGTCACAATTCTTGATGAAGGAACAACGTTTCCTCATATTAGCTCTCGTTTTTTCTGGCCAAATAACTTTGTCAAACTAATCATGATAACCAAAGCCATTCATGACAGAGGCTTCAAAAGACAATGCTTCATGAAATGCTTTTAGCTTAAAAACGCCTGACAAGACTATGTTATCTCCTGTGTTAGTTGAATAGCTCACACCAATGGTAGGATACAATATCTAAAATGGTTTGGACAAGGATTCCCCACATTAAGATTGGCAAGGATTGTGATTTTACGAAATTATACAAAATTTCGCCGAATTTTTCGTTTTTTAAAAATTACGAAAAGAAGAAGGGCGAAGGAAAAAATTAAATTTTTTAGAAGGTTTTTTTTTGAAATTTTTTTGTAAAGTTCATTTTTTCGTAAAAATACAAAAATCAGCTACTAAATTTACATTTTTTTCAAAACATTTCGGGATTTCGTAAGTTTTGAGTTTTTTTTTTTTCTAATTATCATTTATTCTAATTATTTATTGATTTTTGAAACTACTCCCTAATTTCCTAATTATCACTTCTTCTACTTATATATTGATTTTTTAAAATACCCCTTGATTTTCTAATTATAGGTATTTTGGTTTCATTTAATATGTTTCATACTTTTATTTACTTGCATATTATTTTTTTCACATATTTAATATACTCTCGAAATTCATTATATATTTCACTTATCCTCGAAATTTTTACCTTTTTTCTTTACAAAGCGAAATATTTCTCAAAATTAGGAAACCGAAATTAACTCAAAAAACGAAATCACAATCCTTGAAGATTGGTTGAAGTTGTTTCAATTTTGTGCACCGTTAATATTTTTCATGTATTTAAGGAAATTTGTAATCTTGCTTAGGGAAAAAACTCTTTTTGCCCCGCTTGATATCTCGATAGCAATCATGTACAATCTCCCTTTTCCTCCTTTTATCTATTTCCTTTCTTCGTTTTTCTCATCTTCTTGAGAATGGCTTTAACATCTTATTCCTTATTCGAAGAGTCAGTACTTCAGTTGAAGTACAATTGATTTTGTAATGAAGTTGAGAATGGTTTTGACATCTTATTCCCTTTGAGAATGGCTTTGACATCTTGTCCATCAGTATTTTGAAATTGCATTTAATGTTTAATACTTGATAGAATGTGTGTCATCAAAGTTACTCAAATATCCCTTCTACACTCTACTATTGATTGTGAGGCTATTTTCTGGTTTACCATTTCAATGGTTTCACTTTGTACATGCCTAGGATGCACCTATGTAGTAAATGCCGATAACATACCCTTCACGGTCCATAATCGATTTAAGATTAAGATGATTAATCTGGGAATAGTCGGATTTAATTGGTCTACTTTTTCACAGTATACGTTTTATACCCTTATTAATGAAAATTGTACTAAATAACATATCTTAACAATAAGGATTAATAAGACAGTATTATAGAGCAACACAAGTCATATTATAGAGCAAATTATGTAATCATGTCCAAAACATCACACATTATAGAGCAACAACCACCACCACCATACAGAACGACAATCACCACCCAACAGAACAATATCGATTTATCTCCGATTAATCGATGATCGCTAAACCCAACCACTAAATACCTAGTTTGGATTGATCTACCCCCAATTTTACACTAAATCATTGATTAATCGATGCATAAATAACCCAGGGATGCACAAATGGACACAAGTGTGCAGGACTTGTAGAGATGGCAATAAATACCAAAATTTCGACGACTTGGATTGCCCCTTGAACCTAATGGTGTGGTTTGAGGGGCATTAATTGGTGATTAGTACTAATCCCCGAGTTGGGTCAACACAGGGATGGGGGTAAGATCTCTCCCGTAGGGACCCTTTGTGGTTACCGTGTTGTAATATCACCAGTATTGCTCAATAAAATTTTAAACTTTCAAAATATATATTAATTTTGTTTTTATTTCATTTCATAAGCCCTACAAGCTCATTTTAAGCCTCAAAGCTCATAAACCCCCCCCCTGTGACTCATGAAGTTGGTATCATCTTATAGAGGTTTGCTTGGTTTACACTGCTTTCTTTGTCAATGTGGTACTATTTACTTTCAACTACGGTGTTAATTTGTAAAGATTTATCGGTTTACAACCTTTTCTTTTGACAATGTGGATATGCGCAACATACAAGTATCACATTGAAAACAAATTATAGTCTCTCATTTTCAAGAAAATAAAATGTAACCCTAATAAACTTCTCTTTCTATAAAAGACACATGATTTGATAGGCTTCCCCTTTGGGTAGTCCTTGCTTCACAAGTTGGCCTTTCAACTGAAAAAAAAAATTATAATAATAATAGTAATAGTAGTCATGAACCTTCTTCCCCTATTAGATAACTCGGGCTTTTGGGAGAATTGGTTGGTTCATGACAGAGAGGCTCGTTGGCGTGGGCTTGTTTTGTTTTAAGGAAGAAGATGCTCAATAGAGTAGGCTGACGAGGATGTCGACTTTGGAAGCGCGGGGCAATGTCACGATCTTATTAGTCATTAACCTTTCCCTCTTGGACAACTCGGGCTTTTGGGATAATTGGTTGGTTCATGACAGAGAGGCTCGCTGGCGTCCTTGTTTACACTCTCAGTAACTCTTCGGAGGAAGTTATGTTGATTTCGGGTGTGGGGTCTGGGAAAGCTATGGGCTTGTTTTGTTTTAAGGAAGAAGATGTTGAAGCCCTTCTTCAGCAGATGAAGTCTATGAACCCTTCTATGCGCCTTGACTCTAAAGTTGCACTTGTTGCTCTTAACCAGGTGGGGTTTTTGTTTTAAGATTTTGGGTTTTCTTCAGAAAGTTTATCTCTTTCCATGTATTTTAACATTTTTGATGTTTTTGTGGTTGTACTCTCAGGTTGTCCAGCTTAGGCATGAAGGGGTTGCTTTTAGGTTCATACCTGAAACTTCTCAAATAAAAGATGCACTAAAGGTAATTTTTTCTTAGAACTGAGTATAGATAAGTGTTCATGAGTGTATTAAAATTGATAGGATAGCAATGTTAGGTGATTGAGAAACTTGGATTAGCTGTAAAATGACAAGTATTATGATTGTTTGGTTATTACATGATTACTTTGCGAAGACACTTGGTCACTAATCATTTAAAAATGTCACTTGAGCAGAAAAAAGTAGCACTGTTATTGCCATGTTATAGTTTCTTATACTTGTGAATAAAAATATAGAAGAGGGTGATATTTAGAAAGCTTAATTGCTTTTATGATTCGTCATGGACATTGATGAAGGTGGAAACCACTTCACCCACTAATTTGAATGTCAAACATGTTAGTTTTGGAGAATTCGACCCTAGCTCTTACTACGTGTCTAGTTATGGCCTGTACACTACTGGCTTCATGATGACTGAAAAGTTGCACATTCTGAAGTTTGAACAAATGAAGCAATGATATATTAACAGTGGAAGAAGTCACAATTCTTGATGAAGGAACAACGTTTCCTCATATTAGCTCTCGTTTTTTCTGGCCAAATAACTTTGTCAAACTAATCATGATAACCAAAGCCATTCATGACAGAGGCTTCAAAAGACAATGCTTCATGAAATGCTTTTAGCTTAAAAACGCCTGACAAGACTATGTTATCTCCTGTGTTAGTTGAATAGCTCACACCAATGGTAGGATACAATATCTAAAATGGTTTGGACAAGGATTCCCCACATTAAGATTGGCAAGGATTGTGATTTTACGAAATTATACAAAATTTCGCCGAATTTTTCGTTTTTTAAAAATTACGAAAAGAAGAAGGGCGAAGGAAAAAATTAAATTTTTTAGAAGGTTTTTTTTTGAAATTTTTTTGTAAAGTTCATTTTTTCGTAAAAATACAAAAATCAGCTACTAAATTTACATTTTTTTCAAAACATTTCGGGATTTCGTAAGTTTTGAGTTTTTTTTTTTTTCTAATTATCATTTATTCTAATTATTTATTGATTTTTGAAACTACTCCCTAATTTCCTAATTATCACTTCTTCTACTTATATATTGATTTTTTAAAATACCCCTTGATTTTCTAATTATAGGTATTTTGGTTTCATTTAATATGTTTCATACTTTAATTTACTTGCATATTATTTTTTTCACATATTTAATATACTCTCGAAATTCATTATATATTTCACTTATCCTCGAAATTTTTACCTTTTTTCTTTACAAAGCGAAATATTTCTCAAAATTAGGAAACCGAAATTAACTCAAAAAACGAAATCACAATCCTTGAAGATTGGTTGAAGTTGTTTCAATTTTGTGCACCGTTAATATTTTTCATGTATTTAAGGAAATTTGTAATCTTGCTTAGGGAAAAAACTCTTTTTGCCCCGCTTGATATCTCGATAGCAATCATGTACAATCTCCCTTTTCCTCCTTTTATCTATTTCCTTTCTTCGTTTTTCTCATCTTCTTGAGAATGGCTTTAACATCTTATTCCTTATTCGAAGAGTCAGTACTTCAGTTGAAGTACAATTGATTTTGTAATGAAGTTGAGAATGGTTTTGACATCTTATTCCCTTTGAGAATGGCTTTGACATCTTGTCCATCAGTATTTTGAAATTGCATTTAATGTTTAATACTTGATAGAATGTGTGTCATCAAAGTTACTCAAATATCCCTTCTACACTCTACTATTGATTGTGAGGCTATTTTCTGGTTTACCATTTCAATGGTTTCACTTTGTACATGCCTAGGATGCACCTATGTAGTAAATGCCGATAACATACCCTTCACGGTCCATAATCGATTTAAGATTAAGATGATTAATCTGGGAATAATCGGATTTAATTGGTCTACTTTTTCACAGTATACGTTTTATACCCTTATTAATGAAAATTGTACTAAATAACATATCTTAACAATAAGGATTAATAAGACAGTATTATAGAGCAACACAAGTCATATTATAGAGCAAATTATGTAATCATGTCCAAAACATCACACATTATAGAGCAACAACCACCACCACCATACAGAACGACAATCACCACCCAACAGAACAATATCGATTTATCTCCGATTAATCGATGATCGCTAAACCCAACCACTAAATACCTAGTTTGGATTGATCTACCCCCAATTTTACACTAAATCATTGATTAATCGATGCATAAATAACCCAGGGATGCACAAATGGACACAAGTGTGCAGGACTTGTAGAGATGGCAATAAATACCAAAATTTCGACGACTTGGATTGCCCCTTGAACCTAATGGTGTGGTTTGAGGGGCATTAATTGGTGATTAGTACTAATCCCCGAGTTGGGTCAACACAGGGATGGGGGTAAGACCTCTCCCGTAGGGACCCTTTGTGGTTACCGTGTTGTAATATCACCAGCATTGCTCAATAAAATTTTAAACTTTCAAAATATATATAAATATATATATATATATATATATAAATATATATATATATATATATATATATATATATATTTCATTTCATAAGCCCTACATGCTCATTTTAAGCCTCAAAGCTCATAAAAAAACCCCCCAAATGTGACTCGTGAAGTTGGTATCATCTTATAGATCGAGGTTTGCTTGGTTTACACTGCTTTTTTTGTCAATGTGGTACTATTTACTTTCAACTACGGTGTTAATTTGTAAAGATTTATCGGTTTACAACCTTTTTTTTTTTTTTTGGAAGGCAAGTTGGGTTTTTAAGGATCCCATAACCTATCAATTGGGCAACCTATAGGTCAACACCCATTTGAAAGTAACCATGCCACAGGTGGGATTCGAAGCTAGGACGTGGGGGACAAACCCACACAGCCCTAACCACTAGGCCATAACACCATTGGCTACAACTTTTCTTTTGACAATGTGGATATGCGCAACATACAAGTATCACATTGAAAACTAATTATAGTCCCTCGTTTTCAAGAAAATAGAATGTAACCCACATAAACTTCTCTTTCTATAAAAGACACAGGATTTGATAGGCTTCCCCTTTGGGTAGTCGTTGCTTCACAAGTTGGCCTTTCAACTGAAAAAAATAATTTATAATAATTATAATAATAGTAATAGTAATAATAATAATAATAAATATCCTGCGGGGCGGAAACGGGGATCATATAAATGTGTTGTCCTATACGACATGGACAGGGTGACCTGAAAAATTACCAAAACACTGACATGTTGATACGTCAAACCTTAGTATATATATATATATATATATATATATATATATATAATTCCAAAAATCCATGAAGCTCATAAGTCAAATTATAATTCGAAAGTAGCTCATAAGTCTTACACTTCATTAATAATTCATAATTCGTTAATAACATAACTCAAAAGTCACACTAAAAAATCATAAGGAACATCAACAAAGCTAATAAAATTTTGACATTCAATGGGTTGTAATTGCCCTCCCATCGTTATTTGGACCTAAAACCTTAACACCATTGTGTTCAGGCCATGTCCAACTCTCACACGAACTTCCCCTAGTTGTTGACCACGTGGTCGACTATTAGTCAAACTTCCCCTATTCGTTTACCACGTGTCAGGCACGAACAAGACCATCTTTTTGAAGTGTCGGTGCTTCCTTGGCACATGTCCGGTACATGTCCTACAAGTAAAAGGAAGGTGCAAATACCAAACATGTTTTCACTTTGTGAATTCCAACTGTGTCGTGTGCTTATCGAAAATAACTTTTTTTTGGGTAGATGCAAATAATGTATTTGACATAGACTAAAACTAAAAAGTACTTTGTTTAGGGACTTAGAATTGTTGGGTTTGTGCGACTTGGTTTAAATTGAAGAACATTTGATTTATGGTAATTGATAGTATCGTACACTACGTGATGTGGTGCAATTTGGATGTCTACCTCTATGAGATGCATGAATACTCTTAAACTAGGCCTGCATTTCTATGTCACGTAATTATGTTGGGCTGTCTGTCGTACCTACATTTTATCTTTTGCATTCTGAGGTCGGGTAGTTTTTCGATCCTCTTTTTATTTATTTTTTTCACTTTACAGTTCTAAAGATACATGTCTTATAACTTGATTAGGTATTAGTCATCTTCTCATGGACATGTGTGGATTCTGTTTGTACAACTTGTTGACAGATTTTGTATCATGTCTAGTTTAACTCACTCAATTGGTGCTATTTTCCCTGAAAATGATTACAATATTTTTGTTGTCGCTGTTTACCTCCTTATAAATTCGATATAGATAAACTATCTTGTTTGGTTAACATCATCTTCTTTCAGGAGAAACAAAAAACTCGGGTTCCAGAGGAGAATTTCTATGGGGTTCCAGTTTTTCAAGTTCTACTTTTAATTTGCATTGTTCTATTAGTGCTATTTCAGCTACAGTCAACAATATATATAGTACTTTGTGTTTTTTCTGTCTTATTTAGGAAAAAGAATGTTACACATGGAATGGCTATTAATCATTACTAAAAATGAGCGTTAAACACATTCTTTGATTTACTTCCTCAACTTCTTGTTAAAGCTCATCATTTAAATATAACAAAGGAGAAAATGGCATTGATTATATTTGTTGAAGTCAATAATACTGATAGAATAAACGAAAATTGAAAGATAATGCATACATGATATAAAATAAACGCATGATAAAGTAAATCAATGATAGATAAACGAAATGAATGATAAATAAACAAATAAACTTCTTTTCATCAGTCAACTAACTAATAATAGACAACTTATGCCTTATTTGTAACTAATATAACTCCTAAAACAAACCCTAAACCTAATAGGAAACAAATGTGAGCTCTAATTGGAATATTAAAATAATAATAGAATGTCTAATATTGCTAAAATATCCTAATTACGTCAACCTCTCCGGGTTGAAGAAGCTCGTCCTTGAGCTTGAAGCCAAGGAAGTCATACGAGCACAAGCAACAACAAAATGTGAAAATACATTTGAGATGTTTGGGATATTTTTTTGTTATTATAACGTTATTTTGAAACTAGCAATGCTCATTTATGTATCAAAATTTTGATTTTCTTTTGCTAATTTAAGTGTTATTAGGAATGGATATAAAAAATAATTATTGATATAACTATCCGAGTTTTTCCGAAAACTCCCCAAGTAATCGGTTGACTCGGTCTTCGGTCCCCCACCGAATCGCTTCCGAGTGCCGAGTTAACTACCCAAGTTATATTTTCACTTATCTTTTTTGGATCATAAATTCGTATTTATATGACACTAAGTTTATGAAGTTACACAAGTTTGTTAAGTTTTTGTAAAACCACGTTCTCACTATCAATTAATGTGGAAAATTCTGAAATGCTATTGTTATCAATTATTAGTGTTTTGATGTCATTTATACTTCAGAATAAGTCAAACTTATTTTTCTCTGTAGAAAGTTTCTTGTTCTAAAACTTTCTTATTTTTCTCTGTAGAAAGTATCATGTTCTAAAACTTTCTTACATCATTAATAAGGAAATATTAGCATGATATTATCCCTCTATCCTTCTCTTCGTGGAACGATAATAGTTTAGCAGTTTTCATGATATTATGATGATTGTGTTCTTGAAAAAGGTCAAACTAATACAAGGTGATGTGTGTGCCATGAAGATTGCCTGATTGGTAATTCGGCGACAGTTGTTTTGCAATGTTTTTTTGTACCTCATTATGTTTGATCCAACAACTAGCACAGTAGCTCATGATATGTGCCTAAATGGACCTTTTGATGCATTCGTTGTAGGATACAAATGATTCTTGGCATTTGTGAAATTTAACATCCTTTCCTGTAGTTTATTCTTTTGTTGTCATTTCCTCTCCTGAAATGAATTTCTTGGGTATTCTATAAACCATGGTCCTAATAACATTTTGAGTCAGTCACCAAGTCTGATCTTGAAGAGCGAGAACAAGAGATATAAGGTTAGCTAAGAGACTTTCGAGTTCTGCAAGTCAGTTTAGTCAAATATTAATCAGAGATGTTAACTCTAGTTTTCCCTTTTTAGGAGGACCTTGAGAACTCCCTGCTCAAAGCATCTCAACAGCAAAACCAGTTAAACCCTCTCCTCAGACAAGGAGCTGTTCAGGTACACTCTTTGGTGCCTCTTGACTTCGTTAAGTGGCCAAAGCTCCTCTAATGCTATGTTATGTTATTGTTTGCAGGTCTGTGTTCTTGAGGACAAAGTCAGGGCAATGAAGGTATAAATCAATCTCGAAATCGTTTTTTGCAGTTATTGGTAAATTTTATGCACAGACTGACCCTAAAGTATTGCAGGAGAATTCTAGATCTAAGTGGGATGATGTGGTTTTTGTCCCTCCTGGATACAATGTTTCCACTGATCTAAATCCATGACAAAGGCTCACTGCAATTGGATAAGCATTAGATCGTTTTTTGACTTGTTTTGGAAGTTTGGAGCATTGGGAACATCTGCGATGGATGTGGTGTAAAAGTAGCTTCTTCAGGCAGAAGTTGTACGGTGCAGAAATACATTACCTGTTAAATATTTATACTGCAAGTTGAATTACAGCAATCGCGTATATAAAATTATAGTTGTGTCCATTACTGGTGTATGTGTTTAATGGAGAATGCTAAGTTGGAACTCGGTTAAATGACTGGATAGGAATATCAAGTCTCCATTCTACTCGACTAAGAGATTACTGTGGGGCAGGATTGGCCGTAACATTTTCAATCAGATAAATTTGGTAGAGTATCTGGGATTGATTGGTTCCAAATACAACACACCTCAACTAGATGTTATGGAGAAAGGTGAAACAAATTTTTTAGGGAAAACACTGAAGACAATCAATTGCATCCAGCATGGACCTCGTTCTAAGTATGGATTTGGTGGAACCAGAGTTTAATAACTTGACTGTTCTCAAGTGGATATTTACTATACAGGTGCAGAAGCTTTAGCCATTTGTTTTATAGGCAACTTAAAAAGACTGAATTTCTGTGGAATCGCCACTGGCGTGTATCTGGAATATATATTGACTATAAATTCATTGAAATCTCCATCTTGTGCATTCACTTTTTTTGGTCTCTTCACATTACCATGGTGTTGTCAAATTGTCCTCCTCATGAGCCATCCTCTCCTCCTCTTTTAAGTTAAATGCAGGGCATGGGTGAGTAGGTCCTTGTTGTGTTTGTGAATTTCAATGGGACTTTTACACTACAAAACATTACCCGACGATGATATGATTACTGTCTCCACACAACAAATGTCTGCAAGTTAATTTGGGTTTCACTCAAGGGATACAAAGAAACTGCATTGCCAATTGCAGTTAGATTATCTTGAAAATCTTATTTCTAAATCTTCAGAGCATAAACATTTCTCAGCTCTTTGCAAGGGTTAGAAAATAAAGCCATCGTCAAAGTTGGAGATGAAATTTCTCTTGTTAAAATTCAACAAGATGAAAAAGCAAAAATTCCAACTTATTTTTCACTCAATCCACTAAGATACCAAAGAATCCACAAGCAATTTTATGAACTTTTCGACTAAACATGTCAATTTAGCATAACTTTCAATCACCTAGCGATGAGCTTGAACCTTCAATGTTGACTTGCAAATACAGCAAACCACAAACAATTGTATCACCACCACTAACATATGTGTCTTTTCTCTGTCACTATCACTCTGCAAATAAGTTTCAAAATCTTAGTCTGCATGTGTTACAATTAATGGTCACTCAAAATCTACAAATTAACTTAAAATATGTCTGCACAAAAGCACCATGAAAATCAACTTAAAATATCCGAATTCAATACCTATATGGAATTTTTTACTTAAGATAATGGACTATACAACATGAAAAGAGGATAAAATCTTCACATAGCACACTACAGACTAAACTACCAAAAACCAAAACCAAAATGATCAAATATTCTGACCCATTGTCTCATTTGCAGCATAGATTTTGGCTTCCCATTTTGTTATGTGTTGTAATGTGCTTACGATCTGTTTCTATCGCATCGAGTAATCACTTCACATCCTCTACTATAAGGATTAGCCTGATGCATTACATGGCAATTGTAATAAGAGGCACCAGGTCTGGCACATGGAATCACTTCTCTCTTCAATGTCTCATAACTTATATACTTCTTCTGCAGCATCAGCACTCTTCTATTACTCTCTGAATCAATCTCCATCTCTTCTTTATCCCAGAAACATAAACCCATCTTCCCAGTGCAAGTCTTCCTCAATGGCACCTCCATTTCATATACACCTTCACTGACAAAGACCAAGAGAGAGATCTGAAGGAAAACCAGTGACAACAACAAGAAGAAATGCTTCAGCATTGATAGTGGCGATGGTTTTGGCAATTTTGGGTAAGTTTTTTCTTCTTCTGTGAGATCTAGTAGGGAGGAGTGTGAGGTTTTGTTTGTGGAGGGGACATTAATATTGGGAGGACAAGTTTCACCTCACCTACAATAAGGCACTACTACTACTACTAGGCATGGCATGTGTGTGGTTTTGTCATTAAAATGATATAATGGTCCAGAGAGACTGATCACAAGATATGTCAATGTCCAACCACCCAAGCACCAGCACCACCATCACTGTCACACTGCCTGGGCTCTCACCATTAAGTCATAAGCAAGAAGTTTTGCTTTGTTTGGGGTTTAGGTCAGTTAATCTGGTACAGTTGATTAGCAATCGTTTGCTTTAAGTGACCTGAAAACAACTTGATCACATTGACTTATTATGTAGATATAGGGGAATAAATGTATGTGTTTTGACCACTAAAAAATATATAGTTGAAAGGAATCACATAAGAATATTTATATGTCTTTGACATGGTCACACATTTTTTGGTTTGTATGTAAAAATATGGCTATACAAACTAAAACTGGAATTTATCATATATATATAATATATGAAACTTGAAAGCCTTTATTTTTTTTGTATGGCAAACAAATATACTAAAAACAAAACAAACCAAATTCAAATATACTAAAGGGCCTGCAACTAGATGCCAGAGCATGAGCTAGCTCATTGTCTTCTCTATTAACATAATAAAACTGAACTTCTTCTAGAGGAAGAGAGTCTATATAAGATGATTGATCTAAAAAAATAACTCGTCACCAACTGAGATGATCTGTTCTTCATTTGAGTGCTTGAACCATGTCCAATGCATCAAGTTCCATACGAATGCAGTCAAGACACCAGTACAAATCTTTCATTGCCGCTAGAATCTCTGCATCAAAACTACACCTTTATTTCCAAAACGCCTCCCATTGTGTCCAAATTTAGTGAAAAGAACTTACCAATATTGCATGATAATGTTAATTGATTAATCTTAATCACTTGATAGATAAACGGTTGGCTTAATGCACACCTCAAATCATGGATTAGGATACACTTTTCAAAATGTAGACCTTGTTGGAAGATCATTTCTGTCTCAAGAAAATTATCTATTTTGGGGTTTGTGTCCTTAGTCCTTGCACATTTTATCCAACTATAAGTCATGAAAATAAAACACTAAGGGCGGGGGTTCGAGTTCGCCTAGTTAGTATTTATCGAATGTATGTTGTGTTAGCTAAATGAACTACTTTTTGTTTATTTATTTAAGCCTAAAATAATGACCTTTAATTACATATTTTCTCTCAAAATCACTAGCTTTCAAGCACAGCAATGCACATGCTAGTCCGCTTTTATCGTTTATTGGAAAGACAATAAATAAATAAAATAAGTAATTTGTAACAGTTATCTCCAATTTGTAGGGTTAGGAGTAATGGTCCAATGTATACCCTAAATGATCTTATATTAATGGTAACAACTTATATTACAAAATTTAAACACTCTAACATTGTAAGTTGTTGTACACATTGTCTACACTCGACTTTAAACTTGAAAAAAAATTATATTATCTACATTATCAGTATATCGGATAGAAATCTGAAAGTAGTACAATGTCAAATAAAGTCAATCTTTCACCATATAATTCGCAGTTTTCATGATGGAGCTGTCGAGAACTATCAAGTGAATAGATAAAAACTCTACGAGAAACAGATAAAATGTGTCATGTAAGAGAGGGAGCATGCATGCGTTCATTAAACAATATGTTGATTAGAAGGAGATGCAAGAATAAGTTGAATGTCCTGTGTGAATATAAGATACATCAGTCTCTTTCTATGAGTGATATAAGAAGGATGAAACGAATATGCACATTTCAGTATTTTACTACTTTTGTCTACAACCAGACATCATAAAAAAAATTTCTAATCCAATTCTCAAATAAAATAAAAGTTATTATTCCCCGTCCACAAAACCTAACGAAAACTCGAAATCATAGTGAGAAATAAATGAAATTCAATGTCAAATAACATACTTCAATGAAGAATTACTTGATTTGAACTTCCAAACACCTAAATTCTAACTAGTCCATTACGAAGACAGAAACATGGATAGATTAATGTTGTTTTATCAGAGAACTTTGGATCACCCATCGAATGTGTCCAAGGATTATGGAACTCTGCATATTAATTCTAGCATGGAAGGTCACAATAGTAACAATGACTAAAATCTCCATCTCATTGTTTGCATGAAGCGACGACATGGTTGGAAAGAGGTTATGTCATTTCCAATGAGTTACATTGTGACATAGACGTTTTTTAATCTACACCGTTGCTTTTAAGATGTCTTAATCTTCACCTTTTAATTTTGAGTCTCTTATGAGATAAAGATGTTATAATCTTCACCAATCATAGAGATATGATAGAGATGTTAATCTGGATCATTATTTTTTTTCAAGCTTATAGATATTGTTAATTGACTTAGATGTTTTAATATACATGGTTCCTTTTAAGATGTCTTAATTAGGGGTGGGCACGAGACGGGATGGGATGGGACGAGATTGACTCATCCCTATCCCATCTCGTTCATTCGGGATCGAGACGGGACGGGATCAGCGTGCTCTAGGAACATATAATCTGGAACATATATAAAATCTGGAACATATAAAATCTGGAACATATTCATAATTTTATCATTCACAATTTAAAATTTGCATTTTGGAAGAGAGTTCCCAAAACATTTCAACAGATAGGGCGGATTAATGTCATTGAGCAAAATAATAGGTTGTTTCCAAATACACCCAAAGAGAGTCGCCAAGATGATTAGGCTTTCGAACTTGGAATATAACAAGCTTGATTAAAATGGGCAAAGATTAGAAACAATACATGTTTGCCTCAATGCTGCTTGTTCAATCGAACTGAAAGAACAGAACATGTGACCTAAGGTAATATTTCTAAAGGATGTATCTATTCAAAAACTATATTCTCTTTAAATTTTATCAAAATCAGAACAATCAAGGAAATAAAACAATCAAGAAATCCCTCTCTATACTCAAGTCACCAAACAGTGATCATCTATCCGAGTGATAGATTAGCAGCAAGTAACCGCGCCTTCAGTCAGCGAGCAAGTCTTCTTTGCTTTTGTGGGATCCTCCACTTCCAAATTATAAATATTAATAATAAATATAAAAAAATTAGCTCGGGATTGGCGGGATTGAAAATCTTCATCCCATTTTAAAACGGGATGGGACGAGATCGGGATGGAATTATTCAATCTCATTAAGACTCGGAAAAATCGGGACGGGTTCGGAATCGCTGGATGGGATGCCCACCCCTAGTCTTAATCTCCACTGTTTAATTTAGAGTTTGGTTACGAGATAAAGATGTTATAATCTCCACCGTTCAGAGACGGATATGATAGAGATGCTATAATCTGAACCATTGGATTTTGCAAGCTTATAGAACCGTTGATCTACCAATTGTGAGTGGGCCATAGTTGCAAAGTGCCTTGCATACCCCAAACGTTTCTTCGCTTTAATAGCCGAAATGAAAATAAAACACTATTACTGAAAATTTGTTTGTTTTTTTAAATGCAACTTTTATTACAACTTAATTACTAGGCTGATTGCATAGTAAAATCCATCATATAGTATAAGCCATTATGCCACTATGCACTCACTGCCCGCAGCACTTCACGTAGTAGAAGACTTACTAGATTTTTGGTCTGGAATCGATGATTTGGCAATATCGACAAAAAATGAGTTTATTTATTTTATATTTTCTTTATAAATTTTTCCCACTAATAAAATAGATTAAAGGGTTTTTTAGTATTTGGGTTCTATACTTTATACCAGTTTTGAGTTGGAGTCTTAAGTTTGTCCAACTTGACCACCCACACTAATAATTAAGTTATTTCATTATGCTCTTCCTTGACAAAAATGGTTTGATTCCTTTGTAGAAAAATATAATTTTGCTAAAGACACCAAAACAGAAAAGATAAAGCAATGGATGTTCAATTTCTCTTAAGGAATTAAGTTGCATTTTGCATTTCTACTTTTCTTCCCGCTCTCTCATTTTACCTCTTAGCTAAGATTTTGGGTAAAAACTTACTATCAAAAAATTATTTGAGTTTTGTTTGGAACCTTTTTTTATTCCATTCTCAAAGCATAATTAGCTTTACTAAATTACTATTAAAAAAAAAACTACATTATTATTACAAACATCAGAGAAATTTTGCAAGTTTAATTAGGAGAGATTAATTTGCCAGAAACAAAATTCCATCAATTAAATGCCCTTTATGCATATTTAACTTAATTACACCAATCTCATAGCTAAAGATGTATACAACAACAATAACAACTAAAGGGATTAACTAGATTCGTAGAAACCAAACATGTTTATTTTACACCATAATAATATATTATGCTTGTGGCAATTTGCAAATGAACATGAACTGAGATTGAGCATCTGCATGCATGACTGCACCTGAGTAGGTAACCATTATTTATTCCACGCCACGGGCACATGGCAATCCTAGCTAATTTCTCCGGGAGTAGGATGTGCACCGGCTAGGGGAGATGGGAGATGATCTATATACTAGCCGTGTTTGGGGCAGTTTCTGTTATACCTGCTATTTGCACTACATCCTCCTGGTTTGTGGTTGGTATTAGCGCCGGGAAGACACTTGTAGGGCATCCCCCTCCGAGTCTTGCATGTGGGTATGTTTGCAATTAGTGTACGAGGATAGATGTTCATACCACCAAGTATTCTTCTATTGATCTCTGAATCCATTTGGAACTCCTCAATTTCATATTCTCCATCGCATTCTTCAAGTAAACCTACTACTACAAGGTCGTCCTAGTTGATGATGAGGCAGGAAGCCACCCACTACATCAAGTCTGATTGTAGCTGCTAATGATGATGAAACAACTTATAATGCTGTGACGAGGTGATGTTGACCTATAGGTGGCACCTCGGGAATAGGTTACGGGATCCTATACAAACCCGGCTCAACTTTCAAAAAAAAAAAAAAAAATTTCGGCCATTTAATTTCATTCCATTAAAACTTTGAGAGATAACAATCAAAACACACAAGAAAATAAACTCGACATCATCAATACATTCAGTTAATGACCATTGTTATTAGAAGCTCGAATAATTAAGACCGACACCGGTAGATCTTCGAACAACCCCTATTTGGAGTATTTGAAGAGGGAGGAAGACAACTACCTGCATAGGAAGTACCCCTAGCATTACCACAAACAGCTTGATTTCTCTTCAATGCATTATAATTTATACTCTGAGCTTGAGTGGCAAGTATTCTTCTGTTGATCTCTGAGTCCATTAACATCTCCTCAGCTTCATTGCATTCTGCAAGTGACCCATTACAAGGGGTTTGCTGAAATTTGATTGTTGCACATAAAGCTTTACAGCTGACAAACAATAATGATACAAGTATCACTAATGATGATTTGAATACCCAATTAGTAGTAAACCCAGTGATGACCATACTAATTACTACCTTCTCTCTTCTTTTTGGTTCTTCTTATGTCTATTTCTCCCTCTCTCTCTCTCTCTCTCTTCAACTTTATCCAACTTTTGATGGCCCTCTATGATTGAGAAATGTTCTGTCCAGCACAAGTAAAGCCATGAAATGTTATTGTTTACTTTAGTTATTTTGTCTGATGCAACAGGGGAGGTGCAACTTGATAGTTCATGACATGTATGATGTGAAGAATTGTTTGCTGATCTTTTAATATGGATCGTAAAATACTCTTGTTTTCTTATCATGTTTGAAACATCTATTGACACGTCTCAACCAATACTATGCATTTTGTTGATTATGGAACAAGTTGCAGTATGATATTTAGGAATAATATAACCTACTCACCCATCTTTATTTTTTTATTTTTTATTTTTATTGTTCTAGTCAGTGGCGGATTCAGGATTTTAATCCAAGGGTAAAATGACAAATAATTGTTATTTGATAGGGCAAAGCCAATTTTTTTTTCTACCCGAGCTAGTAACTAAAAAAAAACTACAGCTAAAAGTACATTGTATATATAAAATTGAATCCAGTCTTATCCAATTTAAAGCCAAAATAAGATCATAATATCGCAACCTTAGCAAGGGCGAATGAATGTAATAACAAGAATATAAAACTAAAATCACAAAATAATTAGGATAAGTATTTAATTGAAGTTAAAAAAAAAATCTAAAATTTGCGAATATAATAAGAACCTAATACAATTTCATAGAAAAATGATTTATGTGAGCCTCAAATTTTGTTTGAGTTGGCTAATGGTATATATTTTCATTGAATTATATAATTATTATTTTAGATATTAATTTTAAATATTTTTTGGAGGTTTTATACCACTTGTGAACAAACAATTCATTTTTTTAATGTTTGAAATTACATATAAAACTACATTGAAAATAAAATAAAATATGGACATGTCATAATGACATAAATAATAATTGTCAATAACAATAAAAAAAATCATAAGCTCCAAGAGGATTGAAAAAAAAGTTTTTATTAAACTAAACAATTTTTTTAATGTTAGCAATTACTAATAAAATTGCATTGAAAAAAAAAAGTTAGCTCCAAGAGTATCGAACTTTGGTCGTTTATAAAAAAATGTTAAACTTTCAACCATTACACTAACAAAGTCATATTGAAATAATTGAATAAACAATTATCATACTGTATTATACACCACAATTTTTTTTTTCTACTTGAGCTTGTAACTAATAAAAAACTACAACTAAAAGTACATTGCATATACAAAACTGAATCCAGTCTTATCCCATTTTAAGCAAAAATAAGATCACAATATCGCAATCTTAGCAATGGCAAATGAATGTAATAACAAGAATATAAAACTAAAATCACAAAATAATTAGGATAAGTATCTAATTGAAGTTCAAAAAATCTGAAATTTGCGAATATAATAACAACCTAATAAATTTCATAGAAAAATGGTTTATGTGAGCCTCAAATTTTGTTTGAGTTGGCTAATGGTATATATTTTCATTGAATTATATAATTATTATTTTAGATATTAATTTTAAATATTTTTTGGAGGTTTTATACCACTTGTGAACAAACAATTCAATTTTTTTAATGTTTGCAATTACATATAAAACTACATTGAAAATAAAATAAAATATGGCATGTCACAATGACAGAAATAGTAATAGTCAATAACCATAAAAAAATCATAAACTCCAAGAGGATTGAAAAAAAAGTTTTTTTAAACTAAACAATTTTTTAATGTTAGCAATTACTAATAAAATTGCATTGAAAAAAAAAGTTAGCTCCAACAGTATCGAACTTTGGTCGTTTATAAAAAAATGTTAAACTTCTAACCACTTCACCAACAAAGTCATATCGAAATAATTGAATAAACAATTATCATACCGTATTATATATTATATGATTGATTTTTTTTGCAAAGCTAAGTATTTATTAAAAATATTTTGAAAGTTTGAGTGGGGGCAGCCCCCCCCCCCCCCCCCCCCCCCCCCAGTAGATCCGCCCCTGATTCTAGGTGTGAGGATATGGTTTTGGTGTATTCGGGCAAGGAGGGTTTCTACACCACCCAGCTCCTGTTCGGGATTGGGGTCTATTATAGAAGTCTAGCTAAGGCAAGCGAAGACGACTTCCCATCAACTCAGAGTCCTCCTCAGGACTGAAAGCATGCACATAACACTGAAATCCAGTCTGACAAAAAATGGTTTCTTAAGCGACCTAACTGTTACACAGAGTCAGGGAGCATCAAAGAAGTCTAGTCATCAAATGCAAAAAAAGGCTTCTGCATAAGTTCAACTTCTCTGAGAGACATTAATCACGTCACTAAGAGATTACAACCCAGATAAACAAAATGTGACTACCCTACAACCAAGGAATGTGATTTCTCGAAATATGTCAAAATTTCACCGAATATTTCTTATTTTGAAGTTACCGAAATTTCTTTCGAAATTCGAAATATGTCAAAAAATTTCTGAGAAAAGAAATAAATATTTTAATCTCTGTATATTTTAACATTTTATAATGTTATTTTAGTATCAAAAGTTTGTTATGTAATTGATTCTTATGTAATATTCAGTTTGTATGACACTACGAGTCGTGTGAGACTTTTATGTAGTATTTAAAAGATTAAAATGCATAATTTATATTGTTAAATTTGAAATCACGACCGATTTTTTTACGTTTTTTACATAAAACAAAATATTTCACGAAATATTTCTTAAAATCATTGATCCGAAATTAACTCGAAAAACGAAATCACAATCCTTGCCTACAACTTAACCCTTACGAAAGATTAAGTTATTACCATTGCGGACACAACACTCAAATATGGTCTGAGGTGGTACAAAATCGACAACCGGGGGCCCTGCAACAAGCCACGACCAGCTACAGCCAACTCACGCGCTCGATCCGGTCGACCAGATGAACTTGGGACAAGTATCAGGTTGATACAGATCGACTGTACCCTCCAGAAGGGATGAAATGGGTGTCCATAAGTCAATGGCCCAATCCAGTGGACCATGTCCAACTCCATTTCGACTCAAGATCTCGAATTTCAGCGCAATGCAAGACATCAGAGTTAATCGAGAAGTGATGGAGACAACCACTTCGGAGTTGGTTGCTAGTATTATCTCTGAGATTAAGCGCTCCTGGGCAATGATAAGGCACCAACGCATAAATGACAGACTCATCCCTTGGGAGGGAGTCTGTACTTCTTTTTTGTAAAATGAGAAGAAATTACGAGATCTCAACAAAACGATTAGGTGCTCACCCAGAGCAGGTGACCATACATAACAACGATTCTCATCATGACCCATCAACACAAATGTCAGAACATTCGAAGACTCCAACTATGAAAATCCCCCTTCTGCCATTGAAAAACCCAAAGCATTTTCTACAAGTAAATTTGCTGAAATTTAATTGTTGCACGTAAAGCTTTACTGACGACAAACAATAATGATACAAGTATCACTAATGATGATTTGAATACCCAATTAGTAGTAAACCCAATGATGACCATACTAATTACTACCTTCTTTCTTATTTTTGGTTCTTCTTATGTCTATTTCTCCCTCTCTCTGTCTTCAACTTTATCCAACTTTTGATGGCCCTCTATGATTGAGAAATGTCTGTCCAGCACAAGTAAAGCCATGAAATGTTATTGTGTACTTTAGTTATTTTGTCTGGTGCAACAGGGGAGGTGCAACTTGATAGTTCATGACATGTATGATGCGACGAATTGTTTGCTGATCTTTTAATATGGATCTTAAAATACTCTTGTTTTCTTATCATGTTTGAAACATCTATTGACATGTCTCAACCAATACTATGCATTTTGTTGATTATGGAACAAGTTGCACTATGATATTTAGGAATAATATCACCTACTCACCCATCTTTGTTTTTTTATTTTTTATTTTTATTGTTCTAGTCAGTGCGGATCCATGATTTTAGTTCAGGGGTGAAATAACAAATAATTGTTAGTTGATAGGGCGCAGCCAAATATATATATATATATATATATATATATATATATATATATATATATATATATATATATATATTTATACCCGAGCTAGTAACTAAAAAAAAACTACAACTAAAAGTACATTGCATATATAAAATTTTTAATTAAACTAAACAATTTTTTTAATGTTAGCAATTACTAATAAAATTGCATTGAAAAAAAAAAGTTAGCTCCAAGAGTATCGAACTTTGGTCGTTTAAAAAAAAATGTTAAACTTCCAACCACTACACCAACAAAGTCATATTGAAATAATTGAATAAACAATTATCATACTGTATTATACACCACAAATTTTTTTTTTCTACCTGAGCTAGTAACTAATAAAAAACTACAACTAAAAGTACATTGCATATACAAAATTGAATCCAGTCTTATCCCATTTTAAGCTAAAATAAGATCACAATATCGTAATCTTTGCAAGGACAAATGAATGTAATAACAAAAATATAAAACTAAAATCACAAAATAATTAGGATAAGTATCTAATTGAAGCTCAAAACATATGAAATTTGTGAATATAATAACAACCTAATAAATTTCATAGAAAAATGGTTTATGTGAGCCTCAAATTTTGTTTGAGTTGGCTAATGGTATGTATTTTCATTGAATTATATAATTATTATTTTAGATATTAATTTTAAATTTTTTTGGAGGTTTTATACCACTTGTGAACAAACAATTCATTTTTTAATGTTTGCAATTACATATAAAACAAAAAAATAGCGGCAAGTGACAATGACAAAAATAGTAATTGTCAATAACCATAAAAAAATCATAAGCTCCAAGATGATCGAAAAAAGGTTTTTCTTAAACTAAACAATTTTTTAATGTTAGCAATTACTAATAAAATTGCATTGAAAAAAAAAGTTAGCTCCAAGAGTATCGAACTTTGGTTGTTTATAAAAAAAATGTTAAACTTCCAACCACTACACCAACATAGTCATATCGAAATAATAGAATAAACAATTATCATACTGTATTATACATTATATGATTGATTTTTTTGTAAAGCTAAGTATTTATTAAAAATATTTTGAAAGTTTGAGTGGGGGCAGCCCCCCCCCCCCCCCCCCCTCCTAGTAGATCCGCCCCTGATTCTAGGTGTCAGGATATGGTTTTGGTGTATTCGGGCAAGGAGGGTTTCTACACCACCCAGCTCCTATTCGGGATTGGGGTCTATTATAGAAGTCTAGCTAAGGCAAGCGAAGACGACTTCCCATCAACTCAGAGTCCTCCTCAGGATTGAAAGCATGCACATAACACTGAAATCCAGTCTGACAAAAAATGGTTTCTTAAACAACCTAACTGTTACACAGAGTCAGGGAGCATCAAGGGAGTCCAGTCATCAAATGCCAAAAAAAGGCTTATGCATAAGTTCAACTTCTCTGAGAGACAATAATCACGTCACTAAGGGAATACAACCCAGATAAACAAAAGGTGACTACCTTACAACCAAAGAATGTGATTTCTCAAAATATGTCAAAATTTCACCGAATATTTTTTATTTTGAAGTTACTGAAATTTCTTTCGAAATTCGAAATATGTCAAAAATTTTCTTGAGAAAAGAAATAAATATTTTAATCTCTGTATATTTTAACATTTTATAATGTTATTTTAGTATCAAAAGTTTGTTATGTGATTGATTCTTATGTAATATTCAGTTTGTATGACACTATGAGTCGTGTGAGACTTTTACGTAGTATTTAAAAGATTAAAATGCATAATTTATATTGTTAAATTTGAAATCACGACCGAATTTTTTACGTTTTTCTACATAAAACAAAATATTTCTTAAAATCAGGGATCCGAAATTAACTCGAAAAACGAAATCACAATCCTTGCCTACAACTTAACCCTTACGAAAGATTAAGTTGTTACCATTGCAGACACAACCCTCAAATATGGTCTGAGGTGGTACAAAATTGGCAACCGGGGGCCCTGCAACAAGCCACAACCAGCTACAGCCAACTCACACGCTTGATCCGATCGACCAGATGAACTTGGGACAAGTATCAGGTTGATACAAATCGACTGTACCCTCCCGAAGGGATGAAAGGGGTGTCCATAAGTCAATGGCCCAATCCAGTGGACCATGTCCAACTCCATTCTGTCTCAAGATCCAGAATTCTAGTGCAAGGCAAGACATCAGAGTTAATCGAGAAGTGATGGAGGCAATCACTTCAGAGTTGGTTGCTAGTATTATCTCTGAGATTAAGCGCTCCAGGGCAGTGATAAGGCACCAACGCATAAACGACAGACTCATCCCTTGGGAGGGAGTCTGTATTTCTTCTTCGCAAAATGAGAAGAAATTACGAGATCTCAACAAAACGATTGGGTGCTCACCCAGAGCAGGTGACCATACATAACAACGATTCTCATCATGACCCATCGACACAAATGTCAGAACATTCAAAGACTCCAACTATTGAGATCTCCCTTCTGCCATTGGAAAACCCAAAGCATTTTCTACAAGTAAGAACATTACAGGAGATACGCTTTGCAAAAGATAATGCCTACAATGATGAAGAAACACCATTATATAGACATAATGGTTCACCAAACGGGCGCTTCAACATTAACTGTTGGCATTGAATACTATATGGGAAATGAGGAGACGACAGTTCCCAAGGAAACTACACAGGTTTACGTTCGTCCAATCAACGGGGCTGTATCCAGCCCCATTAATGGAGGGGGAGTAACAATACTCAACCGTCTCGCAATCTACGTTGTACACGTGCTACCATGTGATTTACGTCGTACACGTAGCATATTGCATTCAAGAAACCCTAGCTCTGACTCTACGAGCCCATAGGCTCGACCCACTATTCAAACAGTATTCTACCACGTGCCTTACATGAGCATTAGAAACATTAGTCATTCCTGACACACGAATCACACCTGCATATCACCAGGTGATTCAAGGTACTCTTGTTTCTTCATAACGCACTCCGCTCGCGGATACAGGCTCACACACCCTCAATTGGCGGAGCCCCTACCTGGCCAAGCAAGCTTAGTTAGCTTTGGCTGACGATAGCGACTTCTGGTTCACTCGGACACCTAGTCCGCCAAGTGCAGATGTCGATGGTTTAGGAAGTGGGAGTCTAATCAGTGCTGTCACACCCGGTGACGATGACTCGCCTGGGACTGTTGCACCCTTCGCGGACAACGGTCGTCGAACCCGATCAGGTAAGCCTAGATGGTGATAACATGGCATGACAGCTTCTGATCAAAGCTCATACCTGTAGCCCCACTGCGCGGGTGTAGATGGTTTTGAAGGTGGGAGTCTAGTCAGTCTCGAACTGATTTCGACGGCTCACCACGGGACCACTGCTTTTCTACAGACTATGGTCGCTATATTACCAACCACAAACTTGTAGCCCCCACTGTGCGGGTGTGAATGGTTTGGAAGGTGGGAGCCTAGTCAGTCTCGAACTTATTCTGACGGCTCGCCACAGAGACCACTGCTCTTCAGCCTGGTCGTTGAATCCCCTAGTCTCAAACTGTAATCCGCCACGCGCGGGGGTAGATGGTTTGAAAGGTAGGAGACTAGTTAGTCCCAAATTGATGTCGACGCCTCGCCACAGGATCATCTTTCTTCAACAGGCCATGATCGCTGAATCCTCGTTCCCCGAACTTGTAGTCCACCCTGCTCGAACATAGATGGTGCAGAAGGTGGGAGCTCTAGGCAGCTTACCACACGACCACTGCTTTCTTTCGAAATAGCGGCCGCAAGATTAATCACAGCTCAAGCAGCATTTTCATGCTCACATGGACTAACATTCTATTACCAGCAAAAGACGCTCATGCCGACCCATAAATCGTCCCGCCAACATGCGAACAAGTGCTACATGGAATGCTAGCCCGAGCTTGCGAAACTTGACTCGGAACAAACGCTCTAATTCAAAGACAACACATGTGCTCAATTATCATAGTTCACTTATGCCATTAAATGCGACCGACAATCAGATAGACAAAATGGTCAAACATAGCACGTTTCTCAACCATCCGCCGAACGCCCATTATCGGGCGTGACTAAGCAACAATGACTCTGAGTCACTTGCAACGTAAATGGTCAAACTCTCAACAACAGATAGACAACTCGACTTCCTATTAACCCAACCAGCTATGACAAAGTAAAACGGCAAGGCGAAATAGGAAGCACACAATAGAGAAAACAAGCATAAAATGGATACAAACGAGCATAAAGTGTATAAAGTCTATTCCTTATCAGGAGAGGGTACAGAAATAGAAGAGCTAAGCTTAACGGAGGAGGAAGCAGGAGTTGCGTCTGTACGCACCACAATCTGAACATCATGATCCAGATCACCCTATTCGTCTAACGATGCAGAAACCACTTATAAGTCTACATATGACATCTTCTTATAGCGATCAAGGTCCCATTCCGGATGCTCCTCCTTCATCAGTGCCAACAACTCCAATCTACCATGTACAATCCAGCAGAATTCACACTTGCCTTGTTCCTAGAGAAGTTGTTCCTCACGAGCCTTCTTATTAGTGAGTTCGCGGTCCAAAAGCCCCATCTTGCCTGTCAGCGCATCGACCTGAGACTGTTCTGAAGTCAAACTACTATTTACAACACTGTGCTCATGTAACTCCAATTCAAGCTGGTCCTCGGCCTTTCTTGCCTCTCGAGCATTGAATTCCAAATCGGACTCTAACTGTTGTCTCTGAATAGCCAATCAATCTCCTTTAAGGCATTCTCCTCAGTGAGAGACTATAATTCAGAACGCGCCTCAACCGCAACTTCCTGTGCAATCTTCAGGTCATGATGGGTTAGATCCTACTCCTGCTTGAATCTGTCCCTCGCGGACACTACCTCTGCTAGGTCAGACTCAAGGGCTTCCAGACGAACCCTCTGAGTCTCAACGACAATGGCCGACTGATCCGACCTCCTCTCCACAGCATGTTTCCTTAGCAGCTCAATTTCATAAAGCTCGTCAGAATACAACCTCTGCATGTTCAAGAACACACGCTCCATGGTGTACACCCTCTCACGAGTTGCCTCGACTTCCATCCTAACGACGACCACCTAGCTCAAGTGAGACATTCCTAGCATAAGGTAATTCAAACCCTTATCCATATGCCCTCATCGGGTTTTGAAACGTGATACATCAACCAGCTATGATGCTTGCTTATATGTTTCTTCGAAGCATAATCCATATCAACCTCCTGGTGCCAGACCTGAGTGCTCATATTTACTAAGTTCGGGGCAAAAAAACTTAACCGCGCATCCGGATGAAGCTCTCCCGGATGAGGAATTACGCTGGCACCACCCTTTGTAGCCTCCACTGCTCCCAGACCCTCCTCCGCAACCTTTCCTTTGTCACCAACAACTGACCCCTTAGTGCGAGACAACTTAACAAGACCTGAAGGAAGATAATTAGGAAGCGAGTTGTCCAACGGACCCTCCATCACCTTGAGATGCGGCCTGGAACGAGACGGTGAACAATGCGGACTGTGAGAAACTTGGCATGTGTCACCACGACCACTATCAAACAACCCCCCAGTGGGACGATTGGATTCCAAAACCTTAGGCGGATCCTCATCAGAACCTTCTATCACAATAGTCTCGGGCGGGTTGACACCAATAGAAGCCGCCATTGCAGCCAGCATCAGCTTCTCGCTCAGAGCTTCTACCTTCGCGACACTAAGATTCGATGGATCTTCAATCCCTGCTAATCGCAGTTGGTCACTCTCTCAGGCGGATACATTGACCTTCGCCTTGACAGGTCGATTAGGCTCTCGCTCTTCACTTACTGGAACGGATAGTTTGGAAGACGACATAGTTCTAACATGAGACTTCTTCGAACTCACAAAGCAGGCGAGCGTCTCAAACAACCTCTCCGTGTCAAACAAAACAAGAGCCTTGACTCCGGCGACTTTCCTTTTCCTAGAAGGGGTCCCACCTTCAGACTTAACTCGCGACGATCGGTAAAGAGATGGGGCCTCATGCCAGTTGTCCCACAGCCCACAGCAAATAAGGTTAGTAACACATATGACCTCTACCACATTCTTTGTTGGCAAGTCACAGAATTTCTCCATAGTGCGCTGCTCTGGGTAAGAGGAGTGGAGGGAAATCGTCCTACGAGAGAACACAAACAAGAATTAGCATACAATCAAGTGTAATGGAATCAAAGGATAAAACTACACTTACGAAGTGGTTTGAAATCTCGTTCGAGCGGGTGACCTACTTTGAGTCTGCAAGAGCCAAGAAGCAGTACTTCTACCAAGACTTGAAATCATCCAGCAAGTTTTCGAAGCAAGCCAACGACGTCATCTTACAAACGACATGATCATTCAGCCTAGGAAAAGTCAACAACTGGATCACCCGCGGGGCGACGCGGACGCCAGCTTCATTCACTCTGATCAAAATAAGAAGAACGATCCTATATATACCCATTAGGTACCAACTGTACATGAGGGATTCCAAGAAAATCTAAGAAGTCCAAAATCACGTCAAGAATAGGAAAACGGACTCCAGTTTGGAGCATCCCACGGTGCAAACAAATAAACCCCTCCTGCGGAAACATGGGCGTCTGATCATCCTTCAGAACAGACAGTTGTAGGTCCCAATTTCAGCCAGGCCAGATTCAGAATGTAACATGTCTTCGAAAAACTCAAGGCCCTTGGCTAAGATTGCGTCATCAAGATGGTTTTGGTGAGTCATGAAGAAGATGAACAAATCTTTTCAATTAGAAGATGAACATAGAAAAATCTCTAAAAGTAAAGAAAATAGAAGAGTTAGTTTCCGCACAGAGGATGAACTAAATAGGGATTGGGTTCCCGCCTTTTCTCCCTTGAACTGATGCACATTCAATTAATGAAGTGCGCGGCTCAAGCAACGATTCAGACTCAATCATCATGAGCGACGTATCTTTTCAGGAAGTGACTTAGCGAATCGATGTGATGGCCCAATAACTCGGGGGGAGTAGCTGATGATACACCAAAACGGTCCCAACTCTGCACTGTACACGTTTCATGATGATCTCAAGGAATAACAGGCCCTAGCGTTAGCCCAACACTGATCAGACCCAAGCGGTTCTAAGCCCGCTCAATGCAGTCCACCAGACATATTCTAATTCTCACAGCCTCCTAAGCTCACACATCTCACAACTATTCTCAATACCCATAAGCCTGCTAAGGTAAGTATCTCGAGGATCAGCTTTGGACGGGTAATTACGACAGCTCTTTGCTTCCAACTAGGAAGCAGATTCCAAGTATGTATCACATATGGAGACTTCTACCTATTGACTACTCTCGGAACGAGAACTATCTCCCGAGTATCTAGGAGCATAAGGCTAACAGGGTCTCCACGAAGATCTTCTTCCCTAAACAACACAACTCCTAATTAGATAAGGATCTCCACGAAGATCTTCTTCCCTAAACTATGCCATCGATGAACTGGTCGAGCCAGGACTCCTGCGCTATAAATAAGACAGAAGGTTGGTAACTTGAGGTACGCTACAAATTCCATGTTTACAACATTACACCTTCCTCAGATCCTTGTCTGACTTTAGCATCGGAGTGTCATCGACCACCACAATGGTTGTTCGTGGCTCACGTGCGTTCCTTGTGTAGGTCAGCAAGTTTGCAGGTCAAGGCCAAAGCAGAGAGCGAAAAATGACTGCATCACCTGGGTCAGCACCAATAAAAAGTTTCAGAATGGCCTAAAAAAGACGGACATTGGTACATTCGAGTTGCTCTGCATTTAGACTGCTAGGGTTTTGCACCCCGACGTAGTGAAAGAACTCCCCATCAATGGGAGACATTGAGGCCAAAGGACGAGGAGGTGGATTGTCGGACTCAGGCAATGCCTCTTCAGAAGCATGGTAAGGTACCACTGATCATGAATGTTCTACAAGCTCCCTTTCCATGGTAGACAACGAAGTTGGAAGAGCTGCCTGGGCAGTCCCTACTTTAACCTTCTTGGACTTACGAGAGGGACAAAACAACTCCTCCACAACCTTCCTCTTGGATGGACTGGGTATCTTCATAATTTTATTTTTCTGCACTCCGAATGTTCAGGAACCAGAAGAAGAGCCAGTTGGAGCAGTAAGTGTGCTACCCACCCTACCAGCCTCATCGAGAACAAACCACCCCGCTCGATGAATTAGTGTTTGAGAGTGTCCGGGCATGAGTAGTAGAGCGAGGAAGCTGGCTCTAGTTCTCTCCTCCTCAAGGGAAAAAACAACAGATTCGTGCCCCCAGTTGAAAAAACAGGTGGCACATCAAACAACAACAAGCATTACACTAGAAACATCAAGTAAAAGAAGTCATAGAACTTACTGGGGTTCTTGAAGATGCAATACATCTATTGACTACCATGGTTGAAGTATCCAGACATCACAAAAGAAAAATATTAGTACCACTCTTAGTTCTTCGTGTCGTCGAGAAGCCCCTAAAACAAGCGGGTTTCACCAGCCAGCAGGTAGCATGATTGCTCGTCCTGATATGGGCCATGAAATCAATCACCCTAGGCAACAGGTGAGCCCAAAACCCTTCCCCCTAGCCAAAGTGGCAATCAAAATCTTTCACCCGTTGGGTGTCATTTGAGCTGGAACAATACCATGGTATGATAGGAATTTCCAAATGGCTCCAGGAATAAGGAAGCGCAGGCGCACTCTAAACATGGATTTATGCAAAGTGAGGTGACCCTCCCTTGGGGTTAGCAGAGACTCGCCTTTGTCCAGAAGCGTCAACCTCATATCATTAGGGATCTGATACTGATTGCGAAGATCGATGAGATCCCTATCTAACATCAAAGGCGTCCCAAAAAACTCAACACAAGATGCTATCCGATCAGGCAAAAATCGTGTAGACATGATTGAATGAAGGGTTGTACTTAACCTGACTGGAGAGGATTCTTGGCAAATCGGAGAACAAACGGGAACTCTGGAAGGGAAAACGGTCAAACTCCCCCAAAGAAGGTCTATATAGACTTGACTTGCAAGGGAAGCATCGCCAAACCCTTGCATAAACATTAAATTCTATGTAGAAGCCGAAAAAGGTGCCGAAATATACCATCATGACACACGTAGACCCCTACGCTCAATCAGTTAGTGGCCTAATATGCAGACCCACTAACTAGGGGGAATAACTGATGAGACATCAATCAGCCATGCGATGGCAGTCGTACATGTGGCATAGGCCAACCCTAATACGAGCCTCAACGCAGACCCAAACTCAAACCACTGTCAGCCCATAAGTCAGGTGTCGAAGCCCAAATCACACCAGCCCACGTGGCACGAATCTTGGAGCTTGGTCCAGGACAATAAGTCCCGAACATAGATTTTTAAGCTACCATAGGCTCGAGATCCTCTCGCACAAATCAACTCTTCAATCAATCAAACATTGGGTCCTAGACAGAGCCAATCATCAAAGAAACTCAGTCATGCACATGTAAGATTCTAGGCGAGATCTCCTCCCTCCATGACACCCTTGATAGCAGGGACAGTTATGGAGGGAACACTCGCTACTTAATGTGAGAACAAGGAAGAAGAAATGTATGCATACACATTGCTAATTTCATTTAGTCTTCATTTTTCCTTGCACCATTGCCTAACTTAAGCATCGTAGTTAGGGGTGGGCACGGGACGGGATGGGACGAGATATGCCCATCCCGTTCATACGGGATCGGGACGGGACGGGATGGGAAAAACCTCATCCCGACCTCGTCCCATCCCAAACGGGTTCGGGACGGGACGGGACGGGATCAGCGGGAACCCTGGACTGCTGGAAGCCTGCTACTGCTGCTGGAAGCCTGGAAGGCCTGCTGGAAGCCTGCTGGGCCTGCTGGAAGCCTGCTGGGCCTGCTGGGCCTGCTGCTGGAAGCCTGCTGCTGGAAGCCTGGAAACCTGAACATTTTATGCAAATGTTCATAAAATAAATAAATAAGTAAATAAAAATATTAATAATTAATATTAAAAAATTATTTCGGGACGAGACGGGATTGGCGGGATTGAAAATCTCCATCCCATCCCATCCCATTCTAGATCGGGACGGGACGGGATCGGGATGAAATTATTCAATCCCATTAAGACCCGGAAAAATCGGGACGCGACGGGATGGGATCGGGACGGGAACGGGATCGCGGGATGGGATGCCCACCCCTAATCGTAGTGCCTCGGCCACCACAACGGTGGTCCTTGGCTCACTGTTGAGCGTTTTGCAAGTTCAAGATTAGCAAGAATGGATTTGGACGCATCAAGTACCAAAGTCATGGTAAGGTCTTAGTCTTTATTAGATACATTGGAATTGAAAAGTTTCAATGGACTTTGTTTTGGCTCAAACTTGGCAACCAACACAGAGAGTGGAAATTGAATACTTGACCCAATTTATTTCAATAAAGCAGAGACTTAATGTTTCGTTAATCCATTGTAGTGAAGTGCTATAGCTTATTCTTTTTATATAATATTTCTTACCACTCTATTAAAAAAAAGCACAAGTCTTTGCATATGAAGTAATTCAACTTAAGTAGAAGCCAGAATTGAGAAGCAGAGAAATAATGGACACCATAGCCCTCGCTGTGATCCTGCTTGTAACATCAGTATGCCTCAGCCTCTTTAATGTAAAACCAACAATGGGAGCTGATACGAGTCGACCACAGAGTAACAAAATAAATTATGGAGCTATAGCAAGAGATAGAGCGCAGCCTTGCGGTGCAAAGAATCCACACGATTGTCTTCCTCCTCCATCAAATCCTTATACCAGAGGTTGTTCCTAAACCGATCATTGTCGCTCGGAGCACTCTGAGCTCTGAACTTTCAATTTTCTATTTTCGTCTTCTTGAATGTTGACTGTTCTGTGGTAGTTTTGCTTCATATATTTCTTGCATGCTCTGAACTTTCAATTTTACTCTGTACGTCTTCTTGAATGTTGACTGTTGTGTGGTAGTTTTGCTTCGTATGTTTCTTTCTTCTCCCAGTTCATTTGTAGGCCTCTTTGAGTTAATGATATATTGAAGTGTTTTAGTCATCTACTTGGCTATCAGATCAAAGTGTACTACGTGCGTGGTGCATCTAGTCTTAAACGAAAGTCATCTCCATTTGGAGCAAATAACTACTATTCAATAATCATCTTAGATCAATTTATCGGTGCAGAAACCAGTATACACAATTTTCTTCTATTGATTACCCCTCGCTTTGATAGAACTTTTAATCCATATCCTTTCATCATTCTCCACTATATTTGTATAATATGCACCTCACATGCATATACAGACAAATAATAATAAAAATGTGTTCTTGAAAAGATAAATAATAATTTTTGTGTGCATACTACTTATTCCAATGCTCCTTTTATCCACCCCATTTACTATTTTTCACTAAACCATCCGGCAAAAAAAGGTGTAAGGTTGTGATGGGATCAGGGGAAATATCACAATGTTATTAGGGAGGAGTCACCAAATTATACGATTCTTAAGTGATATAAGACACATATACCCCTACCACTTACGGCCAGCATCTAACGGCGGATCCATGATTTTAGTCAAGGAGGGGCGAAATGGCAAGGGATTGTTGGTCGATAATAGAAGTTATTAGGGGTAAAACAATACATTTTTCTACTCCGAACCCAAGATTGTGAATTCGCAAAATTTCGTAAAATATGAAATTTCGCAAAATATTTCTTTTTTGAGGTCTCAAAATTTTTTGAAGTGCAAAAAAAAAAATCGTAAATTTTGACATTTTCGTGTGAAACCCAAAAAGTTATGAAGCAAATACATTTTTACGATCAAAATATTTCGTAGAATTTGATATTTTTGTTGTAGAACCCAAGTTGTGAAGCAAATTACATTTATAGGGATACTTAAGTATTTAAATTTTCTTTAATCTATTTAATGTATTAATTAGGTTAATTTACTTGTATCTTATTTGTCCACATATTTATATATGTTTGACATACACTCAGAATTTGTACATTTTTTATATTTACAAAAAATATTTTATCAAGTTTCTCTTAAAATGAAGAGACCGAAATTACTTCGAAAAACGAAATCACGATCCTTCATTCGGACTGATAAATGAACAATAAAATTTTATTAACATCTATAAGTCAACACTAAAATCAAATATAATTCTAATTGCATTTTTGTGAACATAATCTAGTATTGTGCATTTTTCTGTACAACTATAAAAAAATACATTATATATATATATATATATATATATATATATGTATGTATGTATTTTTTTAAGCCAAATTGTGGTTAAGTCATCGATAATTTAACGAAGGCAAACAAGCTAAATAACTAGTGATGTAGTCGATTCCTGCTCTCATTCCTTGCCTTTACCTAGACCTGCACAAGTACACACGTGAGCCAAAGACCACCGTGTGGCGGCCAATGACACTCCGATGCTTAAGTTAGATAAGATTTAGGAGAGGCTTACAGTTGTAAATTGGGTTTTTGTAGCGTACCTTAGTTCATTGACCTTATCTCCCTTTTATAGTGTGAGAGTCATTGTTTGGCTAGGCCTTCGGTGCCGTAGTTTAGGAAAAGAGATCTTGCTGGAGATCATTTCCTAATTGGGAGCTGTCCATGTAGGGTAGTTTCACTACACGACTTGTGCTCCTAAATCTGCGGGAGAGATTTCTCTTTCTGAGTGTTGTCCATGCAAGAAAGTTTCATTGCCCGACTTATACTCTAGTATTTATTTCCTAGTTGGAACCAATGTATTGTTGGCCTGCCTATCTTGGGTCGATCCCCTAGATACTTGTCATATCAAGGCTTATTCTTGCCTTATCAGAGCTTACAAGTATTGGGCTTGACCGCATGACGTGTAGGCTTAGTGGTGCATTGCAATTTGGATCTGACCTTCTAGATCCAGCCAATAATTGGCTTAATGTTGTTTGAGCCTTGCTAGATTGGGCATGAAATCAGGCCTGATGTGTTATGTTAACGAGATTATCATGATACATGTACATTGCTGATCAGAAGACGGTTTGATGTATCATCAGCTACTACCCCGAGTTGTTAGGTCATTTCATCGGTCCACCAAATCATTTCATGAAGCAATTGTCTAGTCATGATGGTTGAGTCTGAGTTGTTTCCTCGAGCGGTGAGTTTCATTAATTGGGTGTGCATCTGCTTGAAAAAAAGAAAGGACGGGAGTTCTATTTTCTATATAGATATCCTCTCTGTAGAATTTGGCTTATTTACTCTTTCGATCTCAGAGACTCTGTTCTGTCGTACTGCATTTTGTGTTTTTTGACTTTGTTCAGCTTTTGTATTCGAAAACTTGTACTATCTTTCATGGCAGGCCAAAATCAGCTTTCTGATGAATTGTTCGCTAAGGGCCGCAAATTCTTTGAGGAGAGGTTGCATTTTGTGAGGATAAAGCAACTCTGGATGCATTTCGTGACATGCCTCATCTGCGAATAGAAGGTATCATTTAGTCTTCTAATGTCAAGTGCAACGGACTGTGGGCTCATTGGCATGGGGCTCCCACTCTTTTTAGGGTTTTGAAGTCAAAGCTCGAAGGTGTGTCTGCTTCGAGGAAGAGGAAACTTCCCAAGATTAAGGTTTCAAGCTCTTCAAGGAAGGCAGAAATAGATGAGGTGCTTCATTTTCCCATGCGCTTGAAGAGACCACGTGATTTGTCTAGATCTGTAAGTAGGCGCTTGGCTTCGTCCGAGGGACGTGACTTTGTCGGGCAAGTGCTTGATTCATCCGCCAAGGCAGCGATTACTATTTTTTAGGGGCGTGATGCTCAGGCCAAGGCCTCTATCTTCCTTCCTAACTTGGAGAGGGAATATATGCCAATAGTGGGCATGGAGGATGTAACCAAACTGAGTACAAACCAGGCAGAGTTTCTGAACAAAATGTTGTTGCAGGTGAGGGTGGAAGCTTCGTCTAGTCGTCCATTTTCAATGAAGGACTTTGAGCTTCGCCTTTTTCTGAATCATGAAATTGTTGAAGAGTCGTTCGATCGTCGACCTTATGGTGAAGGGTCCTCTTCGCGTCATCCACATTGTCCTCCATTTCATTCCTATCCCCACATTGAATTGACGATGGGTCCAAAGAATAACTTGCTTCCCTCTTCCCCATCAACTGATGAATCGTCGGATGAAAGAGAAACAGTTGTTGCGGGCAAAGGGAAAGTTGTGGATGAAGGCCCAGATGTAGTGAAGATAGTCAAGGGCGGTGCTGGAGTGATTCTGGACTCGAAGGATCTCCATCCAGATGCGCGGATCAGTTTGTTTGCTCGAGAAGTAGTAAGGATGAGCAACTAAGCTTGGTATCAAGAGGTTGACATTTCGTATGCTTCGAGGAAGCATATTAACATGTGGAATGACTGGCTGGCAAATTGTGTTCCGAAGTCAGTGGGAAAGATGCTTGGAGAGCGTATGGATAAAAGGCAGAAACATTTTGTGCTGAGGATGTCATACCTGAATCAAGTGGCTGCAGCTGGAACTGAAGTTGAGGCCGCTCGTGAGAGTGTATACTATGGTGTGAGTATTTGAAAACTTGCAGAAGTCATACTCTGATGCCCTTTACGAGATTGAGTCGTTGAGGAAACAACTTGAACCTTACTTAGATACTAGAGCGGAGTCCTAGTGCACAAGATCGGATGCTTAGAAGGTATGTTTGGAAATGCTTGAGTCTGACCTGGTAGGGACAATGTCCCCAAGGGATCGGTTCAAGAAGGAACTGAACCTTGTCCATCGTGAGTTGCAGCTCGCTCGCGAGACTGTGGCTGGAGTGCAGGTTGAACTGCAGGCTCTGCACATTGAGAGGGCCAAGAAAGAGTCTGAATGGATTGTCTGATGTCAGAAGTTGGAAGCTGACGTTGACTTTAATGCCAAGAGTGTGCAGACCGCTAAAGAGCAGCTCATTATGGCATAAAATGAGCTAAGTACTGTTAATGATAAGTTGGGTGCCGAGCAGTCTAAGACTGACATGTTGTCGGGCAAGTTGGAGCTGGAGCTTGCTGAATCAAGGGTGCGCGAAGAGAAGTTTTTTAAGGCCCAGGGCACGTTTGAGTTCATTAGAATCGTGCATGGAAGGCTGGAACTATTGCATCTGATGAAGGAGGAGAATCTCGACTGGGATCTCTCCTGTTATAAAGATTGCATACACAGAGTTTGGAGTGGTCTCCGATTCGTTTGAAAAAGAATGTGACCCTGATGAGGGTGATTGAGAGGCAGCACATACAGATGTGTTTCCTGCTTCTTCTCCTGCTAAGTCCGGCTCTGTTGTATCTGACTCTCTTCCTAATGAGAAGTGAACCTTGCATTTTATTTTTGGCTTGCAAAAAATTAGTACTCTGTACATGTTCATTTTTCCTTTGCTTTTCTGCTAGCTATTACCTGTTTTGTCTCATTTTGACATTAATTGTCAGATGAGAGGCTCTGCTAGGCTAGGAAGCTTTATGATTTATCTGTTGGCGAGAGTTCTGACTACTTGTGCTGCGATAGATTGTGCAATTCTAGTCAAAATCCTTTTAGAGATCGAGAAGTGTAATTCACCCTTTGTCTGGCAGTTTGAATGTATGTTGAACTAGCAGTTGTTGTTGTTATTATAATCGAATTAGTCAAACTGTGGTCCCAGCATGTGCACTGTTGTATATGATTGGACAATAGTCCTCGCGAGTCATTTGAGTCGAGTTTCTATAGCTCTGACTTGACTTCTGATTCGTATTTATCTGCTATTCGTGGAATAGGTTTAGTTGGACCAGAGGTTGTTATAGCCAGTTATAACTGACTAAACTGGGGTTAGGTTTGGCAAGCATGGTGGTCCCTGGCAAGTCATCTTGATCAGGCGTCGAGGGCACTGACTAGACTCCCACTTTCCAGCCCATCTTGATGCGTTCTTGGTGGACTAGGAATTACAGCAAGCCAGAAGTTATCATCAACAGTCGTTCTGACTAAAATTTAGCAGGGTTCGACGATCATTGTCTATAGTTGGCCAATGATCCCTAACAAGCCATCGCGTTCAGGCATCGTCCCGCTGACTAAGCTCCCACTTTCTAGGCCGTCAGAATCCGCGTGTAGCGAACTAGGCTTCGAACAGGCTAGAAGTCATTGTCATCAGCGACCACTGACTAATTTTTGGTCGGGTTCGGTGATCATCGTCTGCGTACGAGTGGTGATCCTTGGCAAGTCATCTTAATCAGACGTCAAGAGCGCTGATTAGACTCCCACTTTCTAAGCCGCCAGAATCTGTTATTGGCGGAATAGGCTTCAAGCAGACCAGAAGCCTAGTCATCGGTCGTCACCGACTAAGCTTTGGTCGGGTTTGGTCACTATTGCCAATGTTTGGACAATGATCCCTGTAGAAAAAGTGTACCAAAGGCGTTTTTAGTGTTATCATCATCATTATCATTGTCCGAGGAACTAATGAATGAAAAACATCATTATCATTGCCAATGTTTGGACAATGAGCCTTGGCAAGCCATCTCGATTCATACTCTCCTTCCTCACCTTTAACTAGACCTATACAAGTAGACATCGTGAGCCAAAAACCATCGTGTGGCGACCGATAGCACTCCAATACTTACGTTAGATAAGGCTTAGGAAAGGCTTAAAGCTGTAAATTGGGTTTCTGTATTATAACTTAGTTCATCGACCTTATTTCCCTTTTATATTGTGAGAGTCCTTGTTTGGCTAGGCCTTCGGTGGCGTAGTTTAAAAAAGATCTTGCTAGAGATCATTTCCTAGTTGGGAGTTGTCCATGTAGGGTAGTTTTCCTACACGACTTGTACTCCTAGATATGCGGGAGATGTTTTCTTTTCTGAGTGTTGTCCATGCAAGAAAGTTTCCTTGCCCGACTTATACTCTAGTATTTGTTTTCTAGTCAGAACAAATGTATTGATGGCCTGCCTGTCTTGGGTCCATCCCCCAGATACTTGCCTCATCAGGGCTTACGAGTATTGGGCTTGACCGCGTGACGTGTAGGCTTAGTGGCGCATTGCCATTTGGATTCGACCTTCTGGATCCTGCCAATAATGGGTTTAATGTTGTTTGGGCCTTAATTGATTGGAGTGCAATCAGGCCTACTTTGTTCTGTTGACATGACTGTTGACATGATTGTCATTACACGCATACAGTGCTGATCAGAGGATGGTTTGATGTATCATCAGCTACTCCCCCGAGTTGGTGGGCCATCTCATCGGTCTACCAAGTCATTTCATGAAGCAACTGTGCAGTCATGATGGTTGAGTCTGGGTTGTTTCCTTGAGTGGCGAGTTTCATTAATTGGGCATGCGTCTACTCGAAAAAAAGAAAGGCGGGAGTTATATTTTCGATATAGATCTCTTTTCTGCGGAGTTTGGCTTCTTTACTCTCAATCTTAGAGACTATGCTTTGTCATACCACATTCTGTGCTTTTTGACTTTGCTCATCTTTCGTGTTTGAAAGCTTGTACTATCTTTCATGGCGGGCCAGAATCAACTTTCTGATGAACTGTTCACTAAGGGTCGCAAGTTTTTTTAGGAGAGGTTGGTCTCCAAATCGGATCTGGAAGTCCTTCATAAAACAATGAGATTTCTGATGATCTAGTGTTCTGCACTCTGGTGCCGATCTGAAGCCATTGTCCCCTCCTGAGGGGTTTATCTGTCTTCACCAATGTATGCTTTAATCAGGTGTTCGCTTTCCTGTTATCGAGGAGATTTGGGAGTTCCTGGTGTACCTCGGCATTGCACCCACTCTACTAGTGTCGAACGGGTATAAGACTGTAATTGCAATTTTCATTAGCGCTAAGGATGCTGGTGTCCAAGTATCTTCGAGGGCGATTCAATTGCTTATTTTCCCTCGGATAAATGAGCATGTCGTGTGTAAGATGATGTCACCGATCTGCTTTGGCAATCTGCCTGATGATTTAAAATTCTAGCAGAAGTTTTGTTTCATGGCTCCTGTAGACTCGAAGTATTTTATGCTCACTGGTCATCCGATTGAGCGGGAATATAGACAATTGAGTAAGTTCAATTCTTTTTCTGGTATATATTGTGTTAACTGCATACCAGATTGAAGGGAAATTCCCAACTTCATCACTTTCTGCTGAGGATAAAATAACTCTGGATGTGCTTTTTGACATGCCTCGTCTGCGGATAGAGGATGTCATTAAGTCCTCTAATGTCAAGCGCAGGGGAATGTGGGCTCATTGGCATGAGGTTCCTACTCTTTTTAGGAGTTCGAAGCCAAAGCCTGAAGGTGAGTATGCTTCAAGGAAGAGGAAACTTCCCAAGATTCAGGTTTCAAGCCTTTCAAGGATGGCATAAATAGATGATGCGCTTCCTTCTCCTGCGTGCCTGAAAAGGCCACGTGTTTTGTCTAGATTTGTCCGCAAGCGCTTGGTTTCGTCCGAATGATGTGATGTTGTTGGGCAAGTGCCTGATTCGTCCGCCAGGGCAGAGACTGTTGTTTTGAGGGGCGTGATGCTAAGGCCCCTATCTCCCTTTCTGACTTGGAGACGGAGAATCTGCAAATGGTGGTCGTGGAGGATGTAACCAAACTGATTACCGAGCAGGCAGAGTTTCTGAACAAAATGTTGCTGCAGGCCGGCGTGAAAGCTTCGACTAGTTGTCCATTTTCAATGAAGGACTGTGAGTTTCGCCCTTTTCTGGATCATGAAATTGTTGAAGAGCCATCCAATCATTGACCTTATGGTGAAGGGTCACCTCCGCGTCGCCCGTACTATCCTCTATCTCTTCCTGTCCCCACATTGAATTGACGACGAGTCCAAAGAATAACTCGCTTCCCTCTTTCCCATCAATTGATGAATCAGTGCGTGAAAGAGAGCTGATTGTTGCGGGAAAAGGGAAAGATGTGGATGAGGGCCCAAATGCAGTGAAGACAGTCAAGGGCGGTACTGGGGTGATTCTGGATCCGAAGGATCTCTATCCAGATGCACGAATCAGTCTGTTTGCTCCAAACGTAGTAAGGATGAGAAACCAAGCTTGTCATCAAGAGGTTGACATTTCTTACGATTCGAGGAAACATATTAGCAAGTGGAATGACTAGTTGGCGAACCATGCTCCGGAGCAAGTGGGAGAGACGTTGGGAGAGTGTATGGATAAACGGCTGAAACATCTCATGTTGGGGATGTCTTACCTGAATCAAGTGATCGCAGCTAGAACTAAAGTAGAGGCCACTTGTGAGAGAGTGTATACTATGGAGTGAGTCTTTGCAAACTTGCAGAAGTCATACTCTAATGCTCTCTACGAGATTGAGCCGTTGAAGAAACAACGTGTAGCTTACTCAAGTACTGGAGTAGAGTCCTGGTGCACAAGATCGGAAGCTCAGAAGGTTTGCTTGGAAACTCTTGTGTCCGATCTGGCGGGGGCAATGTCTACGAGGGATCGATTTGAGAATGAATTAAACCTTGTCCGCCGTGACTTGCAGCTTTCCTGCGAGACCGTTGCTGGAGTGCGGGCTGAACTGTAGGGTCTGCACGTTGAGAGGGCCAAGAAGGAGTCTGAATGGATTGTCTGATGTCAGCAGTTGGAGGCTGACGTTGACTTTAATGCAAGAGTGTGCAGACCGCTGACGAAAAACTCCTTCTAGCACAAAATGAGCTAAGTATTGTTAATAATAAGCTCGGTGCCGAGCAATCCAAGATTGACATGTTGTCCGGCAAGCTGGACCGACTGGAGCAGGAGCTTGCTGATTCAAGGGTGCGAAAAGATAAGTTTCTTAAGGCTCAGAGCACGTTTGAGTTCAGTGGAGTCATGCATGAAAGGTTGGAGCTGTTGCATCTGATGAAGAAGGAGAATTCAAACTGGGGTCTCTCATATTATAAAGAGATTGCATACGCAGAGTTTGGAGTGGCCTCTGATTCGTCTGAAGAAAAAGGAAACCCTGATGAGGGTGATCGAGAGGCAACACATACAGATGTGTCTCCTGCTTCTTCTCTTGCTAAGTCCAGCTCTGTTGTATCCGGCTCTCCTCTTGATGTGGAGTTAACCTTGCATTTCCTTTTTGGCTTGCAAATGAATAATACTATGTACATGTTCATTTTTGGCTTTTCTACTAGTTTTTACCTGTTTTATCTCATTTTGACATTAATTGTCAGATGAGAGGCTTTGCTAGGTCGGGAAGCTTTATGATTGATATGTTGTTGAGAGTTCTAACTGTTTGTGTTGTGATAGTTCATTCAATTCTGGTCAGAATCCTTTTAGAGACCGAGGAGTGTAATTCACCCTTTATCTGGAGGCTTGGTTGTATGTTGAACTAGCAGTTATTGTTGCTATTATAAGCGAATTAGTCAGACTGTGTTCCCAACATGTGCAACGTTGTATATGATCGGACAATAGTCCTAGCCCGCGAGTCATCTAAGTCGAGCTTCCAGAGCTCTGACCAAACTTTTGATTCGTGTTTACTTGCTATTTGTGGAATAGGCTTAGTTGGACCAGAGGTTGTTATCGCCAATTATAACTTACTAAAAGGGGTCAGGTTTGGGGACGATGGTGGTCCCTGGCAAGTCATCTTGATCAAGCGTTGAGGTCACTGACTAGACTCCCACTTTCCAACCCATCTTAACCTGCTCTTGGCGGACTAAGAATTGGAGCGAGCCAAAAGTTATCGTCGTCAGTTGTTCTGACTAAAATTTGGAAGGGTTTGGCGATCATTGTCTATAGTTGGCCAATGATCCTTGGCAAATCGCGATCAGGCGTCGTCGCGCTGATTAAACTCCCATTTTCTAGACCGTCGGAATTCGCGCGCAGCGAACTAGACTTCGGGCAAACCAGAAGTCATCGTCATCAGCGGCCACTGACTAATCTTTGGTCAGGTTCGGCGATCACCATCTGCGTACGAGTGGTGATCCCTGGCAAGCCATCTTAATCAGACGTCGAGAGCGCTGATTAGACTCCCACTTTCTAAGCCGCCAGAATCTGTTATTGGCGGAATAGGCTTCAAGCAGACCAGAAGCCTCGTCATCGGTCGTCACCGACTAAGTTTTGGTCGGGTTTGTTCACTATTGCCAATGTTTGGACAATGATCCCTGCAAAAAAAAAGTACCAAATGCGTTTTCAGTGTTATCATCATTATCATTGTCCAAGGAACTAATGAATGAAAAACATCATAGGCGGTGAAATTACAACATGCATATGTACTTGAAATTAACTCCGACTGAAATTTCTTTCCAAACACAATCAAAGTGTGACTCTTGTTGAAACATTTTGCTTTAGGACACAAACAAATAAATTTTCTTGATTTTTCGTTTCCGACAAATTAAAATGGGTTGAATGTTAATTTAAACAATCTTGATGCTCCCTGATCCTTGGTGTTCAATTGTTTGGAAAGCTTGAGGTTCCTCTTTCGTTTCTTAAAGCCTTATAAAGAAGGAAGGAATTAACAGAAGGTTGCACATGTTTGGATTGCAAAACTATTTAGGCTTATCTAGATCTAAAATCCTATCTAGTAAAAGGTAAAGTGAAACCTGAAAACTGATATGTTGACACCCCTAATACTTTTAGCATATTAATTAGTAGAGCCAACTCATGACCACTTGGAGCACAAGGGGCATGAAAAATGTTGGGCACACATAAATCGTGCTGACTGCAACTCATAGCACCATTTAATACCGCCTCAATAAAATGTTTGATTAGCTGAATATGAATATAGGTTATCTAAAAAGGCCTCAATATATGCACTTAAATGAGATGCCTTGATATCTTTTCTTTGGACTAATAGTTTCGGTCAGACAAACAATATATGGGCTACGAAAAACGATTAGGCACCCTTGCTCGACTTTCATTGACTAAAAAATGTTATATTCATGGAATCAACTGAGAACACCATTGAATCAACCACAACTTCAAAGTCGACATGAAAGACCACAATCTCATTCGAGAGGAGTTTGCCAAATTCATGGGTGTATACCATGAGCGATTCATGCGAGATATAGGACCCTCGCTAGATGCCCCTACAACCTACTGTTGGCGTGGTTAGAATATGTCTCCTGTTAGCTTATTGTTTCCCATAATGTTTCCTATTAGCTTACTGTTTCCTATTAGATTAATCCTTATACCAGTATTGTTCCCTATTAAGTTACTGGTTCCTATTATTTTAATCCTTGTATACCAAGTCACCAATATTTCAGGATCTAGACTGATTTGTAGAGTTGTATATATACCCATGTATCAGTTGATTGTAAATATACAAATTATTCAATATATTTATCTATTTGTTTTGACATGGTATCAGAGCAGTGATCTTGAGATCTTGCTACGATATTGTTCATACGTGTCCTCGGATATACTCTTCATCGGTTTATTCCTTTTATTCTTTTTGTTGATGTCTTTTTCGGCCTTCTGAGATATGGGTTCACTACCACCATCTACACCATCAAGCTCCAACATGATTTCGAGTGTTCAACCTATGGGTTTTGCCACCGCAATCCTGTATGGTGTGAAACTTAATGGAACCAATTATTTTCTTTGGTCTCAGGTTGCTGCAACCTTCATTGTAGATAGAGGAGAGTCAGGCTATATCAATGGAAATCAGTTTGAACCTTCAATTGATTATCCGATATATGAAAAGTGGAGCATGGAGAATGCTCTTGTTAAAGGTTGGCTCATCAGTGCCATGGAACCCGATGAACCTATTTGTTCGTCTACCCACGACAAAACATATTTGGGATGTTGTATCTCAGACCTATTACGAAGGAGCTGATAGGTCAATTATCTGTGATCTCTCTCGCCAAGCTATAAATGAATCATGAGAGTAAAACGGTCTCTGCATACTATGCTAATTTGTGCACAATATGGAAGGAATTGGATTACCGAAATCCAATTGTCTTCACACAGCCTGATGTTATAAGGACTCAACATAAGGAAATAAATGCAAAATGTGTTTATGTTTTTCTGGCTGGCCTTGATGACTTGTATGATAGTGTTCGAAGTGATATCCTTCGTACAAAACCTTTTCCAAATCCAAAGATCGCCTTCGCTATTGTTAGAAGGGAGGAACAAAGGAGGCACACTATGTTAAACATCCATACTGGCTCTAGTATGGCTATGGCTATGGCTACTCAAACTTCACTGACTCTAAACCGACATGTTTCTTCCAAAGTTTTTGGCATTAATGAAATTGTGGGAATCCTAAATATGTTGTTGACAATTGCTTCAGAAAGCATGGATACTTGGATTGGTGGGATAGTTTAAATGATCGCAAATCTCGTGAAGGACGTGATTGGCATAATCGGAAAGATGGTGACAATAAGGAGGGAAAAGTTGTGGTGATGGTCTCACCAACCAACTCACCATTGACTGTCGTTGAGCGTGGTAGTGGTTCTTTGCTTGACTCTCATGTGCTTGATCATCCATTAGGTAACATCGGTCTTGTTTTGGCTACTTCTACTTCTGCCAAAGACTCTAGATGGATTATTGATTAAGGTGCTACTGATCATATGACTTTTGATCAGTCACTCTTACAGACTACGAGCACGCCACATAGTTCACTTGTGGCTAATGCTAATGGAATCCTCTCCCTTGTCACTAGTGCAAGCACTGTTGTTCTATCGTCGTCTTTATCCTTGGATAATACATTGCTTGTCCCTTCACTCTCCAATAACCTATTATCTGTGCCTCAAGTTATTGAACAATTAAATTGTCTGGTACTAATAATCCCAACCGGAGTACAAGAAGCCTTGAATGACCCTAAATGGGCAGAAGCCATGGATGAGGAAATGCAAACTCTAGAAGAAAATCAAACATGGGACCTTGTGAAGTTGCCAGAAGAAAGAAATTTGTTGACTGTAAGTGGGTGTTTACGGTGAAACATAAGCCAGATGGTACTATTGATCGGTATAAAGCAAGGTTAGTGGCTCGTGGTTTTACTCAAACTTATGGTGTTGACTATCAGGAGACTTTGGCACCTATAGCAAAGTTTAATATTGTTTAGGTCTTATTATCTATTGCTGCAAATTTTGATTGGCCTTTACAACAGTATGATATAAAATAGTTTTTTTTACATGGAGATTTACTCGAAGAAGTTTATATTAGTATGCTGCCTGGATACAATGTTTCTGATAATACTAGTTTGGTATGTAAGTTGAAAATGGCTTTATATGGTCTTAAACAATCACCGAGAACATGGTTTGGCAGGTTTCAACTAGGTATGAAGAAATATGGCTATGGGCAGAGTAACAATGATCATACATTATTTCTGAAAAAACAAAATGGTAAGATAATGACACTAAGTTGAAAGCATATTTGGCATCCGAATTTGATATGAAAAATCTTGGAGATCGTAAGTATTTTTGGGCATTGAAGTTACCTGGTCTAAGAAAGGAATATTTTTGTCACAACTAGGGGTGGGCAACATTCTCGATCCATTACATTCTGTTCTTGATTGGTATGGTTCCGTTCCGTTTCAAACCATACCAAAAAGGTTTCGAGTATTTTCATCTCAGTCCCGATCTCGGACCGGTTGAAATTAGGATGGGACCATTACTAGAAATGTTGTCCCAGTTCATCCCGGACCATTCCGGTTATTATATGGACCTACTTCAAACCCAAGCCCATAGCAAAGTGAGTAAATGAAAAACCTAAACCTAAATTTTCTTTTTCATTTCTCCTCCTCCTCTCTCCATCGCCTCTTGTCCTCTCCCTCACCTCCACCTCCACCTCCACCTCCATCTCACCACCAGCCCTTAACCATAAATCGGCTACCAAGGATGTCGGTTGTTCACCATCAATCGAGTACTAAGCAGGCAAGCACCACTGGTTTTACGAAGCAGCCAAGCCCTTGATTTTTGTTGGTTGCCTCCTGAGATCATATTTATTTGAGTGATTCTAAATGTCGAGGAAACTGGCGAGGGAATTGGCGAGGGAGGGTGCCTCGCACGTGCCCAACTTTGTTTTTAAAAAAAAAAAAAAAGGCGGGAAATCTTGTTTGAATTTCGTTGCTGAAATTTAAGAGGGAGGGAGGGACCAAAAAACAGAGCAGATGTGAAACCGAGCTTCTCTTCTCTTCAGTGAACAAACAAGCTAGGTTCAGTTCTTCTCTTCTCGTTGCTGAAGAACCCACTGCAGTGAACAAATCCAAATAACATGTGATACCGAGCTTCTCTTCTCTTCCTGGGTGATTTCGAGCTTCTCTTCTGGGGAGAGGGAGAGCTTCGAGCTTGTCTTCTCTGGTCTGGAAGAGAATAACTTCATCACCCCTCCTTCATCTCAGTTCTCGCGTCGTCTTCCACTGCCCTTTTTGTTTAGAAGTTGTACTAAGCTTTTCGTTTGTTGTACTTCTCATTCTTTTCTTTGCTTTGTTGTCTTAAGCTTGACAGCGTACTTGCTTCTTTGTTTTTACAGCATCGGTTCCTGATTCTGTCAAGGCTGAGTTGTTACAGCGTATCATCTGCGAGGAAGACATTAAGGTTGTTAAACATTTAAATTACTACATAATACTGACTTCAGTGTGCCATGTGAGTCCTTGAGCATTTTATATTTTGGAGATGCTTGGTCTAGTGAGCCCTTTAGAGTGAATGATTTGAGTAGCTTTAAAAATATGAGGTGTAGAATATATTCTTGGTATTTTGTTCCTTTCTAGCCATTATATGATATCTTGAAAGGACTACAAAAACTATTCTTATTTGCCAATGTGATTCATGAGGACTCTGTAGTCTGGTTCAGAACAAGCATTCAATATAAAAGCATCCCATGAGATATGATCAATCTTGCTGAGTAATTTTAATATCAATAGTACGTACTTGTACAAATACTGATCTAAATTACCGTATGAATTTGTCGTTAAAACATAATATAGTAACATCCCATTCTAGTTCTGATGATACTGTCGCCAAGTTAACATAGTATATGCATGGGTTATCACAAATTACTCCCTAGTTTTGATGTATAATAGACTCACCACATATTTTCTTGCCAGGGAACTGTCATACTTATCTTTCAACTAGCAGAAGAAGCTGGAAATGGAGCAACACGAATGATTGAAGACGAGGCTTTACATTATTCCTTCTAAAACTGTTGTTAATGCCAATGATTTTCATAAGAATAGGTGATCATTGAACAAGCAAGTGTATACCGATGCTCAGCCATGGTTGACTTCTTCGAGAAAGAGCAGCCTATATACCCACCAACTGTAAACGAACAACGCATGTATGAGCACGTAAGAAGCGTTGCCATTGACTTACTAGGTCCGAAGAACTTCATGGTGGTTCCACCTATGATGGGTGCAGAGGACTTCTCCTTCTACTCAGAAGTAATTCCTGCAGCTTTCTTCTATATAGGTATAAGAAATGAGACATTGGGTTCAACACACACGGGTCATTCTCCTTACTTCATGATCGATGAAGATGCTCTACCTATCGGTGCTGCAGTTCATGCTACAATTGTGGAAAGATACCTTAATGAACACACATGAGATGTATGTAGTATTATGGTTATACATAAGTAATCCAAGTTTAACAACCAATGATCTCAATGAGGACATTCACCATAATGAGACATTAAGCTTTTGTTCTGCGAGGAAGACACCTTTTCTTTGAGCTCTACATAAAATGGATTGAGCTTTGCCAGCAGAAACGATAACACCAAACAAGTATCATCTTGACAAGGAACCCAACTTGGATGAAAAAGGTTTTTTTTTCTCCTTGCATCCCCTAAAATTTACTGACATTGCAGAAAAGAAACAGTGATATGCTAAACCTATGACAACCAAGCATCAAGCCATCTAACTGCCCAAATTCTACAACATGGTACACAAATGGTAAATTTGCTCAGACAGATGGTACTATCATCTTTTAGATATATTAATGCTAATGCTTCTAATACATAACCATTGGCCAATACAATCCAACCATGAGCATCCCGTACAACAGCTTCGAAGCTAAAATTCAAAACTAAGATATAATTCAACCTTTTTTTACACCATTGTGCAAATAACACATAAAACATTGAGCACCCCTCTTACAAGAGATGAAAACATGAAAGCCTCCCTCTTGATAGGCCTTTCATTACACACCCGATTAGTTGACTATATTGTTTTCATTTTTTTTTTAGCTCTAACCATACATATGCACTACTACAAGAGCTCCGGTAACTTCTCTGCCACCAAGACAAACCAAGTTCAGGCTTGATCACCCTTTCCTACTTAATTCCAATCTTGTGCCACACTTATAAACAACCAAACCTACCAAAGCTTGTGCTTGGTGTAAAAGGCGAGGACAACACAATAGACACATCATTCCACCATAAATAATGTAGATGCAGCACTACTACCAGGTAACGACTTCCATAGGCTCAAAGACAAACTTTACTGGTTGATGATACCTTCAGAGATGCGCTTGTTCGCAGAGGTCAAGTACAGCCAAGGTCTGTCAAAACAAACAAAAATAATTCAAAACACCCATTAAAAATATGTTTTTAGCTACAACTACAAATGATAACTAGATTGGCCTTTACATTTTTTATCTTCCCAAGCAGTAGGATCAATGTTTGATCCTCCAAAACTCACTGCCAGTATAGATAAAGGAAGAAATATGTTACTATTACAAACTTAGCAGTTAGCAATACTATTAAAGTGAGCACAAAGTCTCATGGGATGCTTTTATATTGAATGCTTGTTCTGAACCAGACTACAGAGTCCTCATGAATCACATTGGCAAATAAGAATAGTTTTTGTAGTCCTTTCAAGATATCATATAATGGCTAGAAAGGAACAAAATACCAAGAATATATTCTACACCTCATATTTTTAAAGCTACGCAAATCATTCACTCTAAAGGGCTCACTAGACCAAGCATCTCCAAAATATAAAATGCTCAAGGACTCACATGGCACACTGGAGTCAGTATTATGTAGTAATTTAAATGTTTAACAACCTTAATGTCTTCCTCGCAGATGATACGCTGTAACAACTCAGCCTTGACAGAATCAGGAACCGATGCTGTAAAAACAAAGAAGCAAGTATGTTGTCAAGCTTAAGACAACAAAGCAAAGAAAAGAATGAGAAGTACAACAAACGAAAAGCTTAGTACAACTTCTAAACAAAAAGGACAGTGGAAGACGACGCGAGAACTGAGATGAAGGAGGGGTGATGAAGTTATTCTCTTCCAGACCAGAGAAGACAAGCTCGAAGCTCTCCCTCTCCCCAGAAGAGAAGCTCGAAATCACCCAGGAAGAGAAGAGAAGCTCGGTATCACATGTTATTTGGATTTGTTCACTACAGTGGGTTCTTCAGCAACGAGAAGAGAAGAACTGAACCTAGCTTGTTTGTTCACTGAAGAGAAGAGAAGCTCGGTTTCACATCTGCTCTGTTTTTTGGTCCCTCCCTCCCTCTTAAATTTCAGCAACGAAATTCAAACAAGATTTCCCGCCTTTTTTTTTTTTTTTAAAAACAAAGTTGGGCACGTGCGAGGCACCCTCCCTCGCCAGTTTCCTCGACATTTAGAATCACTCTATTTATTTTGTTTAGATCCATTTGACCCGCATCATTTTTTTTCTTCTGTTTACTGCACTGCAAGAACGGAGATTTTCTCTTGTTATCGAATGTGTGTTGTCAGCTGCAAGGTCAGTGGTCATTTTTGTTGCCTCCTGTTTGTTTAACATTCACAAAACGAGAATTGATTTGCTTTTCATTTGAGATTATGTACTTATTTCTATTCTGTATATATATATATCCTCTAATTGTAGTACTGGAATACCCAATGCCATTTTCTTAAAATGAGATCTTTTGATTGTGGTACCAAGGTAGAGAGAAAATGAAGAACTGAAAGTAGACTAAATTCTATTTCAGAAAGATTCCTCAATTCAGTATTTGTTACAAAAGATCTCTGAAATGTATGCAAGGGAATAATTCATATACTGAACTAAAGATAGTGTATTGTTTTCTCTGAAGTTCCTATTGCTGGCCCAACTTTAAAGCTATGTAACAATGAAGAACTTGTTCCTTATCAAAAAAAAAAAAAAAAAACAATGAAGAATTTGTGGTTGGATGAGTTATGGTATATTGGTATCCTAGTAATCACCATGGAATAGCAAAGCCTCAAAGAATCCACTGTCGTCTGTCGTGGCTACCACTTGTCTTTGTTTCTACTCCCTCTTTGATCAAATATCGGCAGGTGATAAATATCAAATTGATTGGCAGTTGATAATCAAATTGATTATCTGTATATAAAATTTGTTATGATTGGCAGGTGTGTTTCTTTTTAAATGGGTTGGGCCTAGCATAGCTTAAATTTGTGGGTTTTATATCAAAATTGTATTTGTAACAGGATTTGGGTTGGGCCTGCTCAAACAGGATTTGGGTTGGGTCCGCTTAAACAGGATAGCATGGTACCATTCCGGTTCAAACTGATCCGTGTCAAACCGGTTCTACCCATAAAATTCTTTTATCCCGGACTGTTCCATACCATTTCATTGGATTGGGATTGGGATTGGGAATGGGAATGGGACTGGGACAAGCCTAATCTTGGACCGTGCCCACCACTAGTCACAACGGAAATATGTTTTTGACCTATTAAAGGAGACTAGCATGCTTGGTTGCCAACCTATTGGTAAGACTATTGAACAAAATCATAGTCTTGAGGAACTTCCAAATCGAGTTCCTACTAATAAAGGAAGATATCAATGTTTAGTTGGTCATCTAATTTACCTTTCACACGCTCAATCAGATATTGTTTATGTTGTTAGTGTGGTAAGCCGTTTTATGCATAATCCAAGTCATATCCATATGAATGTTGTTGTAAGAATTTTGCGGTATTTGAAGTCAGCACTAGGGAAAGGTCTTCTGTTTTCTAAGCATAATCATGCAGAAAATGGGATATTATGATTCGGATTTGGGTGGTGTAGGAGACAAACGACGTTCAACTACTGGATATTTTACTTTTGTTGGAGGTAACATAGTTACTTGGAAGAGTAAAAAGTAAAAGATTGTTTCGTTATCCAGTGCGGAAGCTGAATACAAGGCAATGGTTAAAGGGATATAAGAATTATTATGGTTGAGCCCGGCTTGTGGGTGAGCTTGGTTTTCCACCTGAATGAACCATCAAGTTATATTGTGATAATAAGTTAGCAATTTAGATTGCGGAGAATCTTATCCAACATGATCGAACTAAACATATAGAAATCGATTGTAATTTCATATATGAGAAATTTGAAGAAAAGATTGTTGAGGTTCCGTGTGTGAAAACCACATAACAGTTAGGTGACATGCTTACCAAAGCTATTGCCAGTCAAGCTTTAAATGACTCACTCGTCAAGCTGGGCAAGTGTGATATCTATGCTCCATCTTGAGGGGGAGTGTTGGCGTGGTCATATTAGAATATTGTCTCCTATTAGCTTATTGTTTCCTATTAACTTATTGTTTTCTATTAGCTTATTGTTTCCTATTGGATTAATCTGTATACCAGTATTGTTCCCTACTAGGTTACTGGTTTCTATTAATTTAATAGTTGTATGTATACCCATGTATCAATTAATTGTAAATAATACAAAATATTCAATATATTTATCTATTCGTTGTGACACCTACACCCAGCATTTGATGCTTAGGCGGGATGCTACTCTTACTGGCTAGAAAGGCTCTTCAGTATGTACAAATTGCAACCCCCTTTTTTCTCAATGTTGTATCAGAAGTGTTTTTGGTGTTATCAGTAATGTTTGAGGAAGTAAGGAAAACAAAACCAAACATCGACCATTCAAAGCATAAGGGGCATGAAAAGTGCATTGGGTGCACAAACAAATCGTGTGGATCACAACTCGCATCACCAATACTTCCAAACTTAAGCATCAACATGTCCGAGTTTGAATGAGGGGTTTTCTAGAAGGCCTCTGAGCATTGAGTGAGATATCTTGTTGTTTGGACTAATGGTTCCATTCACACTCAGTGAAAATTGTCATAGAGAAACATTATATTCATGAATTACTCATTGTCGAAAGAGGTTATAATGGATGTTATCAACCAAGAAGTAGGGTGAGTCAACCGCACACATGATGAAGATTACAAGTCCTAAGTCCGCATCAAATGACCAAAATTTTCCGGCAATCGTCCATCTTTAAACATTTAAAAAAAAAAAAAAATCAATGAGTAGGTGTGGATTTTCTTAAATTAACAGTAAAAGAGGGATGATTGCATCTACCAACTACCACTACTCACCATCGACCCTCACCACTAACACCTACAGATCCCATTCCATCATCAGCACCACTTGCTTTCTCACACAGAAGTCGAGACTTATTGTCATGGTTCCGTAAGTATGTCTACATTGAATGACACACACCTTTCTTGTATGCTCTTCAATTTAATATATGTACCCCCAACCCAAATGCTTCGCAAGTCATCAAAATGATTTAAACCTTGTAGTTTTTCAAGACTTCTTCAAACACTGATGAAACTGGATTGAAATAGAAGGTTGAGATGAAACGGATAAGGTCACCGACAGTTTGGCAACAAAGACTTTATTTTTATGGGCCAATCTTCACACTTTATGCACAGATGCCTTTTTAACTTTAAGGAAGCATTTCAAGTGCTATTGTCCACTTCTTTGTATTAAAAATGGTGCTTCTCCCACTATCTCCTCAAAAGCTAAGTAGTAGTTGGAAATTGCAACCATACAAAGAAGTGAATGAACATTGAAGCAAATAACACATATACAATGAACACCAACATCAAGACTTCTCTCGTTCCAGTGATCCTACTATCACTTGTAATAACAATTGTATCTAGTAGTATCAGCGATGGGGGCTTTTACCCAAGAACAACATGTAATGGTTCCCTTGGAGAGTGCAGTGAAGAAGATGAGTGGTTGATGGATTCGGAGATAAGTCGAAGATTTCTGGCAGAGGCTAGCAGTATAAATTATGGAGCATTGAGACCGGATAGACCGGCCTGTGGTAGCAGTGCTAGGGGGGAGTCGTATTCGAAGAGTTGTCTCCCTCCTCCATCAAATCCTGGAAACCGAGGATGTTCTAAGATCTATCGTTGTCGTGATGATTCTTAGAAGCAGATCTTCAAATGTATCTCTCTGATTGAATGGTGGGTTTGTTGGATAATTGTCAAGGTTGCTTCAGTTCCTCTTCTCATATCCCTCCAATGTATTGAATTTATACGTGCTTGCAAGTTTTAACTTTCTGAAAAGTTTTCCTTGGACTAAAATTGCAATTTAAACAACACTGTTAACAAAAAAAATAAAAAAAATTCAATCTATAGATTAGTAGCATTGAATAACTCTTACTGGAAGCTCTAACATTTAAATGACGTTTAATGTAATTAGGCTACATTTATTTGTTCTAGTTCTTTTTAGCTAAAGTATTACATCACTGTTAGATACATAAATTTTTTGTTTCTTTTTGAACAAAGAAAATTTGTTTTTGGTTATACAGTGATCATTCTATCTCAATTTCTACTATTGTGATTGATAAGTGTATATTTCAGGCTGGGCTTAGTTCTAAGGAAAAACCGTAAACACGAATATAGAGAGAGTGTGAATTTTTTTCCACCTGAGGTTGAAAATATTCTTTGCTCTCCCAGCACTAGAAGAAACAACTTTGGGAAATTTTAATTTTTTTCCTTCTTAGACCAAACATACACTTGTACCAAACTTCAATATTTGGTTATCATTAAAAAAATAATTATATATATATATATATATATAATCTTCTCGTAACTATGATCATACCAAAAAAAATAAACAGATTTTGTCAATATCGTAAAATATCATTGGTCCCTTTTCTTTAACTAGCTATACCACAAAGTTTTTTTTTTACTCTGATTGTATCATCCTATCATTGGTTTACAGTTTATTGGTTTTTTAAAAATCATATGCACCTTTAAAAAAAATAGATATTAGCATAATATGGACAAAATAATCATTTTGACCGTCTAGTGACTTTTTGACATCACCATCTCCCCATATTTTTGTTTTTTGGACTTATTATATGACACCATCATTATGAAAAAAAAAAAAAAATTTCCTCCTCTTCTCTCCCTCTACAATTCTCCTCTCCAATAGAAAACCAGCCTCACCACCACCCGTTACCTTTTTTTTTTTTTTTTTTATCTCATTATCTCTTATGTCTCCCTTTGTGTTTTCTTCTACAAAGTACAGTGGCACCTGTTGGAGTAGGAAAGAAAATAGAGAACAAATCAAAGACGACTTTGAGGTACGATTTGAATCGTTTCCTTAAAGTGTTATTTGCCCCCACTCAATTGAGTTTATTAAAAGGTTCTTGGCAAATCACTTCTAGGATACAACAAACTCTAAATACCGCGAAAAGCAAATTCGAAATATTCCCTTAGAAACTTCTATAAGGAAAATGTCTTTAAATCAATTTCAGATATCCTTAATTGATAGCTAATGCAAGCTATTTATTGAGTTAAAGACATCCAGTCTAAAAGTTTGCAATCATTTGTTCAAAATGACTGTCATATCATGTCTTTTGAATTTGAAAGTGTGCAAACACAAACCTTTCATATTTATGTACTCTATATGACCATATATATGTGTATATATATATTATTGAAATATTCCAACAACACCAACAACGTGCATCAGCTTTGCAGTCAAGGTCTTCTCGAGGAAGAAGAAGAAGTATACATGTCGAGGAAGAAGAAGGAGAAGGAGGAAGATCAGAGGATATAGTTGATTTGATGTCGAGGAAGTGATTGGTGCAAGATCTGTTCTCAATCTTGCAGCCATGTGGCACTGAGACTAGATGTCAATTTCGCAAACTTGTTTGAGACATTGCGCCAATTTCACGATCATGGTTGTGATTCAGCATGACTTCATGTTGATGTTAGATAGAAGGATTTGTTCGCATTAGAGCATAACTTTAGGGATATCAAAATTGATAATCCAGAATTTGATGGTATAATGAACACACACCTTGATTGATTGACCGAAAGAAAAGGACAAAACTCACAATATTTCATAGTGGAATATTTCATGGGAAAGCAATACCATTACTTGTTTTTCTTATGACGATTCAGTAATGTAATATGAAGTGAATATTCTCTTCTTCTTCACATGGATTGGACAAATTTTAGGATTGGTTGGACATAATGAAAACTTTGATGCAATCATGTGAATTGGTTGGGACAAACTCAACTGTGTCTTGACATTATGAATTGAGTCAACCTATTAATGGAAAAGAATGCAGAGCCACGGAGTTGCCTAGGTTGCTTGGGTGATGGTTCAGGTGTTGCATGGCAAATGTGGCGAAGGCTCTCAGTCTGGGGTGAGTCAACTAACCACCAGATCACTTGCATAGAATGTCTAGGCTAACTCAGGCTTCGACTGTGGTGGCATAACACCTTGATTTAGATTATTTAAGGGCTTAAGGGACAAATGACCTCCAACTAGGGTTGAACAAAAACCAACCAAACCAATTAAATCGACCGAACCAATCGGTTCGGTTTAAGTTCGGTTCGGTTTTCGGTTTCTATGTGATTTTAAACGACCGAATATATTTAAATTAGTCAGTCGGTTCAGTTTTATTTGGGTTTTAGTTCAATTTTAGTCGGTTCGGTTATGGTTTGCTTAAATTAGAATCGGTCCAGTTTCGGTTCGGTTTTGTTAATGGCCGGTTCGATTTCGGTTTGAAAATTTTGAAACCGACCAAAGTCGGTTCGGTTCACGGTTTAGGTGAAAATCCGAACCGTCGCCCTACCTCCAACCACCATTTGCGAAGACCTTTACTATTCCATTCTTTAAAAAAAAAAAATCACTAACCCGTTTTATTTTATTTATTAATCCATGCCTGAAGGCTACATGATTAGCTCTATAGGGTTAACCAAACCAGGCCAAAAAGTTACAATATTGTTGCCATTCAATATCCTCGTCGTCTCCGTCTTGCATGGAGACTTGTTTTCGCTCCTATCCATCGTATTTACCTCACATGGCGATTTGCTTTCACTTCTGTCCAGTCTACCTAAGCAGCTACATTCAATACCCGAAGGCTTATCAATTAATATTGTGGAGCACATGTGCTCCTAATAATTGGGTGAAAACTCACAAAATCTAATTGGTGAGCCTCGAACCCACGATCGCTCAAAATGAGAGTGGATGTCTAACCAAACAATTGGTGGACTTACTCTTCCATTCATGAACGGTAGATTACCAGTCACAAGAATATGTAGTTAATCAACTTAAATGCAATGAACTATTAATTTGAATTATTCCAGTCAGACATGTCCAAGAGGTCCAAAAGCAAAAGGTATAGAAGTTGATGCATCCAAATCTCGTCCTTCAGATAGTTTGACCTACAAAACAGATGTTAGACTGCCAAAGACCACCTTTTTGGTAGCCGAAGGCACTCCGATGCTTAAGTCAACGACTGTTTGAATAAGAAAATAAATCTGGACAAAACTCAGTTAAAGTTGCATACCTTTGTCAAATGTTCCATTTACCTTTTATAATGGTCGCAGTTAATTCTCTGCGTGACTTAAGCATGTGAAGCACAAATGAAGGAGATGTTTCTAGTAACAACCTTGTCCTTTATGAAGATACGTTCGTGGAGGCGTAACTTCTTCCACGACTCTTTTTTGTACAACGTTCCTCTTCTTTATGAGAGAACTCGTATCGGGCCTGGATTTGGGCTTCGATTATGTCTTCTTGTAATGGGCCTTGTTTGGACCTTTATGATTGGTTTTAAATCTTCTTGAGTTTTACGAGCTGGCCCAGCAAATGGGGAGTCAGATCCTTGTGATGGATGTTCTCTGTCACGTGTATGGTCGCGTGTCGGCCTAATTTGATGTATCATCAGCTACTCCCCCTTGGTTAGTGGGTATGCTGACGTGACCACTAACTTTGTGATGATTTGTCTTTCAATTTCATAATTGCCTTGTATTTAATGTTGTCAGTAACTTTTTGTGGGTTGGTGTCTCGATTCCCTGCTTGCCCGTTCATTTTTTCGCACATTTTTCATATTTCACGTAGCCATCATATCTTGCAAGTTGTCCCATGAGCAGTCCCTTCATTACTTGACTCTATAAAAGGGAACGTGACGGGTTTGTTTTCCCTCTTTAATCCAACTTTGAAATTAGGGTTTTTTCCTTTCTTCGTTTTCTTCACTCTCTTTCCTTCTCCATTCTTTAACGATGTTTGTTGGCAATAAATTAAGCGGTAAGCCGCTAGCTATTTGTGAGGCTCATTTTTCTCCTAAAAAAGTTTCTCAAAAGACGTTGGACAACCTTCGTTCTTCTGACTACAATTTGCCACCCGACCTTGAGATTATTTTCCCTAGACAGAACGACAGTCTTTGTCGACCAAGGTCTGGGTACATTGTTGTATCCGTGCATGTTTTCCTCTGGCCTTCGGTTCCCAGTTCCAGAGTTGTTTTGGGAGTATCTGGATTTCTTGGGCATCCCTCATACTCAAATGGGTTCTAATGGTTGGAGATTCATGGTCTTTTCTTATGTGAGAGCTATTCTGTCAAACATTCTTTTGACTGTGAGGGTTATACATTCGGTGGTTGGTCTAATGGTGACCAAGGATATTTGCTTCCTTCGTTCTCTTGCCTGCTTCGTGAAGCTTAACGATGACATCCGCTATTGGTCGAGGTCATGGTTTTATGTTTTTGTTAGCTCTGGCCACTTCCAATTGCAAGGTTGTTGGGTGTTGGAGAAAAGCGAAAAAAGGACTACTCATCCGTTGGACGATAATGAAAAAGGCTTTTCTACCTATGGTGTTTCGAACGTTGTTGAATGGTCTAACGATGATCCACGGGCTATTGATGATAAAATGCTTAGTTGGAGTGGAGCAGTCTAAAAAGGTTGTGGGTGGTAGTCAGAGTTTCGAAGTCCATTCTCTTTCTATTAATGTCAGTGATGCGGCCGGATTCTTAGTTTATTTTCCTGCTCGTCTGGACTCTCTTGCTCCTACTCGTCTGGACTCTCCTACTATTGCCGCCACTACTACTCTCGTTCCTGCTATGGTCACTCCGCACTGAGAGGGTAAGAGTGGTTTTTTCGTTGTCACCGTCATTCCTTCTGCCCTTCAGGCTATTGGGGGTGGTTCCTTAGTGTTTCTGGATCCCCGTGTTCTTCATCCACGAGTTAGCTGGATTGAGCCTAACTCAAAAGATATTTGTATCAAGTTAGAGGGTAAGTTTTGCTAGTTTACTCAGCTTGACGTGCAAGATGGTGCGCGCAGGTTGATAAATGAATGGCATAGGCGATCAGTGGAAAGACCTTCGGTGCACTATTGGATCCAAGTGATCACCTTGATTATGGTCTTGAGCAGATAATGAATGGGATGAATCATCTCGCCTATGCAAGGGTGATTGGCTCGGTTTATCGAGCCGGTCGTGACCAGGTGGTTTTTTCGAAGAAAACTTTGGCAGCGTTGTTGCTAATATTTCTCACATCCTTTCCCAATTCGACATGTTGAAAGCACAATGCTCAGAGTCAGAGAAAACTGTCAGGGCTTCTCGGATTTTGTTGCTTGAGGCTGAAAGTGTACGGGATAAGTCTGCAGCTGAGCTTGAGTCCTTGAAGGCCAAGTTGGATGGGGTTCTTGCTCGTTTACATGATGTGGAAAAGGAGTCATCTGCCGAGAAGGCAGCTTATGATGAGGCTTCACGTGCTGAGATTGAACAATTCGTTAATCGTGATATTGCTGAGAGGCGGGTGGAACAGTTGATAGTTGCGCTCAACGAGGTCAAGGCAGATACTTCCATTATGCTTACCACCGCTGAGGGACGGCTTGTTGAAGCCAAAAACGAACTCGCCACTTCAAAGGACAAGCATTGTCGAGGTTGAAGATTGGAAGCGAATTGTTGATGGGCGGGTCAAGCTTCTTAATTATATCGAGGGACTCGATGTGGATTTATCCAAGTACTGCCACTTGGTTGATCAAGCTTTTGAAGATGACGACGGTGAAGAAATTGCCTCGTACCCTTCGAGAACTCCAGTGGTTGAGGAGCCATTGCTTCATTCTCTTTCTGAAAAGAGAACTTTGCCCTCTCCCGGTAGATGATGTTGCTAACGACATTGTGGTTGCCTCCATTTCTTCTCCCACTCCTTCATTTTCTTCTCCAGATGTAACGAAATAGTGTTAATGAAAATAGCTTCTTTTTTGGTATTGCATGTTTACGTAGTTTATCTTGTCGACTCATTGTGTGTTGTTTGTTCCTTTTTTGTTCAGTTGTAGTCATATCGGACTTCACTTTGAATTCCTTTATGGCTTTTTTTCATGTTTTGATGCATCAGTTGTCTTGAGATGGGTTGACTTTATCCTTCTTGATGCGTTGGAGCTTTCGAGAGCAAGTTGATTTTTTCCCTCAATTTTTACTTAGTTGGTTCAACATATCGATCAACCCATAGCTATTTGAATTAAGTTGATTCGTTCCTTCTATTTTTACTTCGTTGATTTGACAAATTAGTCAACTCAAAACTTTATGAACTGAGCTTACTCGTTCGTCCAAGTCTTACTTCATTGGTTTGACGTACTAGTCAACCCGAAGTTGTTTTGTACTTAAGTTGACTTGTTTGTCCAACTTTTACTTTGTTGATTCGATGCATCGGTCAACTCAAAGTTTTCTGACTTAAGTTGACTAATTCGTCCAACTTTTACTTTGTTGGTTTGACGCATCAGTCGATTCAAAGTTTTCTGGATTGAGTTGACTCGTTCGTCCAACTTTTACTTCGTTGATTCGACGCATCAGTCAACTCAAAGTTTTTTGAATTAAATTGACTCGTTCGTCCAACTTTTACTTCGTTGATTCGACGCATCGGTCGACTCAAAGTTTTCTTAATTAAGTTGACTCGTTCGTCTAACTTTTACTTTGTTGATTTGACGCATCAGTTGACTCGAAGTTTTCTGAATTAAGTTGACTCGTTCATCCAACTTTTACTTTGTTTCTTTGACGTACTAGTCAGCCCAAAGTTGTTTTTTACTTAAGTTGACTCGTTTGCTCAACTTTTACTTCGTTGGTTCGACGCATCGATCGACTCGAAGTTTTCTTAATTAAGTTGTCAAACTTTTACTTCGTTGATTCGACGCATCATTCGACTCAAAGTTTTTAGAATTAAGTTGACTCGTTCGTTTAACTTTTACTTAGCTTCTTTGATGTACTAGTCAGCTCGAAGTTGCTTTTTACTTGACTCATTTGTCCAACTTTTACTTTGTTGGTTCGACGCATCAGTAGACTCAAAGTTTTCTTAATTAAATTGACTCATTTTTCCAACTCTCACTTCGTGATTGATTAGACCAAAAGTTTTTATTATACATATCCCAACTTGTGTTCTGATTTCTTTTGGCTTGGTCTGTCGATTGTTTTGTGTGGCTGAGTTTTGACACATTTATTCAGTGTCCATGCATAAAATGGGGATTCTGAATTTGTAATTTTATTGAGATTCCTTTTTGCATGGTCTGACCAACCCTAACAGTTGTTTTTATGAAGCAGTTATGCTAGATTGAATAGTGATTTGCTTTGTCTTCCTGATCTTTTCTTGGTTGATGTCGATCCTCGTGCTAAAGATTTATGTTTTTGTTGCTTCGTTTTGCATAGCCTATGTCTTCATTCTTCGTATTTGCAATTGGTTATGCTGCACTCGTTCGTCGTATATGTTATCGTAGCTAACGAACTCGGGGTGCTTTCTGATCCAGTAGCTAGGTAGTATCGATTTATCCGATCATGCTCACATCAGCATCAAACTGCCCAATCATGCTTACATCAGTGCCAAATTGCCCAATCATGCTCACATCGGTGTGAAATTGTCCAATCATGCTCATGTTAACACTGGGCTCAGCATCAACTGTCGAGGTTTGGTTGAGTCTCTTGTCGTCAATTTCATCATTGGTAATTCAGGTTGGGCTTGCATCCGCCGGTAGGGTCCTTGAATCGTGTTAATTGATCGGTGCAAACTTCTCCATGTTCTATGCCTTGGTAAAATGGTTCGTCTGGTTTCGTTTGTACTCCTGTTTTGATATAAATCAGCTCGAGTGGGAGGTATTTCTGGCTGCTTCTTCAGTTGGGTTGATTATTTTGTTTTCTCCGACCATGCAATGTAGGGCGTATATTAGTTCTCTGGGTTGTTCTTTTGATCCCATAAAGGTATTTGTTTTTTCTTCCCTTTGAAATGTTTGTCTACCATTCCAATGAATTCCTCGAGTCATCCTCTCTAAACCCAGTGCTCAATTTCATCTTTTAGATCGTAGCAGTCTTCAATAGGGGTGGGCATCCCATCCCGCGATCCCGTTCCCGTCTCGATCACGTCCCGTCCCGATTTTCTGGGTCTTAATGGGATTGAATAATTCCATCCCGATCCCATCCCGTCCCGATCTAGAATGGGATGGGATGGGATGAAGATTTTCAATCCCACCAATCCCGTCCCGACCTGAGCTAATTTTCAATATTTATTATTAATAATTTTATTTATTTATTTATTTTAGGTTTGCAATATTTGGATGCCCATATAAATTCATTGATGTATATAACATATTAGGATCTCAATTTGTCTCTCACATATACATTTCTAGATTAATCAATTGGTTTCAATAACACTTATGGCATTGCTCTCACAAGTCATAACACCAGATTTAATTAATTATTTAAAAAAGGCATAAAATCGGAGAGAAAGTGGCATTCACTAGTCAGTATCGGTCGTCAAATATAGCTGCTTAGATTTGAAGTTGTGATTTATGTGTAATGCATGTGCACCTGCATCAATCTAAGAAGAATAAAATGTGGAGACGCACATGATTGATGATGGATTATGTTTGAGTTGTTTTTTAAGAGGATAGAAACGATGAGTTTTTCTAACAAGGAAAAGTCAACTTTACTTGGTTAATGGACCCATGTCCCAACACCAATGTGTTGGATTGCATTCATTAATGCATTAACATTGACCGAAGATAGGCCGATTTGCATTAACAATCAACTCTTAAGGTAGGGGGACTACTAGCCAAATTCATTATTTATTTCCTGTCTCGTCTCGAACCCGTTTATAGTTTTATACCTATTAGATTATCAAAAATCTTGATCAACAAAAAGAGCACGCTGATCCCGTCCCGATCCTGTATGAATGGGATGGGTCTATCTCGTCCCATCCCATTATGTGCCCACCCCTAGTCTTCAATATCGTGCCCATGGCCCTTATGGAAGGAACAATATTTGCTTGTCTCTTCCTTCCAGGTCTCCTATCATCCTGAGTGGCCAGTTGATGTCATCCCATTTTGCTATATGCTTTAGTATATTGTCCAGACTCGTTTTTAAGGTCGTACATGGTTTGTATGTCTTCTTCATCACACTTTTTACTCGTTCGTGTCGGGGTTGTGCTGACTGTAGCTTCTCGGATTCTTGCTTGTTCAATTCAGTTCTTCCACTATTCTGATGCCTATTTGAGTGTATATTATCCTCCCGGGGTTCGCCATCTCGTCTTCTTTCCTACCTTTTTTCCCGTTTCCTTGAATGATTCTCCTTTTCTTGGTCGTTTTTCCTCCTGGCAACTTTCATCTCCTCTTTGGGCTATATTCAATAGGATCGCCATGCTTTTTGGAGGTTCCAGGTTGAACGCATAAAAAAATGGCATTTTTCAGCCCAGCGGTGAAAGTTGCGGCGACTAGCTCGTTGGTGAAACGAGTGAAGTATTCCTGTATTGTTTCTTCAGGCTTTTGCTTGATATGGAGGAGGTAGTGTGGTCTTTTCCTCATCCAATGAATCTCTTGATAAAAGCGGTGGTTAACTCCTAAAAGGAGTCTATTGACCTCGATGGTAGGCTGTTGAACCAATTCATTGTTGTGGATGTGAGACTAGTCAGAAATGTTCTGCACAAGATTGACTTTGTGGTCTCCTTCAACGCCATCATGTGGTGGAAGTGTCTCAAGTGATCTGTTGGGTCGATGGTATCATCATACACTTCGAATTTTGGCGGAGTAAACTTTTTTGGCATGGGAGTTATCATGAGGGTGTCGGAGAATGGTGGTTTGGCTAGTTCGTACAATACGTTGGGATCAGTGACTCCGATTTTGTACGAGATTTCAGCAGGTATTCCATCACTCTGTGGAGTCTTACCCTGGAAAAGTTCATTGCTTTCGTGGTTTCCATGTTGAGGTTCCGCTCGAACTTCATCGCCCCCTCGAGTTCAGTTGATGGAGTTTTGCTGGGGCGGCGCTTGGATATGATCAGCTGACTGAATGCACTCTTGGGTGAGTTTTCTAGCATCTTCGACATTTGGTTCATCTGGACCATAAGCAAGTCTACCCGAGGGTCCGTGGCAGCGTCACTGGATGTCTGGGTTGTCTGAGCTATTGAATGTTGTGGATCTCAATTTTTGGGTGCCATTGGCCCAATGATTTGAGTTGCGCCTTGTTCGCAAGCTTATTGTGATACATTGTCGCCAGTAGGAGGGTTATTGCAATCATCACTAGGTTGAGGATCCGTAGAGTGTGTCATTTGTTCTGACAGCTCGTTGATCGTTTATCAAATTTTGGTGAACTTCGTCACTGTAGATCTTCTTTTTAGAAAGGAAACTCATTGTTCTCCACGGACAGCGCCAAACTGATGCTTCCAAATCTCGTCCTTTAGAGAGTTTGACCTGCAAAATAGATGTTAGACTACCGAATACCACCTTTTTGGTGGCCGAAGGCATTCCAACTCTGTTTGAAGAAGGAAATAAATCTGGAGTTAAAGTTGCATACCTTTGTCGAATGTCCCCTTTACTTTTTATTATGGTCGCGGTTAATTCTCTGCGTGACTTAAGCATGTGAGGGGCAACGGAAGGAGATGTTTCTCGTAACAACCATCTCCTTTATGGAAATGCGTCCGTGGAGGCGTAACTCCCTCCATGACTCTTTTTTTGTGCAACGTTCCTCTTCTTTATGAGAGAACTCATATCGGACCTGGATTTGGGCTTCGATTATGTCTTCTTGTAATGGGCCTTGTTTGGACCTTTATGATTGGTTTTAAACCTTCTTGGGTTTTACGAGCTGGCCCAGCAGATGGGGCGCCAGATCCTTGTGATGGATGTTCTCTACCACGTGTATGGTCGTGATGTCAGTCTATTTTGACAGTAAATTGGTAAGATCCTTTCGAGCTACTGCTACAGCCTTTGGCTAGCTCCACGTATAAAGTAACTGGTACTGCTTTGTTTCACCCACATATCCCTACAAAAAAAACATGAAATCTTGTAAAGAGCTTTGCGACTGCAAATATTTTTAAATGTTCACGCATGGGTGTCCGCGAAATTCGTAACTGTACGCGCACGACAGTCTACTAAATTTTCAAGTATTCTCACATGGGGTCTGCGAGCTTCTTTAAAATTTTCACAGGTATGTCTGCAAATGGCTACTTATGTGTTTGATTTTGATTTTTTCAATTTCATTTTTGTTTTCGATTTTGTTTGGGGGTTTTCATTTTGACTTTGATTTCAATTTTGAGATCACCAACAACATGGCCTTCTAGATTACACATTTGGCACACCTCTTGTTGCAAATTACAAAAAAACAAAAAAAAACCTTTTGACCCCCCACCGTTTCTACATAATTTGGAGTTCAATACCTATCTTCCTCAATAGAACTTCAGCAATGGAGATAGGAAGCAGATGAGTGGACACATTCCCTTCCTTTTCCTTCATGGTGGACAAACAAATATTTCACTTATGCTTCTCCATCTTGATTTGCTCAAAGAAGAATAAAAAGGATAAAGGATAAAAACAATTAACTAATTTCAAAACATCTATTGACCATCCGATTTCGAAAGGGAGATTGGGACATGTGGCAGATAGGTCATTCAAACTTAACCGACTGTTTAGGGTGAAGTTGGAGTGAGGGATTTCAGTCATGGATCGAGTCAAGAAGAGTTAACATGGCTAACTTCATAGTTCTGTCCAATTTCGGGAGTCAGACTCAATTAGAGTTTAAAATGGGGGCCAAACAGAGTTGCACATAAACTACAGATTAATCGGGGCCAAATTCAAAATAAACCTTTTGACAATCAAAAGATGATCGATGGTAGTCATTTTGCAAGAAATATAGATTAGTAATACGATATAAAGTTCTTCCATTCTTGGATTGGAGAAGGTGGAACATGATTATGGGTTTATCCATGTTGGGTATTTGAAATTGTTACAAGTTTTTTCATTATTGAAAGTTTTTGGGTTATTTAAACTTTTGGTTCTTAAAGCTTGATGCATATTTCTGTTTGGGTGCCAAAATTTATCATAATTACCATTTTGGTGCCAAGTTAACTTTGAACCACATAGTCATCCACGTTGATCGATCAATCCAATTTGAGAGACAAAAATGCCCCACTTAATGCACTTGTGAATCGTGTGTATCTTCTTCAGTTATAGAAATGTTTGCGGAGCATGTGGAGCTAGTTGACATTTTCTTATATTTACCAGAAGAAAGAAAATAAGGGTGGTTAAGGAAGAAGATTGGGCAAAAATAGTTTGTAATATCACGCAGAGTTTAGTATCTAGGGTTGTGTTTAGTATAGTTTGGAGTACTTGATGAAGAATGTGCATTATAATTTTACGCTTGGATTTGGAAGCGATATGAAGTGAACTTAACATCATGGTGTTATCGCTTTGCTAGAATTATAACAAATGGCAGTTGTTCTCGCCAATCTTCAAATTAATGGTGTGGTGGAATGTGATAAAATGAAACAAAATATAATAGCACTCCATTTCTTTTACAATTAGTCTTATTTGTAGATTATTTTGATCATTTTGTTTCTTCATGAGCTATTACTCCTAGTTTCAACATTGCATGTCTCAATCCCTGCCTTGAAAAGCTCTAATTTTGGCATCTTTGTAAAGATGTGTTTGCCCAATTAGGCTTGCCTTTGTATCTTATCTTTTACCAGATCATGGCCATATTCAAATGACAAGACACAGATTCAAAATGCCAAACACACGCACATATATTTTAAAAAATATTATTACAAAATATAGGCTTCAATGCCCAATTAACCATGTTACTACTACCATTTGTAGATAAAAAGGTTTATGCAAAGAATATCCATTAGGAACTTCTCGCCACCAACAAAAAATTTGGCTAAAAGGATTGTTGTTTCGACCACACAACTCAACCATGTTATTAGAATAAAGAGGTGATACAATGTAGATCTTGTTTCGGCAGAATATGCAATAGTTACATATTAACATCAAGAAATAATTCACCAGAATAAATAGTGCTTAATTACCAAGTCCTATCCTGAAATTAGAAAACAAAACAAGGATGTTTGAGCACCAAAGAAAAGACTTCGGATTAGCTTTAGATTGAGGACATCAAACTTTCCCCATCTAAGCGCTATCCTGATTTGAAATCAAAGGAAAAGCTATAAGCATTGAAGAGAAGATTATAGATCAAGTCTGGACTGAGGAGGTCAAAGTTTTTCCCACCAAGTACTATCATGTTCCTAGATCAAAGAATGATGTCGATCACCTGCGGTACAATATACAATTTTATGTCGTGTTGTAATATTATACAACATATGAGCTCTGTCTAAACAATTTTCACAAAAAACAAAGATTATACTCGAGGAAAGTTCACCAACCATTTTATGTTGTAATATTATACAACGTATGAACTCTATCTAAACATACTTCGCAAAAAAAAAAAAAAAAAAAAGATTCTTCTAAAGGAAATATCACCCACCATTGATCAAAATTCTACGATTATTAAGGTAAGGACAATATTGGTATAACTGCTATGGAAATGGGAAAAAAATCTCAATCAGACCTTAAATTAGATTTGATGAAACCTATTTTGATGTGATTTGATAGGAGGACTAAGTATTGAAGACTTGGTGACATCCAAGAAGTGAACTAGGTGTCGAGCATCTTATGAAATCCATAATAGAACTTAAGTGTGTCGAGCACCTCTTGCATATAGTCCAATTCCATGGAATCCACAGGGGGGCACTTGAATTCATTAGAATATGACTTGTTTTTAAGGCAAATTTGATTAAAATGTGGTAGATAACTTATCAAGAATTCTAGATTTTAATCAAAAGTGGCACTTGAACTCCCAAAAACTCTGCTTTGGTTTCTTCCAAATTGCTAACCATCTAACAATTCTAGGTTAAAAATAATAAAAATAAAATAAAATTACAAAATATCAATGAGATGACGAATGATGGGAAAAAAAGGTGGAAGGAAATGAGAGAAATAATATCAAAGAGATGAGAAAAATAGAGCCTAAAGAGCAAGAAGAGGATAAGATGTTGATAGCTAGAGGTGGTTGTGACCGGAGTCGAAATGACCTGCTATTTGGTAGGCTTGAAAATAGTTAGCAATTTGGCATACGAGAAAGATTCGGTATGTTAATAATTCGAGTACAAAATGAGTCAAATATTGGGTCTTGTTAACAAACGCAAGGCGAAAATTATGCAGTATGGATGAAATTTGTACACTATCCGGAATCTTAAAAAATGTAAATAACAAAATTCGGATATACTCCAAATCTCTATTTTATGAGCCTGGTTTATTTAGGCATCAAAATTGTAAAGTTCTTTGATGCGATGTGAGTTGGCAGAAAATATCACATTGTAATCTTTCTTATATATATATATATATTTAAAAAAAATCATCGGCATTCAAGTAGGGCATGTCTTCTATTGCAAACAATCTAATTTCAATGAACTTTTCCCATTACTTTATCTCTCTATCAAGGGACGAAATAAGGACATATCAAAATACTATATTGTTTATTTGCTTTGTGTTAAAATGAACAAAAACATGTTAGTAAATTTAAAATATAAAAACCTATAGTAAGTAGTTGAACTTGGATTAAATACAAATCCAAACCCAACAAAAGTTAATGATAACTTATGGGATCCCTAAGTTATTTGTATAACCTCTTCAATATATCCATAAAATCTATTCCGAGAATTATAGTAGAGGAAACCACTTCAATCTTTTTGAAAAGATGAGTATCTTTGTTAGAAATCACATATCAATGAAATTTGCATATAGTTTCCATAACTCCTAGTTTTGTTGTTTAACTAAAAGTCTAAATTATAGTAGTGTTAAAGGTACAATAAAATCGGTAAGAAGTAGGGTTGTTTGTACACGCCGTACACAATATTGGAATGTCTCATTCATATGATTTATTTTTCAGTTGTTGTTTGATGGAGCCAATAAATATATTGAGAAAAAGTTTTATTTATCAAAGAAAAAAGGTTTCTTGAGAAAGTATGCTCGGGAGACTTCATGGATCTAGAGCTTTGGAAAGGGTATCTTAAATTTGTTTACTTAAATTAATGTATATTTCACAATACACGCGATAACCTTTAATACTTATTTATAAATTGGGCATATATTTCGTTTAAGATAAAATCCAAATTATATAAAAAAAAAAAAAGAAATGCCCGTGAGCACGGGCTCCAAAGATTGTAATCACTTAATAGTTGAAGTCCGGAATTTTGAATATATTTATTAATTCCTTATTTCCAGCTACACAAATCAATATCTTTTTATTTTTGGATAATGCGCAAATTAATGTTAATTAAAGTATTTCAATTTCTAAAATCAATAATAATTTTTATAGATTTGAAATCTTAAATATATTTTCCTATTTCATAATGTAACTATACTTCCAAAGCAACCTAATATCAATTATGGCACCATGAAATGGTGAGTTTCCAAATCTACAAAAAAAAAAAAAAAAAAAAATCTTTTTTTCTCTTTGGTTAAAATTTTCAAAGGAGTTTTTGAAAACAGTTGCTGGTGGGCGAGTCATTATTTTTTTTTTTTTGAAACTCAAAGAATAATTAAAACCAATAATAACGCATTCAAAAAAAATTGTGGTTAATACTTTGGCTCCAAAAAATCGTGAATATGATTTGCGAATAATGCACAAATTGCTAACCCCGTTGGGTTTGTGAAAACATGACAAACTTGATAATTGGGTTATGTCGATACTACTCATCAATTTATGGGGTCGTGTTCAAAGGCGGAGCCAGGAATTTGGGTAGGGTGGAGCACTAAAAATATTTTTTTAAACCTGTTAACAAATAAAATTATTGTATATATTTTCTTATTTCGCCATTTTAATGAAAAATACTATGCAGTGGACTAACTATAATATATAGTGTATAGTGTCCCTATATACACTATAATATGTTGTCCCTATATATTTAAATTTTTTAAGACAAACTATTAAGTTTAGTTTTCCCTATTTCATACAATTGTCTAAAACTAATTGTTTAAAATAAATAAAGCTATATACTGAAGCCCTTAATAAAGAAATTGGAATTGCAGTGAGTTTGTATAAAGGTGTGGCAGTATGGGTGTAGGCTTAGCATCAGTATTTGATAAGTAAAAGATATACTTGTGCCCACAACTTTTTTTTTTTTTTAAATTTACAAACTCACTGCAGTTCCAATTTCTTTATTAATAAAGGTGTGACGGTATGGAACTAATGAGTACATGACTTGGTAATGTCAATAGGTTTTTCTTTTAAAAGCCCCGCTCTGAGAGACCTTACTTCTCTTTGTCAAATAGCATCCAATTCTCTTTGTCGATTCTCCCATTTTCTAGTTTAATCCACCTTTGTCCCACCATCCTCACCCTCATGATTGAGTTCTCGAGGTGTCATCTTCTCGTTCTCTCTCTTCTCCTATTGATGATGGGGCGGAGGTCCCGCTTTCTTCTGCCCGCTTAGACTCTTCTACTCTCGTTGGGACTGTCAGTTGTTCCGCTTCTACTGAGGTTACTCCGCAGCAAGAGGGTGAGGATGGTTCTCTTGATGTTCCGTCTTCCTTCCCGGGTATTGGTGGTTGTTCTTTCATGCTTTCCGATCCTCGCGTTCTTCATTCGCGGATTAGTTGGATGGAACCTACCCCTGAAGAGATTCGGGTTAAGTCGGATGAAAAGTTTTTCTAGTTTTCCCAGCTTGATGAGCGGGATGGTGCGCGTAAGTTAATCAAATAATGGCATAGACGGTCGGTGGAAAATCCTTCGATGCCTGTGTTGGATCCGAGCCTTTATCTTGATGATGACCTTAGGCATATAATGGATGAAATGAATCATCTTGCCTACGCAGGGGTGATGGGTTCAGGTTATCAAGCTAGTCGTAACCTGGTGGTTTCTCTGGAGAGGAAGTTCATTGTGCTGCTGTTGGTGCTTACCCACGTTCTTTATCAATCCGACACGTTAAAAGTGTGATGCTCGAAACAGGTCAAAACGGTCCGGGTTGCTCATGCCTCATTGGTCGAATCAGAAGGTGCACGGGATCGATCTGCAACTGAGCTCAAATCTTTAAGAACTAAATTAGATAGTGTCTATGCACGCTTACATGATATTGAGAAGGAATTGTCCACTAAGAAGGCAATTCATGATGAGGTTGTGTGTGCCGTGATAGATCACTCTATCAACCGCGACATTGCCGAGAAAATGGTGGAGCAATTAACGGTTTCTCTTGACAAGGTCAAGGCAGATATTACAGCTAGGAATGAACTTGTTTTTGTTAAAAACAGACTTATTATTATGGAGCTGGTGGATTGGCAGAGAATTGTTGATGGATGAGCTAAGCGTCTCGACTATATTGAGGGTCTTGGTGTTAACTTGTCTCAGTACCGTCACTTGGTCTATCGGACCTTTAAGGATGAAGATGGCGTCGAAGACCTTCCGGACGATCCAACGGTTGAAGAGCAATTTCCTCATCCTCTTGAAAAGAGAGCTCTTGCCAGTGATTCGATTGCTCCTCGTCCGTCGGATGGTGCTACTGATGATGTTATGGATCCCTTCGTTTGACCTCCTACTCTTTTACTTTCATCCTTGAATGTAATAAATAATTTTATTAAAGAACATGAATTTCTCCCTGGTGTTCTTACTTTTCTTCGTGGTCGTAGTTCTTCTTGTTGACTCGTTCGTGTTGCTTGTACCTTTTATAGGTCGATCATTATTGTCAAAGTGAGTTGCATTGTGCTTTGACTTTTACAACTACATTTTTATCTTGTCTGAATTTTGTTGATTTGAATTCTCTTACATTTCGATACGTCTGTCTTAACCTCGTGTTGGTTGTCTCGAAGCTTTTTATGAGAAAGCTAGTTTGTTCGTTCGTCATTTACTTCGTCGATCTAGCACGTTAGTTGATCCGAGGCTCCCTTGAGTTATGTTAACTCGTTATTTCATCCTTCACTCGCTAATTTGATGCTCTAATCAAAATGAAATTGCTTTTTTCGAGTTGGCTTATTCGCTCAACTTTTACTCGTTGGTTCGATGATCCAATCGACCTGAAGTTGTTTCATCCGACTTTTACTTTGTTGATTTGATGCTTCAGTCAACCCGAAGTTACTTTTATTTAGTTGGTTCGTTCATCCAACTTTTGCTTCGTTGGTTTGATGCTCTAATCAAAATGAAATTGTTTTTATTTAGTTGACTTGCTCATCCATCTTTCACTTTGTTGGTTCGGCATTCCAGTCGACCCGAAGTAGCTTTTATTTAGTTGACTCGTTCGTCCAACTTTTACTTCTTTGGTTCGACATTCCAGTCGACCCGAAGTTGCTTTTATTTAGTTGACTCGTTCATCCAACTTTCACTTCGTTGGTAAAACATTTCAATCAACCCAAAGTTGCTTTTATTTAGATGACTCGTTCGTCCAACCTTCACTTCATTGGTTGATTAGACCAGAAGTTTATTATATGTATCTGACTTGTGTTCTGATTCCTTTTGGCTTTATATGCCGATTGTTTTGCATGGCTGAGTTTTGACGTTTTTATCCTGCGTAGAATGATGATTCTGAATTTGTAATTTTATTGACATTCCGTTTTTTATGTCTCGACTGTTCCTAATGGTTGATTTTCTGGAATAGTTACGCTACATTGGGGAGTGATTTGCTTTGTCCTTTTGATCATTGCTTGGTTGATGTTTATCTATGTGTTAGAAGTTGACGCCTTTGTTGTTTTTTCTCGTTTAACCTATTTACTCCGTCGCCTGATCCGCTATTGCTCATGTTCGTCGTTCATCATTGAAGTTAATTGACTCTAGGTGCTTTCTGGTTTTGTAGCCTAGCAGCATTGATTTGATCGATCATGCCCACATCAGTGCCAAACTGTCTGATCATGCTTCCGTCGGAGCATTGTTCGGCGTCGCCTACTGAGGTTTGATCGAGTCCGTTGTCGGTAAATCAGATTGGGCTTGCATCCGTCGGTAGGGTCCTCGGAGTGTGTGAGTACTGGTGCAAGCTTCTTCAAAGCGTTAATCCTCCTACTTTGATATAGATCAGCTTAAGCGGGAGATTTTTTTGCTTGGGTAGATCGTTTCACTCCCCCTGGCCATGCAGTGTAAGGTGTATATTAGTTCCCTATATTGTTCTTTCGATCATGTGGCGGTGGTATCTACCATTTATTTTCCTTTGAGCTGCTTGTCTGGCATTCCAATAAATTTGTTGAGTCTTCCTTTTTGAATCATGTGCTCGATTTCTTATTTCAGCTTGTAGCAGTCCTCGGTATCATGTCTATGATTAGGGGTGTTAATTGGTTCCTGAAAACAGACATAACCGGCCAAATCGAACCGAAAAAACCTGAACCGAGAAAAACCGAAACCGAACATTAGAAAACCAAACCGAGTTGGTTCGATTCGGTTTCGATTTTTATTTTTCACATATTCGAAATAATCGGACCAAACCGAACCCTTCCCATTCTCTTGTTTTTATCCCCCTAACCCTTTCTCTCTCTTATTTAATCCCCCACCAACCCACTCTTATTTAACTTTTCACCCCATTCCAATGTACTCCATGTCCCCAGCCTCTCTTTTAATTCCCACTTTCTCCTTTTTTTAATGCCCCATTCAAAGAAAGAGTTGAAAGGGCCTACATTCTCTATCTTATTTTAGCCCCACCTACCCAACTTCTATCTCTTTATTAATGTTCTATATTCTCTTTTTTAACTCTCTCTCTCTCTCTCTCTCTCTCTATCCAACCACTTGCAAGTTGAGGAGGATAGACAGAGTTTAACTCAATATTGTTGAAGAAAACCAAACTTTTCACTTGCTTGTAGTAAAGATGAGCGATGGCAACAACTTCGACACTTCTGATTTGATAAAAAAAAAAAAAAAAAACTTCTTGTAGGATGAAATTATGAGACTGGTGGAATCGTCATCAAAGGTTTCAGTCTTGTTTAGATCATCACATGGGTGTGGTGGAGATAAATTAAGATGCAAGCAATGCAGTTATGGTTATAGTATTATGTATGATGTTATAGTATTGTGTATATGAGAGACAGGACAATTTTTTTTTTAATCTTATGGAATTATTAAGAGAAATAGGCAAGAAAAAATTGAAATAATTCTCTATAAATGAATAGTCAGAGCCTTGAAACTCTCTTTATGTTCATCTAGCATTTGCTTTCCCTTTACTGCTTCCCATTCTCTCTCTTTTTTGTTTTATTTGTACTTTCTTTGTCTCTGGGTTTTCCTCCATTGCAAACCAAGCTTCATTTCTTTCTTTCCATTCTGTGTAGCTTTGACTTATTCCTTTTATGCTAGAGCCAACTCGGTTGTTTGTAGCAGCAGAAAATAAAAGAAAAGGAAAAAATTGAAAATAACTGAACCGATCGATTTGGTTATTTATTTGATAAATGTGGAAATCGAACCGAACTGAAAACTGAATTCTTGGTTCGGTCCATTTTTTGTCCAACTTTGAATTGATCGAACCGATTAACACCCCTACCCGTGATCCTTGTGCAAAGAACAATACTTGTTTTTGTCTCTTCCTTCTGGGTCTCTTCTCATCTTGGGTGGCCAGTTGATGTTCTCCCAATTCTCCATGTATTTCACGATGTTGGTCTAGCTTGTCTTCAGGGCCGTGTATGGCTTGTATGCCTTTTTCATTATGTTGGTTATCTGCTCATGACTGGGTCATGCCGATTGCAACTTCCTAGCTTCCCGCTGGTTGGATTCGGTATTTCTGCCATTCCGATGTTTCTTTGATTGACTGCTTTCTTCCCATGGTCCATCATCTCGTCTTCTTTCTTCCTTCATTTCTCATTTCCTTGAACGATTTTCCCTTTCCTGTTCACTTTGTCCCTTGACAGTTTTCATCTCTTTAAAATAAATGTGTTTTTGGGTTGTTTTCAGCAATACCGCCGTGTTTTTTGGAGGTTCGAGGTTAAGGGCATAAAAAAGGGCCCTCTCTTCAACTCGGCGGCAAAAGTTGCGACGGCTTTATTATCGCTGCATCTATCGATCATTGTCAATTTGTTGGTGAAACGAGTGACGTATTCTCGTATCGTCTCTTCGGGTTTCTGCTTGACATGGAGGAGGTAGTGTGGTTCTTTCCTCATCCGTTGACTTTCGATAAATCTTGTGATAAAGGCGGTGGCTAACTCCTGGAAGGAGTCTATTGAACTCGGTGGTAGGTTGTTAAACCAATTCATTGCCTTGGAGCTAAGGCTAGTTGGAAATGTTCTGCGCAAGATCGACTCCGTGGTCTTTTTCAATGCCATCATGTAATGGAAGTGTCTTAGGTGATCCGTCGAGTTGGTGGTTCCATCATATACTTTGAACTTTGGCAGAGTGAACTTTTCCGGCATTGGGAGTTATCATGAGGGCGTCGCAGAATGGCAGTTTGGCTAATCGTACAATACGTTGGGATCAGTGACCCCGATTCTGAATGAGATTTCAACAAGCGTTCAGTCACACTGTGGGGTCTTGCCCTGAAGGAGTTCATTGCTCTTGAGGCTTCCCTGTTGGGGTTCCACCGAAACTTTGTCACTCTTTTGAGTCTGGTTGGTGGAGTTTTGCTGGGGTGGTGCTTGGACAGGATCAGCTAGCTGAGTGCACTCCTGGGTGAGTCTTTCTAGCATCTTCATCATGTAGTTCATTTGGACCATAAGCAAGTCTACTCGAGGATCCGTGGCAGCATCGTCGGATGTCTGGATTGTCTGAGCTATTGCGTGTTGTGGATCTTGATTGTCGAGTGCCATTGTCTCGATGATTTGAGCCACGTCTTGTTTGCAAGCTGCTTGTGATACATTGTCGCCAGTGGGAGAGTTATTGTTATCGTCGCCGAGTTGAGGATTTGTAGGGTGTGTCATTTGTTCTGACAGCTCGTTGATCGTTTATCAAATTTTGGTGAGCTTCATTACTGTGAATCTTCTTATTAAAAAGGAAATTTGTCGTTCCCCATCGACGACGCCAAATTGATGCGTCCAAATCTCGTCCTCCTGAGAGTTTGACCTGCAAAACAGATGTTAGACTGCCAAAAACCACCTTTTTGGTGGCTGAAGGCACTCGAATACTTAAGTCAGTAATTCTGTTTGAATAAGGAAGTAAATCTAGACAAAACTCAGTTAAATTTGCATACCATTGTCAAATGTTCCCTTTACCTTTTATAATGGTCGCGGTTAATTCTCTACGTGACTTAAGTATGTGAGTCGCAACGAAATGAGATGTTTCTCATAACGGTCTCCTCTTTCATGGAGATGCATCCGTGGAGGTGTAACTATTTCCATGATTCTTTTTTGTGCAACATTCTTCTTCTTTATGAGAGAACTCGTGTCGGGCCTGAATTTGGGCTTTGACTCTTTCGGGCCTGGATTCGGGCTTGGATCATGTCTTCTTATAATGGGCCTTATTTGGGCCTCTACGGTTGGCTTTAACCTTCTTGGGTTTTACGAGCTGGCCCAATAGATGGGACGTCAGATCCTCGTGATGGTTGTTTTATGCTACATGTATGGTCGCGATGTCGGTCTATTTTGATGTATCATCAATTATGATAACATATCCCCCTCTTTTTTCCTACTTAGAAAATTAGCTAATATTATATCTTCCTTGAGCCTTTGCAAAAAAAAAATAATAAATAAATAAATTGGACATGTCCAGATAACCAATCCAACATCCAAAAATAGATTGATACCTTAACAATGCACACATTAATGAGGATAATGTAAATGGACTGAGAGACTTGGATGCTAAGATGAAAGATCTTCTTAGAAGAGGACAGTTATTTGTTCCAAAAATCTACAGATTATAAAGTGAGATTGGGAAAACATGATCAAAAATATTTCCATGTGAGAACCATGATGAAGAGGAGGAAAAATTTCATCACTAGAATTCAAAATGATCTAGGAGTGTGAGTTCATGAACAACATAAAATAGGAGAAGCGTAAACTGATTATTTTAATAATTTATTCCTCACCTCTGAGCATCTTAAAGACTCTGCAATACTTAAGTTATTCCCACCCATCACATTTGAGAAGGATAACAACCATTTTTGCGATGCCCCAATAAAAAAGAAATATGGAATATCACTAAAAGCATTGAATTGGAAAACACCCAACCCTGATGGTTTTCAAGTCTATTTTTATAGTCATTATTGAACTATCATCAAACAAGATTTGATCCCTGCAATCCAAGACTTTTTCATAACAAAAACCATGCCTTAATCTCATATATATAGCTGATGCGTCCAAATCTCATCCTCCTGTAAGTTTTATCTGCAAAACAGATGTTAGACTGCCAAAGACCACCTTTTTGGTGGCCGAAGGCACTCCGTTGCTTAAGTCGGCAACTCTGTTGAAAAAGGAAGTAATTCTGGACAAAACTCAGTCAAAGATTCATACCTTTGTCGATCGTTCTCTTTACCATATATAATGGTAATTCTACATGTAACTTAAGCATGTGAGGCACAATGGAGGGAGACGTTATTTGTAACCGTATCCTCCTTTATGAAGACCCGTCCGTGGAGGCATAACGCTCTCCATGACTTTTTTCTTATAGAACATTTCTTTTCTTTATGAAAGAACTCGCTCGGGCATGGATTTAAGCCTTAGTTATAACTTCTTTTGATGGGTCCTGTTTGGGCTTTTATGATTGGTTTTGCCCTCTTTGGGCTTTATGAGCTAGCCCGGTTTTGGGATATTTGATCCTTGTGATGGACGATTTTTGCCATGTGTATGACATTGATGATGATCTATTTGTATGTATCATTAGCTACTCCCCCCTTAGTTAGTGGGTATGCTCATGTATCCACTAACTGTGTGGAGGTTCAATTTTTGATTTCATCTTTATGGCGCATTTAATGTTGTTACTAGCTGTCGCTGCTTCTGTCTCTCCGATGTTTCGTCTGTCTGTTCGTTTTAACATGATTTTTGGGATTTCATGCAATTGGCACATTTTGCACGTTCTCCCAATAGCAAACCTTTCGTTGTTCGTCCTTATAGAATGAGGAGTTGGCTGCAGGGTTTTCCCCATTACGCCCCTTTTATTTCCAATTGTTGATTTTTTTATCTCTTGTTTTTGCTTCATAATCATGTTGAGCTTCACGGTTTTGAGTGGCGACATTCTTGATGCTTGCGAGGCTTTCTTTTTGCCTAAGCCGGTGACACAAGCGACTTTGGATAACATTCATCGCGATTATTCGCTACCAACCGGTCTCGAAATCATTCTCCCTGAAGAGGGCGACATTTCTTGTCATCCAAAGCATGGCTATATTGCTCTATACCTCGGCATGTTTCATTTTGGCTTTAGGCTTCTGGTTCCTGAGATCGTATGGGAATACTTAGATTTTGTGGGCATTGCTCCTGCCCAATTAGTTCCTAATGGTTGGAAGGTGATGATTGCAACCTCAGCGAGGGTCGTTGCATCCGGTATCCTTATGAATGTTAAGGTTTTGCATTCCTTGGCGGGGTTCGGCGTAAACGCTAACCGCACTTTCTATCTTCGTTCCCCATCTTGTTTCAAGAGTCTGTGGGAGGAGTATGAGGGCAAGTCGAGGCCCTGGTTTTACGCGTTCATTGCCTCTGAATATTTTAAGTTGCGCAAAAATCAGATTTTGTGGTCGTTTCGAGAGCTTAAAAGGATCAAATTATCGTTGTTGTTAGAAGAGCAGAAGTTCTGTAACTAGTTTGAAAAGTTTCCTCGAGTGTCCGTGGAAGATTTCCTTACTACGGATGCTATTGTCCGTAGTGGCTTGTATTCATTGGGTGAGGCGAGACCCGCAGAACTTACGGCAGTTTGTGCTTCAGCAGTGACTGTTTCACGTGCTGGTGATGTGGATGTTGGCTGGGGAGCGAGCTCCGTTAAGGAGCCTGTGGGCTGAATTGCTTTTGTTGTTGTCAGAAACTAAGAGAGTGTTAGCTCGGGTGTTAGAAAGAGGAAAGTTCCCAGGCCTCCCAGTCCGTTTAAGATGCTGACAATTAGTCATGGTCGTGTCTCGAAGAATAAGAAGCTCGCTACATCATTCACAGTACCATTAGGGCTCCCTCTTCTCTTACGCTTATCAGGAAGGAAGGTCGTGGTGCGGGTGATTTTGTTGCTCGAGAAGATGAGGAGATAAATCAAGCTCTTGAGAAGAACAAAAATGAGGTTTCTCATCCTTTGGACAATCGTGAGAAGAGTCTTTTCTCTTCGTACGACTTGCCTATTACAGCCAACCTAATGGTCAATGACTCTCGCGTCATTGAAAACAAAATGCTTCAGCTTGGACTCGAGCGGTCTAAGAATCTGAACAGTACCAAGACTTTGGACGATTTTGAGTATGATCAGTCAGTGGAAGATCTAGTCGTTACTCAATCCCGAGGCTTCAAATCCCACGTGTCTCATGTTGTCGCTGGGAACTCGGGATCGCCTGCTACTCCATCCGCTTACCGTCTTGCCTGGGTTGTGCTCGAAAAGTTCTGCTGGCCTTCTGAGATTGATGTGCAGGACAGTGCTCGCAATCTCATTGGCGGTTGGCTAACATGACTCTTGTGCTCGTGCGCCCGCCATGTCATCATATTGATGAGGGCCTCCAGCACCTCATGGAAGGAATGACCCATCTCACTTATATGGCTGTGATGGGGTCAAATTAAAAGGTTGCCCACAATCAGGTGGCGTTCATCGAGCAGAAGTTGATGGGGCATGCCTTGGTTCTTTCTCATGTTTTCTGCCAATTTGATTTGTTGATAACGCAGTGAGTAGAGCATGCAAGGGCTACTGAGACTGCGTAGACTTCGTTCAAGGAGGTTGAGGCTATTCGGGATAAGTTTTCTTCTAATCTCAAAACGTTTGAAGTAGAGCTGGATAGGTTGCGGTCCCGTCTGAGTGTTGCTAAGAAGGAATTGTTCGACCGAGCGATTGAGTGTGACGAGGCCAATCATTTTGCTGATAAGTATTTCGCCAGTTTCAAGGCTTCTGTGGCGCGAATTGCTCAACTGAATTCTGAGTTTATTGTTGCCAAGTATGCGGTTTCTGCTAGACTTACGGTCGTTGAAAATGAATTGGTGTCGACTCGAGTCGAGCTCTTGTATGTTACTGACAAGCTAAAGGCCGCAGAGGATACAAATTGGAAGAAGTGGTTGATGGTCGTCACGGCCTTTTGGACTTTTTTGAGACGCAAGGCTTGGATTTAACTGAGTATCGTTGCTAAGCTGAGAGAGTATTTAAGGATGAAGAGGAAACAGTTACGGATTCGCTGAGAGACCCTATTGTCGAAGAACAGTCGTCTCATCATCTCTCTGAGCTTGCATCATCTAGTGACGATGTTGCTAATGTTGATGCCCCCTCTTAAACGCCCCTTGTTGGCACCTTTGTAATCTTTTCTTTTTAGAATATCAATGGAAATTTCTATTTTGGATTGATTGTATCCAATATTTCTAGCTTATTAGCTTATTTGCTTTTGTCATTTCTGGTAGGATTCTGACTCGTTCGTCCAGATTTTTGTGAATTGCTTCAATGTTCGACATACTAGTAGTGTAGAAGCTCTTTTTATGAAATCTGATTCTATGTCTGGATTACGATGTCGTACATTATAGTCGACGAGAAAAAGTCTGGCTCATATGTCCTAGTACTTTGTTACTTCGTGGTTGATCAGACTAGAAGTTTCATGTTTATGCCGGACTCATTCGTCCTGATACATATATTTATTCGTTGCTCGATACTCTAGTCGTGCTGAGTGTTTTCACGAGTGACATTTTTGGTCTGGCTTTTTCGTCCTTACTAAGCTTTTGTCGCTTGAACTCAAAATGGAAGATTGAGAAAAGAGTTTTATTGATAATATTTTTCAGGTGCTGTACATTCCATGGTCATGGTAGTTTTTCACCCTCTGTCTTTTGTAACCAGTATATCCCTAGTCTATTGATTTTTATTACTTTGTACGGCCTTTCCCAATTCGGATTTAGCTTGCCCGCGCCTGGTTCTTTTGTGTTGAGCTAAACTTTCTGGAACACCCAATCACCGATATTGAAAGTACGAGCCTTTACCCTCTTAATGTAATAACCGACCATACGCTATTGGTAGGCTGCCATTTTGAAAGAAGTCGCTTCTCGCTTTTCTTCGAGGAGGTCTAGCCTGACTCTCAATGCCTCAACGTTATCTTCGGCACGAAATTCTTCAGTCATGAACGTTGGCATACCAATCTCCACGGATATCATTACTTCAGATCCGTATGCGAGAGCGAATGGGGTTTACCCTGTCGGTGTTCTTTATGTTGTTTTATTTACCCAAAGGACACCAGGTAATTTGGATGTCCACAATCCTTTTGCAGCCTCAAGCTTCCTTTTGATTGCCTCCAAGATTGTTTTGTTAGTGACCTCGACTTTCCCATTCACCTGTGGATGGGCGAGTGCCGAGAAGTGATGTTGGAAGTTCAGGTTTTCACACAGTTCCTTGATCTTTCTACCTTCAAATTGTTTCCCGTTGTTGTGACAATTACCCTTGGGATCCCGAATCTGCATGTTATATCTTTCCAAAGAAACTTCTCTACTTGGGTTTCTTTTATATTTGTTAGAGGCTCTATTTCTACCCACCTAGTGAAGTAATCTACTGCCACGAGGAGAAACTTTTTTTGTCGAATACAGGGAGTGGTCCTACGATGTCCATTCTCCATTGCGCGAACGGCTAGGGGCTACTCACTGTTGCGGGCTTAACCGACCTAAATAAATAGGCTAATTTGACCCACTTATAATAATCGCAAATGCAATGTGTCTAACTGGTAGACAACGGCAAGTACGGGTCGATCCCACGAGGAAAGTGGATGCAACTGAATTTTAGAATTTATCTAAACTAATTTGGAGGAAATGTGGGGTTACAGTGTTTTTAAAACTAAACTAAAAATAAATTAAAAATAATAAAAATAAAAATAAAATGAAAAGATGGATGAGATGGATTTTGTGGGGTTTGGACTCACCAATGAGTTAGCACATTTATTTAAATCTAAATTACTGAAATTATAAACGAGAAGCTTTAGGGATGAGGATCCCTTGCTTACACCGAAGATGTGATCATTAAAATTCAATTTCAATCATATCAGTTTCTGTCAAACATGAACAATTTATTTCAAGCACATAAACTCTTACCAAGCATTAAATGTCTTTTTAAGGCACACTTAATCAAAGTTCAAGCTTAATAATTTTTAGCACATGTTTTGAATTTTGATAAAATGTGAATCTAACCACCAAACATATCAATTTTTAATCGAACATGAAAGGTGAAAGCAATTTATCAAATTTCTGAAATAAAATTGTAATTAACAATTAAGCATTTAAGTCAGTAAAATAAATTAAAATGAATTATGCAACCTTTTTGGTTTGTCGCAAACTCGATATGGTGGTACTCAACAGATCAGCAGGTGGTCCGAACACAAATCCCAAGAAAAAAATGCAAATGCTCTGTGGCTGCTCAGAGAGAAGCTCGGGGTGCCAATAACCAACTGATTCGAAAATCAATTGGTTCCCACTAGAAAAATGCAGGTCCCCTGCACCTTCGCCTCCAGCGAGCAGCGCCGCTAGCACTGCCTCACTTTTTCTGCTTCTCGCGAGCTCCTTCGTCCTCCAACCAGCTCCGGTACCTGCAAAAAAGAGAGAGGGATGGAAGAACAGAGAGAGAGAGATGCGATAAGAACAAAAAAAACACAGAGAGAAAGAGATGGAGGCACTGCTCCCTGTTTCTGATCCTGTCGCAGTGGTTGTATTCGAGCTTATGCGCCGCTTGCGACGGTGGTCGTGAGAGAGGGAGACGGGAAGGAGGGCCGAGACGAAAAGAGGCCGAGAGATAGCTTGGCGTTGGCTGCTGCTTCCTCTGTTTTGCAATGGCTGTGATGGCGGCTCGCGCTGCTCTGTTTCGTGGCGGTGCTCGGTGGTTATGGCGTTGACTGGGACGGTGGCGGAGGGACAGATGGTGGATGATGGATGATGGAACAAGGAGAGGGATAGGGAGATGGTGGTTGTTGTTGGGCGTGCGAAACAGGGTGAGAGGTGGTGTTTGATGGTGGTGGCGGTTGTGGTTGTTGGACGGTGGCGAGGTGAAGTGAAAACTGACGTGAAACAGGGTTGTCACGCCCCTGTTTCGGTGGGTGATGGTGGTTTTGTTTGATTGGGATGGTGATGAGAATCACAACATGTGAGAAATAGGTTTTGATTTTCTGTAATGTTTTCTTTTCCCTTCTTTCCTCTCCTTTCTCATCCATTTCTCTTGTATTTATAAAGAATGAACAAAATGAATAGAGATGAGATAAATGGATGATTCATGGAGTGAATCAAGGTAAAATCAAATCTGGATATGGGATAGTTGGGAGAATACTCTTTGGGTTTGCTTGGGCTTGGCATTGGGTTTGGGTTTATGGGTTTGGTTTTGGGTTTAAGGGTTTGATTTTGGGTTTGGTTTTGAGTTTAGGTTATGGGCTTAGGCTATTTTCACCTTCGCTTTCTCTGAAGTCACCATCTGGGATTGTTTATTGCATTTTTCTTTGATTTCTTCGTTACAGCTCCACATTCTATAAAAACACAAAAATTTAACAATTAATCTGAAATAAGGATTAACAAAAATATAATAAGAGGTAATAATGTTATAATTATGTGATTATCACCCACCGGATCAGGTTTTGGCTTGGCATGTGTGTGTACAGGGCTAATTTTTGGCATTTGTCGCATGTGCGAACGAGTTTTCACTTGCATCGTTGGGCAGTAGTATCCTAGTGTAAGTGCTTTATGGGCTAGCGTTCTTCCTCTTGGGTAATTCCCACATATACCGTGGTGGATTTCTCGTAGAACATAGTCAACATCTTCAGGTGAAAGGCACCTTAGTAGCGGACTGGTGGCGGATCTTCTATACAGTCTGTTATTGATCATCGTGTATCGTGTTGCCCAATTTCGTAGTTTTCGAGCCTCCATCTTATATGTTGGGAGTTCTCCATTTAATATATATGCCAGAATTGGAGTTGTCCAGTAGTTTTCTTGGTTTGTGGCGCATGCCTCTTACACCTGGTTTTCAAGTATGGAACCTCCCTGCATCATGACGAGCGGATTATCGCTCTCTTTAGCTTGTGATGCCTCATTTTCCATTTCGTCGACTCTTTCATTATCCACCCTTGCACATTGCGAAATGACCGCGGTCTGGAAGCCTTCTATCAGTTCGGTAGTCTTTTGTTGGTAGGCTTTCATTCGAGCATTTTTTGACCTGGAATTTGTTGTTCAATTGATTGACCACCAATTTAGAATTGGTAAAGGTACTAATATATTTTATTTCCAAGTGTTTTGCTAATTGTAGCCTGGCTATCACTGCTTTGTGCTCGGCTTCGTTGCTTGAGGCTTTGAAATTTAATTTTATCGCATTTTCTAACGTGACACCCTTCGAGTTGTACAGGACCAAACCAGTTCCACTTCCTGCCTTGTTGGATGCTCCATCGCAGCGGAGGATCCATTCATGGGTGGTTTGTTTGATTTGCCTTTCCTTATTGTTGCTTTCTGGTTGTCGATCACCGTTGCCTGTAAATTCAGCAATGAAATCTGCCAATGCTTGGTCCTTTATTGCGGTTCTGGGAGCACAACTAATATCAAATTGTCTGAATTATATTGTCCATTTCACCATTCTTACGGATAACTTTTGTTTGTGCAATACTGTTTGAAGTGGTTGCTCGGTCATGACTATGATTGGATGCGCTTGGAAGTATGGTCGTAACTTTCTCGAAGACACGATCAAAGCGAGTGCCAATTTCTCTAGAGCTGAATAGTTGATCTCTGCATCTACAAGTATTTTGTTGATGTAATATATTGGTTTTTGTGTGTCTTTTCCTCCCGCATTAGCGTTGAGCTTACCGCATGGTTAAATTCGGATAAATATAAATACAGTGTTTTCCCCATGTTTGGTTTAGTCAGCAGTTTCGTGCTCCCCATATATGCTTTTAGGCTTTGAAAATCTTTCTCACACTCTGCATTCAACTCGAATGTCTTATTTCCTTTCAAAATTTTGAAAAATGTAGACATTTGTTTGAGGATTTGGAGATGAATTTGTTTAAAGTCGTTATTCTTCCATTAAGACTTTGTACGCCCTTTATGTTTGTTGGTAACTGCATGTGTGAGAAGTGCATGTATTTGATTTGGTTGGCTTCAATTCCTCTTTGATTGACCATGTATCCAAGATTTTCCTAATTCTACTCCAAATGTGCACTTTTCCTTAGCTTCATTTTGTACTTTCGCAGCTGGGAGAAGGTTTGCTCGAGATCTTTGATGTGGTCTGTTCGGAGCAAGCTCTTGACAAACATATCATCAATGTAAACTTCCATCATCTTACCAATTTGATCTTTGAACATTCTGTTCACCAATCGTTGGTACATGGCTCCTGCATCATTTTATCCGAATGGCATTACCCGATAGCAGTATGTACCTCTTTCCATTATAAAAGATGTTTTTCTTGTTGGGAGGATAAATCTATATCTGATTGTGCTCATAGTACGCATCCATAAAGCTCACGAGTTTGCGTTCGGCGATTGCATCCACTATTTGGTCTATTCATGGGAGTGAGAAACTGTCTTTTGGGCAGGCTTTGTTGAGATCAATGTAATCCACACATACCCTCCACTTGTCATTATTTTTCTTTACTAACACTGTGTTGGCCAATTTGTCCGGGTAGTGAGCTTCTCTGATCATCATTGCATTAGGTAAGCGGTGCACTTCTTCATTTATTGCTTGATTACGTTCTGGAGTCACCGGCCTTCTTTTTTGTCGAACCAACTTCTTGTCCAGGTTGACTTGTATTTGTGGGTGATGATAGACGACTCTATTCACACCATGTCCCTCATTGTCCATGCAAAAACGTCTTGGTTATCTTTCAGCTGTTGGATTAGTTTCTTAGCGAGCTTTGAGTGAATCTTTGTGCCAATTCAAATTGTTTTTTCTTCTTCATCGTCCAGGTAGACCACAATCGTTTCTTCTTCCAGTTGTCCGGTGTTTGGTCGATCCCTTAGATTGGTTGGGGTCGTATTATCATCTGGGAGGTTGGGACTTATCTGACCAGGTTGATGTGGAGGCTCCTCTGGTCGTTGTTGTAATTGTTATTTGTGGGGAGCTCTTATCGCAGCGTAATGACACTCGCGAGCAACTGGACAATCTTCTTTGATTATCCCGACGCCATTGTTAGTATGGTACTTCAAGCACTGGTGCATGGTTGAGGACACCTCACCCATTTTGTGTCAAAGGCCTTCCAAGTAGCATGTTGTATGCAAATGGACCATCGACAACGAGGAAGTCCATCAATAACATTCGTTGCTTCCCTGGTTCTCCTACTCCAACTGGCAGTTGGATCATCCCCAGCGGGCGACATTGTTCTCTACTAAAACCCACCATTGGTTGATCGTTAGGTGAGAACATCTCATCAGTGAACCACATCATTCAGAATGTCGTTAGATATAGGAGGTTGGCTAAGCTACCCATGTTGATCAACACTTTTTAAATTCCCACCTCACTATCAGCACTGAAATTACCAAGGCATCATTGTGCGGGAAGTGAACTTTTTTCGTGTCTTCATTGGAGAAAGTTAGAGTTCTTTGCATCATTCTTGCATGTATCTAATATTTTCTAGTAAATCTCGGACTAATCGCTTCTGAGATCGATTGGATTGCTATTTTTCTCCAGTTGCGTTATGCAAGACATATATTAGCTCCCTCGATTGCCCTTCGAACTATCTCAGCTTAATGAACTCTCCAAGTCGTCCTTCTCTAACATGGCATTCGATCTCGTCTTTCAAGTTGTAACAGTCTTCGGTATCGTGTCCATAGTCATCATGGAAGGAACAATATTTGATTTTACTAAGCTTGTCTGGATCTCCTCTCATTTTTGGCAGCCACTTGACGTCTCCCCATTTTGCTATAGCTTTAAGGACATCGGCTCGACTTGTTTTTAAGGTCATGAATGATTTCCCTATTGGTTGTTCGCGGTTGGACCTCCTTCATTGTAGCCTTCCAAGCTTTCGTTGATCGAACTCGGGACTGTCATTTGTTCGATGTCTTTTAGGCTGGGCATTTTTTTCTCGAGGCTTGTTGCCCTCCAGTTCTCGGGTGAGTTTATCCACCATTTTGATCATGTGGTTCATCTAGGTCATGAACACCTCCACACGAGGGTCCAAGGTAATTCCCCAAGATGTCAAAGACGTATGAATCTTTATATGTTGTGGCTCCCTATTTTCTGGCGTGGTTGGTCCAACGGTCGTCACCATATCAAAATCATGAGATGGGTTGTGCCAATCATTGCCAAATTGAGGGTCTGTAGAGTATTTCATTTGTTCTGATGGTTTATTTGATTGTTGATCAGAACTGCTCTAGATTTTCTTTTTCAAAAGAAACTTGTCGTTCCCTACAGACGGCGCCAAACTGATGCGTCCAAATCTTGTCATCCTGTAAGTTTGACCTGCAAAACAGATGTTAGACTGTCAAAGACCACCTTTTTGGTGACCGAAGACACTCTGATGCTTAAGTAGCAACTTTGTTGAAGAAGAAAGTAAATCTGGACAAAACTCAGTTAAAGTTTCATACCTTTGTCGATCGTTATCTTTACCTTATATAATGTTCGCGATTAATTCTCCGCTTGACTTAAGCATGTGAGGCGCAACGGATGGAGACGTTCTTCGTAACCGTCTCCTCCTTTATGAAGACGTGCTCGTGGAGGCGTAACTCCCTCCCCGACTATTTTCTTATGCAACGTTTCTTTTCTTTATGAGAGAACTCGCTCGGGCCTGGATTTGGGCCTTAGTTATAACTTCTTCTGATGGGCCTTGTTTGGGCTTTTATGATTGATTTTGCCCTTTTTGGGCTTTATGAGTTGGCCGTGTTTTGAGATATCTGATCCTTGTGATAGACGATTTCTGCCACGTGTATGACAACGATGATGGTCTATTTTAATGTATCATCAATAACCCTTATTCCTAAACTTAAGAATCCAACTTCTCCCTCTCATCATATTCGTATTAGTTTGTACAATATCATTATAGGATTTGTTCCAAAATTTTAGCCACTAAACTCAAATGCTTTTTAGCTAAATTATCTCCCCTAATTGTACATGGGACACTAATTGGAGAAAATACTAGTATTGCCTTTCAAAATTTTCATCATTTCAAGAAATGGAAAGGCAAATAAAGTTGGATTACTCTTAAGATGGACATGGCCAAAGCTTATGATAGATTGGAGTGGAGTTTTTTTGTGTGGATATTTTGTAGTGTTTTGGGTTTTTCTCAATCCTGGTGTGCCTTTATCTCTCAAATTGTGTCTACATTTTTTAGTACCAAGTTTTGATCAATGGCATTCCCCAATCCAGATTCACCTTCCAAAGGGGTCTTACACAAGGTGAACCCTCCTTTTTTTCTTTATCATTGTTTCTGAAGCCCTCTCCAGAATAATCCATGAATGTGAAACTTTCTCTATAATTTCTGGATTCAGGCCTAAACCTCATTCCCCCTATCTCTCATCTCATAATGACCTTACTATATTTGGGAAAGCCTCGTTGGACCAATTTGCAAACATTCAGGATGTTCTCAAGTATTATGCTTCTGGGCAGCTTGTAAATTTTTCCAAATCATCCCTCTATTGTAGTGTTAGTTGCCACCCTAGACACTAAAGAATCTTTACAAGGCTTTTAGGGGTGACATTTTTTAACCCAAAATATGGGTACCTAGGTACTTTCCTCTTGACCACTAGAAGTAAAACCAAGGATTTTCACTATGTTCTGGAGAAAATGCAAACTAAACTAGCAAGCTGGAAAACAAATATATTTTCTCAAGCTGGTAGAACTACCTTTATCAAATTTTTTGCCTTTTCCATCCCCCTCTATATTATGTAATCTTTTCTCTTTTCCAAGACCCTTTGTGAGAAAATGGACCAAATAAATTGAAACTTTAGGTGGAAAGGTAATGAAGACTCTAGACCATGCTTTGTAATTGCTTGTGATAAATTGGTAAGGGATATAAACAAAGGCGACCTTAAATTTCCTTCTATGTTTGAAAGAAATAAAGTTATTTTTTTTCAAATTTACTTTCGAGACTCAAACATGACCCCACCTCTCTATGGTGTAGATTTATGAGCTCTATCTACAGTCAAAGCCAATTTGTTTTCTTAGCCGATTTCAGAAAACCAGGTATCTCGTACACTTGGAGATCCTTAGGTAAAATAGCAGATGAGCTCAATGAAGGAACCACTTGCATAATTATTGATCGTAAACGTTGTGATCTTCGGTATGATAAATGGGATGACCAGTAATATCCCTTTAGGAACTATACTTCTAATTTCTCTAGATTGTTGGTGAATGATAGTGAAAATCTAATGATAATGGAAGGGGGTTAAAAGAGTGGAATGAAAAAAATTCATTTTTGAAGTATTCTTTCAACCTGTAGCTCAAGCTATCTTCAATTTCCCCATCAAACCAAGTTAAGCTCAAAATACTATGATTTGGAGAAAATCCATAAAAAAACACTTCACAGCTAGATCAACCTATAAATAGAGACAAATAACACTCCTAATAAAAAGATTATCCATTAACTATGGACAGCGAAAACCCCCATAGGGTTTTCTTTATTCCGTGGAAATGTTATTATAACTAGTTGTCTACCAAAGAAAATCTCTTTAAGCATCATATGAATATTCCATTTGAGTATCCATTTTCTAAGACAGATGTTGAAACTATTGAACATGTCATTTTACGTTGTCATCTTGCCATTGAAGTTTGGTTGAACTCCCACATTCATATTAATTGGTTGCAAGTTCTTTTGTATAATGTTGTTATTTTTTTTTGTTACATTTGGAAGATTGATAATGCTATTGAGAATTAGGATGGTTTAGCAAAATGGGTGTTGCAAGACCCTCGGGATAATTTTTTGGTTGTTCAAACCAAAGGGAATGATGGCTTTGGGTTGTACCAAGTCAGAAACCAAGTGGATATATTTTTTGTCCCATAAAACCTCGCACCCATCATTGGCCCATAGCATTCTGCCCTCAAATATACCCTCATATAGAAAAATTCATACTTATCGTGAATATCTATATACTTCTCTTTATAGAAACAAACTGTATTAGATTCAATATGGGAGGCCAAGAATGTGTTTTGCTTCCAACAAAATGCAACCAAATGCTTATCATATTAGTAATAAGACTCAAAAATTGTAGACAAGGTAGGAGAAAATTTTTAGCACACAACAATAGATACAAAAGAAAGTGACTCAAGAGGCCGTGCAATAATTTGAAAAAACAGAAAGCCTGCGTAGAACAATTTCCAGTCAGACTATCTTGGTTTTTGTTGATGCAGGTTTCTTTATGGATGTTCATGTAGGAACCTTCGGACTGGTAACTTAGAATGTTGATCGAGTTAGTGTCTCTGAAGCTGGAGGAGCAGTCAACACAGTCGTATAGACCAATTTTGAAGCATAGTTTAGATCAACCATAGTAGTAGAGCAATGGAGTTCGCATTAGGGTTGGGAAGAAGTATATTTCTTAAAGGATTGCTTGGATGTGATGTGAGTATTCCAATGGTGGAGATATCATCTCAATTAGTCATAATCTTTGTTTATTTCAGAATTTGAAGAAACTATATATCATTAGTAGTAATCAATTTTTTGTTGATCAAAGGTTTCTCTAGAAAATACTTTTAACCAATAACTAAAAAGAAATTACGTACTAAAGAAAATACTCTAGAAAAGGAAACAACTGAAACTTGTTTATTGATCAATTCCAAATGAATACATGAGGTACCTATTTATAAGTTGAATAAAAAACAATTTGAATAATGTGAACCACTGAAAATGCATGTGGTACAATCCTCCATGTGCATAAAGCTAAACACGAGGGATTAATGAGAGTCACAAAAAACAAGAGTGATATCATCCTCCATGTGCATTATAACCTAAACATAGGGTATAAATGAGGATCACCAAAAGGCCATATGGTACAATGCTCCTTGTGCATAATAATAATAATACTAGATGATCCACTGGATCAAGGCTCCCCTTTTGACAGCCGAAAACGTCTCCAAAAGCTAAACCTTCATATTAGGAAAATCTCAATTCCCCTTCTCCTTGCTACACCATTTGGATTTCTTTAAGTGTATCCATAGCCTTCTTTTCAAGGATACAATCTTCCAATAGCGAATCCTTTTTCTCAAACCACAAATCATCAAGTGCAAAGAGTCGAGAATTTTTCACATCACGGTCATCATCATCCAACAATGATCGCTCAAATGGCTTCAAATACTCAGTGTTGATTATGGTATACATACGCATGTAAGGCAACAGTTCATGTTGAAAAAAATTCTCGCCAATCTTCTTTAAGATCCCAAATGACCCATACCAAATAGGCTTAAACTTCTTACCTACTCCATGCAACCAATGCTGACTAGCTTCAACCAAACCAAGTATCCAACATTAAAGTCATGTTGGAGACGATGTTTGTCATGTCAAGTTTTGTACTTTTGTTGTGACTTTTGTCATTGTTTTTCTACTTTTTGTACACCTTAGAAATATGCTCCAACAACACCGACAAACCACAAAGTAAATAGCTTGGGTTCAATACCCCTTAATCTAGGAGTCCGGTCATTTGCTTTTTAATTTCTTCACTTTGTTTAACCAAATGGTGATACATGCCCAAATTTGGCAATGGGAAGTCTCCTACAAGATGTATCTCATGCTCAATTGGCCATTGTAGTGGTAAACCCCCGACATCATCAAACCACTCTTAAATTGTGATTTTAATTTTCCCATTTATAATTGTAGTCCTTGGATAAGCAAAATAGTAGATAAGACAACTGAAGTGGAACCTCGTGATGTAGCTGGTTCAATAACAAAATGAACTTGCTGCAAGCGTTTGCCATCCTCTTAGCTTGAGTAGCGTTGACTAAGCTTTTAGCAAGAGCAACATGGTTTGAGTGAATGAAGTACTCGACTTCACCTATCACCCATCAATACTTCTGAAGTTGCTAATAGAATATTGCATCTTTGTCCCTTAGATAGGGTTTCCAAAGATGACCTTGACATACATCCAAGGATACCACTTCACATGTCACCTCGTCAATGTACCCACCTGTAATAGCAAACTTGAAAGTATAACTATTGAGTAGTTTGTGACCCTACATCCTTTTGAATCTATCCCAACAGATATAGTTTAAGGTGAGGCATGGTCTCTAATTCCTACTCCTTAGTTGAACCGAACTTTGCCACTCACCTTCATCCGAATTCAAATGAGGAAAAGACTAGTACATCGAGTCCAGCTAAACCACCCGTATCAACTTCTTTCATCAAGCAACACAGCCAATTCAGAAAACAAATAATATACCACGCGGCGTCGTTGAACCTTTCCACTTTAACTGAATGACTTTCTTTAGGCTCTTGGAGCTACTGTTCAAGGGACGGTCTATGTGGCCGATTGAAAAAACTCTTTTATCCCAATTTCTGAACTAGTACCTCTGGAATGAAATTCTTTTGACTACCTGGATAAATGATGACATCCAGCTCCTGTTTTACCTATATCCGAACATTAAACAAGTTCTCGCGATCATCTAAATAGATAAATTTTTGGGTCATGAGAGTAACTTTGGGCCAGCTTCCACTATTCCTAGGATCTCCACGGCTTTAGCGACATTCAATGTCTTTTTCTGTTTCCTAGTCACAACTTATATTTTCTTTCAACGTGCTCCTCATTTTTTCTATTACTCACGGTATCTGATTGTTTCAGCTTTCCCTCATCATCTTTCTTGTTGTTTTTCTTATTTTTGGCTTCAATGGCAATTGTTGACACTAAAGGTTCGTCGAAATCTTGCACCTTGAACAACCCCAATTCTTAGCGAATATACTTATGCAAACCACCCATAAACTTATGAAAAATTCATGGTCATCAAGGTCCAATTCCAACACCATAACCTGATTTTAGAAGTAGGTCCTGCAATCTTGCACTGTTTGTCCAAAACTATGCTCCAAATGTTGTTACCTGAACCATCGTTCCTTCTCAAACCCAATAGGGTAGAATTTCTTTCGCAAAACATGCTTAAATTTCTTCCACGTCATAGTCGAAGTGTTGTTTCATCTCAGATACAACGACCACTATGTAACAATAAGCTTGGTCAACTTTAACGCAACAAAGTTTATATTTTGGTGATTATTATACTGATAGATTGTATAATAAGTCTACCATTAGTCAATCCAATTATCTAACTTCTCGACATTGATATCCCCATCATATGCTAGGATATCTATTTTCAAATCAACCTTAAGACCCTTCATAGAAGTTTTAGATTGACCTTTCCATATTGGTTCCTCATCGCTAACAGAATTTGCCTCACCATCCTTATTGTACTCCTCATCTTCTCCATCAGAATCTTCCTCACTATTACTGAAATTCACCTTCTTCTACATGCTACGATCCTTCGTAGAGGATTTTGCAGTTTTTGAGGTCACTATATTGGGATCTTGAGTCGTCTCTTGAGCTTTACTTGTTGATGCTTCCACCCACTTGGTAACCATTGTGGCAAAGTTCTCCATTTGCTTATCCAAATAGGCAATCCAAGCATCGACTTTTTCCTTTGCCATCACCTTCAAATTTTGGACAGATGCAATTCGAGTATTGCTTCCTTGTTCCACCATCTCACTGTTATCTTTCTAAAGTTAATGGTGCTACAAGATATCCACCCAAAGCCTTAACTTGAGACCATAAACCATAAGAAAACCATAAATATGATGCTCTGCTACCACTTGATCAAAGGTTTATCGTGAAAAAAACACTTTTAACAAAAAACTAAATAGAAACTAAAAAAAATAAAAACAATGCTCTGGAAAAGGGAACAATTGAAACTTGTTTATTGATTGATTGCAAATGAATATATGAGTTACCTATTTACATGTTGAAAAGAAAACAATAGGAAGAATGTGAACCACTGAAAATGCATGTGGTACAATCCTCCATATGCATAAACCTAAACGTGAGGGATCAATGAGGATCACCAAAAATTAGTGTGGTAAAATCCTCCATGTGCATTATAACCTCAACATGGAGGATAAATAAGGATGATCCTCATATGGTACAATCCTCAATGTGCACAATAATTATAATACTGGATGATCCACCTGGATCAGGCGCAGTATATAAAAGACCATTTTGCTAATTTTGATTAATATAGTTGTAGTATGGTTAAAAAAAAAAGTGACAGTAATTGGGTAGAGGCTTAGCATCAATATTCAACAAGTATAAGATATACAATTTTTTATTTTTATAACTTTTTTTTAATTTACATAGGCCCACAGGTGAAGAAGTTCAAACCCAAGGTTAGTGCTTGGGTGCCCCAAAGATCGTGTGATTTATTGATTAGCGCCCCCCAAAAGCTATGTATCATTACTAAATATAATTAGAAAATAGCAAATTGGGGTGGGTGCCCCACTCGAGGGCAGTGTAGCTTTGCTCTTGGTCGTTTTTTGATTTGGGGGCTAAACATGGTTGACACAGGACCCTAGTCCGCTAACCATGTCAACTCTGAGACGTTCAACTCATTCGAAACAGTTGACTTAAGTAGTTTTATTATATTTCAATTTTATAATAATTTAAAACAAGTCTAAATGGGTTCAACATGTAAGTTGTTTAAAAAATCATTGGCAACATGTTTGACATGACACAGGATTGTGAAGTGACACTACACGATTCATCATTGTCACCCCTAATGATAACTCAATGAGAGTGAAATTTTAATCGTAAAAGGAGAAATATGTGAGAAATTTGAAGTTGCCAATGGCATGACAGCTCAATGGTTAGAGCTTGGTCGATGGTACCACTAGGTCATGGGTTCAAACCCAGCTTGCAACATCTTTATGGGTTATGGGATCCTATAAAAACTCTGTTTGCCTTTAAAAAAAAAATGTATGGAAGTTGAGATTAGCATGAAAAAATAAATATTTTGAATTTCGAAAGAAATTTCGGTAACTCGAGAAAAAGAAACACTTTATGAAATTTCAACATTTTTCGAGAAATCATATACAATATCAGATAGGTAGAACAAAATAGGCAGTGACTAAATAATACCACCATTTTCGCTGAAGGACACCACCAAGCCCCTACTTTCTAAAGGACATCACTACCTACTGAAGGACACCACATAAGCCTTTAACCTCCCAAAATAAAATAATTTTTTTTCCCTTTCTCTCCCAAATGAAACGACTTCTCTCTCCCAAAATTTTCCACTTAAACAACTTCTTCTTTTTAGGTCTCCCCTTGCCTTTCACAGGTTTAGTTGGTTCAATCATGACATATGAATTAGCCAGCTCAAATCTAACAGCTTTTTCTTCAATACCAACTGCTGATCAGAGTGGATTCTAAGAATTTTTGCTTAACGATGTCTACTGCTGGATCTATAATCACATCCGTAATTGCACGAAGAGGTGTTTTGCCTAGTTACATCCAATGCTTGTGTATCATAGACAATGTAAGTTGTCCAGTAGGAGTGAAATATTGTGTCATTTCATGAGCACAAGGCAACCAATGAGTGGTTTTCATCACATATCGACACTTGGCTGGGTCAATGCCCACAAATTTAGCATCAGACTTACCAATTTCAGATAGCATCAAGTCAAGAGCCTTATGAGACACGGATCCATGAAGTTTTCCAAATAAGGGAAAAATATGTTTTTTTTTTCTTCGTCAGACTTTTTCTAAAGGACACTTCAATCTCTATAAATTGGACTTGGGTCATGTCATGCATTTTTGTCCATAATGCATGAAAGTATATGTCTGTGCATTCACAAATAACTCATTATGTGGATACCAAATAGTCTATAGATAGTCCAAACACTTGGGATGTGATGCTCATCTTCTATCGAACTCAACAATACCCTTGTTCAATTCTAGTATAGCTGATCTATACAAATCCGAGAAAAATTCAATGAATTCGTTCCATAATTCATTATCCTCAAAAAAAATTTGCAATTCTTTTCCACATTTGTATTTATGTGTCACCTGCACAACAACCTCCTTGCTTCTGGAAAAACTCACTCAGTGGCTTTGAATAACCCAAGCTCTCTGTCAGTCATAAACACCTTTGGCAAGTTATCTAGCTCAAATAATCCTAGGTGTATGACTTATCATTTTCAGATGACATAAAACAACACCCAACATTAAAAGTCTTGTCGACGTCACATCCACAACATCAAATAGTGACATCCTGTATCAATTAGTTTTGTAGGTGCAGTCCATAAGCATCACCGTAGGGAAACACTTAGCAAGTAGAATTGACTTGGGATGAGACTAGAAAATATTGGTGACTATATTCTGATCATCGACTGTATGCCACTCAATATAACCATTCTCGCTCAACAAGTGCATTGTGACGTACTGGCAAAGTTGCCATGCCTTTTCAGTTGAAGTGTCTTTAGCTGATGAATGACATTATAAACAGTCTTTAAATATGACACATTGTTGGGAAACATCTCTTTCAAATCAAAAAATATGTACCGAAGGGCTACTCCAGATGTTGACATGTTATGCAAATAAGTCATCTATGCTTCATTCAATCTGCCAGCAAATGAATGGCCAAAAAGAGATTTTGTCGTGGATGATTGTGGGTTCCACATGTCACTTCCAATGATTGTGACACCCCTCTTAACTGGAATGGGCACCCACACTTTTTTGAACTGTCGATCGACCAACCTCCAATTTTTTGCTTTTGATTTTTCTTGATCTTCCCTCCCCACTCACATCCCAAGTGGATCCTTCATTTACGTATACTATTAGCATGTTCCAACTTTGTGATAATGAAAACTATGTTATTCTCCCTACCAACACATTGACACCAAACTATTAAGGATGACTTTGATGGGAATACCTACAAAAAATAATGAATATTGATGTTAGGAACACTAATAAACTTGTTAATCAATGAACTTGTGAAACGAGATTAAATAAGTCATGCCTACAAGAATTAACCTTACATCTTCCGTCATAAACAAGTCGCCATCATTGACTACCATTTTAGTGTTTGTTCATCATTCGCCTCAACATCATCATCCTTCTAAATTAAGTAAATACAAAATTTTGTTGTTCTAATCATATATTAACAATGGTTATGAATAAAATCATTAAGGCAAAGTTTATCGCTAGAAGGTTCATATCTTCCAAATATGTTTTTTAAGTGTCTCCAGATCGTCAAGATTATGTGAAGGTATCTCGTAATCAATTAGATCGACGATGACATTCTGTGCACAAAATAACAACAATCAATAAAACAACAACAACAACAACAACAACAACGATCAAACTAATCCTAAAAAAAAAGTTGTAGGGTTTAAATATTAACAACTAACCCTAAAAATAACAATGTCGCTTCAAATATAAACCAAAAAGGAAATTAAACATGATATTACGATAATGAAAAAAAAAATCCATGCAAGCTCATCTCAAGTTGAGAGTGTACCTCGAGTGGAGTGGGTTATTCTTCATCTTGAAAATGTTCATTTTCTCCGTTCACTCCTATAAGTGGAATACAATGTTGACTCTCAACTCCAGCATTATTAGCTTCAAGCCTACCAACATCATTTTCACTATACTAATTCATTTCTAGATACAAACTTAAAAAAAACCCTAACAAACGAAGATGAAGAGAGAGATAGACGACAAAGACGTAGAAGAAAGGAAAATATGTCGGTGTTGGGGTCGTCTGGCAAGCTTGGGATGGAAGACAACTAGTAGAAAATGAAACAGGGGGGTAAAAGTGTTTTCTCGCACGAGAGAGCAAATGAAGCAATAGAAAGGGGAAAGGGAGAATGAAGACGAGTAAGAGAGAGATGATGAAGACGGTGGCAGTTGGTTTGTTTTTCGGCGAGATTGGGAAGATAATAGGGTGGTAGAGGAGGAGTTTTCGTGCGAGTGGAAGGGGGTTTGTCACTGGATTTAAGAGAAAACAATTTTTATTATTTTTATTTTTAATTTTTTTTTGTATATAGTGGTAGTGTCTTTCAGTAGATTCAAAAAAAAAAAAAAAAAAAAAAAAAAAAAGAAAAAGAAGAAGAAGGTGTACGTGGTGTTATTTAGCAAATTCCAACAAAATGTTCTCTATCGGTCCATCTGTGCAAACTCGCATAAACCTCTATGATTAAAAGCAAACCCCTTCCATATTCGCCACACCTCCAAGTTCCAATCACTCTCTCTCACAGATGGTAGTATAGGTAGAACCCTAGTTCCCATTTCTCTCTACAACACAACATACAGAGAGAGCGCTTCTTCAACATGGATTTGGACCCCTCTTCAGCTGTAATTGCAACGGAGGACGTTGTTCTGGCCTTGATCGATCACTTGGTTGATCCCATTTTACCACTCAAACCACCTTCTACCAATGATCCTCCTCTCGCTCTCCAACAATCCATCGCTAAACAGGTGAAATTTCTGCAACCCCATTTCACATTTTTGCTACATTGTAGCTTAATGCATGGTTTTGTATTTCTTTCATCCTTGCCATGTTGAAGCAAATCAGGTTTCTGGTGTTAATGAATATGGGTATGTCTACTTTCACTTTCTCTGAGAACCCATTTGGTTTAGGAACCTATTTTGGAGAGATTACAATGTAATTGGGGTTTTCAGTGCATTATTCTGAAATCTTCATTGTTGAGTCTAGAGAAATGGGGTTTTCCAATTTCATAAAATGATTAAGAAAAGTTCAAGGCGAATTCTATTAACCACTTACTAAGAGTGGGTATTGCGTTTTGCTCAATGAAAAATGTGTTTAAAGTTTAGGTTCTCCTAAATGGAAAATTTTGGGTCTTAGAACATAGACAGTCTTTGTTGGGATGGGTTGTGTAAAATACAATTTACAATTGTGAACATGGAAATCTTGGCCTTGTGTAAACATACATGATGGATATCAGGTTTGTGTAAATGCCTTGTCAGCCTTGGGCATACTCCTATAAGAGGGTGCTCAAGGCCTCCCAAATGTGGATTTTGAGAAATATCAATAGGTTAAATTTTGTTTTCAGCTTTCCTCTTAAAGTTGGGTGCCATTTGAGAGGCCTCTCATCCATCAATAGGCTGAATTTGGTTTTACACAGTCCATCATGACGCTCCACTGTGGGTTATGTATTTCACATGAGTTTTATCTCTGCTGGCACATTTTTAGTCAGGGACAGAAAATCTTCATTTTAGTACTATTTCTGTACAAAATCAAGTTTGTGTAACATCATAGCCTCTTAACTTGAAGTATAAGTTGGTTTTCCCCTTCACATAATTTTCACAATTGGGGTTAGATATAAAGAAATTCTAGTCATAAAAATTGATTAAAAAAGAGTTAGCAAAGTATGGCATCTTTTAGTCACTCATCAGAATTATATTCATGTTTTAATATAATTGATTGTTTCAGATGCATGCAGTTGTGTTGCTATACAATTACTACCACAGAAAACAGTTTCCGCAACTTGAGTTCCTAGATTATGAATCATTTTGCAAGTTGGCTGTGATTTGCAAACCGAGGCTGGTGGCATACATGAAACACACACAAAGCAGCTCTGACCAACTTCCAATCATAGAAAAAGCAATCATGGATGCATGCAATATTTGCAGTGGGTTAGATGTGACAAGAGAAGCTCCATGCATGGAAGCATGGCCTATCACCAAAGTTGCAGTCTTCCTAATCGACTCTAATGGGGAAAACTGCTTTCTACTTTTCAGTGGCATCACTGATGGGGTTTGGTCACTGATAGAAAAAAGGTGTGTCAGTAATAATAAATCGGAAGAATCACTAGAAGCGAAAAAGTCGAAACAAAAGAACAAAGTTAGTAAAATGCCGTTGCCAAATGAACAGAGTGCGAATTCAGCTTCCTTGAAGAAACTCGCAGTTTCAGCAGTTAAAGAAACAACAGGTGCACCTAATTTGAAGATTTTATTTAATTAGATAAAGAAACTACATGTATATGCATGCATGACCATTGTGTACTTCACACATGCTTTTAGGATATATATTAACTAGATTCTCTTCACCACATTATTTGTGTTATATGCTGCTGCTATATATATATAATTTTATTAACTTTAGCGAGGGATGATCTAGAATTTTATACTAATTAATATTGGAAGGTTTGATCCGATTTGAGGAAGTGTAAAAGATTTACGAAAATAACCTGAAGATTCAAATTTTGATCAATTTCAACTAGGGATTGTCATAGGGAAAACCTAATTTCCAATTTTGTACCTTTGATTCCTATACAAGTATAAATTTCGATCAATTTCAACTAGGGATTGTTATAGGAAAAACCTAATTCCAATTTCGTACCTTTGATTTCTATACAAGTATAAACAGATAAACTAACAGTGTTTCTGGCTACAAGGCTGACAATAAATTATTTTCTTTTTAGAAACTGACAAATCAACAACAGAAATCCACTAAATCTTATTAATGCATGAATGCCATGCGCCACATGTGCACATATCCCGGGGCACATGTCTATGTCATTCTCCTAATTTGAAGAGCTCATTCTCAAGATCAAAGGAGAGGAGCCTCAGAATTAGCAGCCATAACTTATCATAGCTAGTAGTGGGAACAACAAGAATGTCATCATGAACACTCGGATCTGATATCCCAGCAAGAGGATAATCAAAGTCTGCAACCCGAGCAACTTTCTTCTTCTTCTTGGGATAATCTGCAGCTTGATGCCCAATTTAGGGTTGTGGTATGGTATACATAATTAGTTTGCACATTTTGATAGTTTGATACTTTTAGACATACATAGTTTGCTCATTTTGGGTTTATCGTTGGTTGGTTAATATGACAAACTTTTTGGGTTTGATGATGCAAGTATGCAATACTTGATAGTTTACAGGCTATAGCGTATACTGTTTGGCTTTGCATTTGCATGTTAATGTTTAAGCATGTTCTTGATACATTTTAGCGAATAAATGTTAATTGGGGATATGGGATACCTTATGCCTGTTCAAAATTTTAAGCACTTTATCAAGTTTAATGAAGTCTTCTGTTATCTTTTATGAACGTCTTGTATGAATTTGTGAAAACTAGCATTAAATTGTTATAAGGTGTGACATATATAATTCTATTTATGATACATAAATTTGACATATATTACGTTCCGCTAAAAAAATTGATATTCATAACGATACAGAATTTGACAACCTTTCTAAATATACTAGATACATTTACTCATGTTTGCTACACCTCTATAACTGAGGGAACCACTAAGATAGGAAATGAAACTAAAATGGCAAGAAATTAAATCTCTGTAGTTACATGCATTTTTAGCTGTATCTGGAGAAGTGATGCTTCAGCTTCGAGTAACCTTTACCAATTAAAGGAAAAAAAAACTGCTAACACATCAAATTTGTGCATAGCAATATTTGCTAGTTTTATGGATCCCGGAGACTTGAGTTTGATCGACTACTACATTCCTGGGACAGTTAAGGCCTAAGTCGAGTCGTGGACATTATTGGGTCAAATACATAATTTGCTTTCCAATTGCATTTGTTAATGATGGACTTTCTAAAATAAGGGAGTCAGTGATTAATATTTGATTGTGAATGCATAAATTTAGAAGATACTGATGTGACACTGCTGAAAGTTACCATGATGTTCTAAGTGTAAGATAGATGATGGCAAAGTAGAGTAATGACCTTGCTTTCCTCGTCTTATTATGTACTGATAATATTTATGTCATGTGAGATACTTTTCCTTAAATTTATTTATTTTCTTTTTCTTAGAAAAGAAGTTGCTAACTGCTAATGCAGAGGAATGATGTATATGTGGAACAGGTAATGGTCTGTCTGATCTAGAGGTTTTAGAAAGCCATGTTGTGTATTCACTAAGCGAGGAGAAGACAACTGCTCAGTTTTATATAATGAAGTGTAACAAACCAACCAAAGAAGATGTTGTTCAGGTTCCTACAGAAGATGCTATCAAAAGGTCTGTATTTCCTGGGTGATTTATTTAATATCTTAGGCATGTGGATACTTTTCTGGCATTGGATACATGATCAGGTGTAAGGGCTGGCAGGGTTAAAATGATGTAACTCTAGTGTAGTGTAGTCAAGGTGATGGTTTTTAGTCACCGCAACCTTAACTTGAAGCAAGGCAGGGCGCTAAACTAAGGCGTGTTCTCTTTTGCACCTAGGTGTGCCTAGTAGCTGAGGCACACACCGTAGTTATTTTTAGTTTTTCCCTTTTTATTGGTTAAAAAACACGAGATTTGAGGGTGAAGCAAACCCCTAGTTGCTACTGTAAGGTTAGGGAGACAATCCAGCTATCTCCAGGTAGGTACTATTACTTCATTCTTCGTCTCTTTTTTCTCGTCACCTTCTCTCTCTATCTTTTTTTCCCCATCTCTCTTCAGTTCTTTTCATTTACACGTTACTCGGCCACTCCTCCTCCTCCTCTTCTTCTCCTTTCTATTTTTTATTATTTTTTATTTTTTACACGTTTATTTGTTTCACTATTTGTTTATTATGAGCTTTCACTATTTGTTTCAATTTATTTTTTGCCTTCCTCTTCCTTCCCCTTATTCCTCTTTATCTTCTTGTGATTTCGGCAATGTTTTTGGTATGATTTAATAGATGCTTGCAAGTTACTTGAAACTCGTGTATTATATCTATTGATGCATTATTGAGACCTTATTGTGTTCTCATTTGGATTCTAACTAGTCTATGAAGTTCATAAGTTTTGTTACACCAAGTGTGCTTCATGTAGCTAAGTGATAGGTTTAACAACAGAAGCAATAAACAAATAACCAGAAACTTGAATAATCACTTGATAATAATTCTCTAAACTTTAAAAAATTGACTATAAACTTGATTTCTAATTTATTTAAGCAAAACAAAGTATGACCCTAAACCGGCTAAACGTATTGGACTCTTACTTGGGCATACATTAGACCGGCCTAATTATTAAATAATCAAAATAGATAATACTAATATACCATCATTCCCCCTACTTCAGAAAAGCTCCTTGAGCTTAGCTGTTGTTAACCAAGCCATCAAGGACCAATGAAATGTGCTCATGCAACTCATGACCTGTGGTGTCATCTTGAAGATGGGAAGCATCAACAACCAATAGATCTCCTTCATCTCCATCTGCAATAAGAGTAATATCTTATCCTTCGGGCAATCTCGACAAAGATGACCAACTTGTCCACATCGAAACATTTGAAATTAGGATTGTAAGCGACAATATGTGCAACTGGTTTAGCAGGTGTAATAGGGATCAAAGTTGTCTGGGATGTAACTGAAGTAGTCAAATGATATTATGAACGTGCTTTGATCTTCATAGCATACTGCTCTGCTTTTGCCATGGTAGTAATCAAAATTATATCCAAAGCCTCTTTATATAGGCTGAGAAAGTTCATTGAAATACATAACCTTTTTTTAGATTCATTCGTCTTCAGTCTACTGCACCAAAGACAAAATTTCTCAGCGTTTTCTGAAACTTTAGACTTGCCCTGTGTAAGTTTAAGCAACCTGCCAAACAAATCTCGTTGATAATCTTTAGGGATGAAAGCATGTTGTAATAATTTTTTTTATCTTAAGTCAAGTCTTAACTGATACCTTCCCCAACAACTGTCTCTGTGGTCTAATCTCTCCAACAATTAGATGCGATATCTTGTAACTTTGTTGCAACTAAACACACAACTTTAATACCTATTAGAGACTTATATTCCACAACCTTGTCCATTTGGTCAACCCAATTAACAAAAAAATCAACATCATCAGTAGCAGCATAAGTTGGAACATCTATTTTAATATCACCATGTTGTACACGTTCCAAGCAATGAACGTAAAATCATAGGTAAAACATCAAAATCACTCTCACCTCCATAAGCATCATGATGAAGTTGTCCCCTTTAATTAGGATAATGAAAATTGGCTCGTTGTAGTGGTTCATAAAAGTCCAAATCGAAATCATATGCTTTGTCCCGTGGTGGTACATAACATGTCCTACATTGGTGAATAACATGTCCATTAGAATCTGAACTATTTGAATCATGGGTTGGGACATAGTTATTCTGGGGTGATGCATATCGTCAGAATCAATTGGGGGCAAATCAATTGACTGCGGTGGTACATATTATGAGGGGTGCAAATAACTCCATTTTCTCAAATTGAATTCACAATTAGAACCTGCGCAAGTTCTTTAGAGGATGAACTGGAGTTATGGATTACAGTCAAACGATGGGGCGTTTGATGCCGAGGAAGAAGACGATCAGGTTGGGGAGGTTCGTGAATAGTCTTGCGATGAAGGAAGGCACGACGACGCCCTGCGTGCTGCGATCTGAGCTGGGTATGTTGCTCGGACGGGGGTTGTTGTCGAGAAGGAGGCGGCGTCGATGGCTGGTGGCTCGGATCTAGTGTGGATCCAAGTAAGGTACCGCTTCTCATTGTTCATCAATTTCTTCTTCCTCCTCCTTGGGGGTGAGTAGAGTTAGGATTTTCATTATTTTTCTTTGCAGTTCTCTCATAAACAATTTGTTGGGAAGTTTGCGCAAATCGCAACTCGCGATTCGCAAAGTTCATCTCTCTAGCAACCATAGACTTAGGGATTTCGAACAAATCGAGAAAATTAGGGTTGTTTTACACAACCACCCCTTTTTTCTTTCGATCCTCTTCGTAAAGATCGTTGTTGCGAACTACTGAATTTGAGTATTATTCCTCCAAATCAGTAACACAGGTTTTCATAGCCTCACCACACGACAATTTGCGGATAGCCCGAGTATCTGACTCTTAAAGGTCAGATTCCTCTTCCTCACCTTTATAGTCATCAAATGAATGCACCTTTTTCCAATCAACGACAGTATGGTTCACCTTCTCTAACTTCTCTTATTCAGACGAATTTGAAAATCTTATTTCGTTGTCTAGCCTCACGACATGATTTACCATAGATGGCTTCGGGTTCTTGACAAACCAAGACAATTGTCAATTGCTTTGAGATGTCCGCAAAGGCTTTCTCCATGCACTCCATCCTTGTGTTGGTGATTCTAGTTAGGCAACATCTCTGTCCAATGATTTCACCGCTCTAATACCAAATTTACAGGTTTAACAACGGGAGCAATATACAAATAACCAGAAACTTGAATGAACAAAGTTTCTTCACTGATAATAATTCCCTAAACTTCAAAAACTGACCTACAAACTTGATTTCTAATCTATTTAAGGCTAAGCAAAACCCTAAACTTATTGGACTCCTCCTACTTGGGCTTGCATTGGATCGCCCCAATTATAAAATAATTAAAATAAATAGATAATACTAATATACCAACATTAAGGCACACGCCTCACCTTGCGCTTTGTGCCTCAGGCATTTTCAAGAATGCGTGCTTTGCCTATGCCTTGACTACACTGCTCTAATGCTGGACATTATGCAATCTGTGTGCCAAGGACAGGTGAGTACATCGATATGAGTTTAATGTATGCTCCTTTTATACTTAATCTAAATCGTTTATTCTTTAACTGGCTGATATCACCGTTGGATCTTTGCAATCTTGAAAGTTTGGTTCATGTGACATGTGATCAGTATTGATTTTAAATTTGAGCTGTGGTGTGTACTGCGTGTACCAAATCATTCTTACAGTTTCTTCTACATTAAATTGTTCTAGGGACGTCATCTCCCATTTTGGCACAAGTTTTTCTTTTATGTTTAAGTGGACCTAGTGACTAAAAATAAAGCTAGAAATAAATGAGAATCTTTCATACTGGAAGGAATTGATATTTCCAACCAAAAAGGTGATCAGTCTTTAATTTAACAAAGCTATTAGAACTTTGGAACGGGCTGATTAAAACATCCAACACGAAAGGTACATTTCCAAATGGAAAATTAGCTACCTGCAAAGAAACAAGAATTGACCAAGGATTAAGGTGGATCTAGGGTGCTGATCAAGCCTTCCAAACAGACTGGGATGTTCAAATTTCTTCAACTGAATTTGCAGGTCGATTGATGCTTTGAAACAAATTCGAAAGTCAGAGAATCAATCGATCACGTCAAGTTCAGGTAATCTATTTTCTAAAATACTCCTTCCCTTGATTTCACAAATTGAGTTGAAACTGCTCTGTAATCAGACCTTTCCATTGATGGCAATACTTGGTACTTTATTTTATTCTTCTTTCTTGAGAGGATTTTTGCCAGGACACCATAGGTCTTCTCATGGTCCGTGAAATCTTTGTATAACGGCTGCATTAGGGTTTGTGTGAAGTCTAGATTAAAGATTTCGGTGGTTCTTGTGGCAGAGGTGGTGAAATGGGGAATCACAGTTAGTGTAAGCTACCGTTGATTTAGTAAATTGTTCAGGTGTGAGAAGGCCTCGAATGGGATAATTACCATTACTGTGATCACCCTAGATTCAGGTGTCTGTGGTTCTTAGAGAATAGTGGTGGTAAGCAAAGACTTGGTAAAATGTGGAAGAGTGAAAGGAATATGTTTGTTTGTTGTAGGACACTCCTCTCTAGTCCCATAGCACCGTTATTCCCATTTAACCACCCTTATGGGGCTGTGGTTTCTTAGGTAAAACCTAATAAATTAGTGGTGTCCGGATGTGAACCTTCACCTTTGGTGTCGTCAACCACGAGTCATATCAATTGAACTTGAAGTGATGCAAGACTTGGGATGGCAATGGGCCCACTTCATTTTTCGGTTCTCAAATCCTCCCAGTACCTTGGTATTTTCAGGATTGCCTTGACTCTTCCCCTATTGCTCACATGGATAATATTATTTAATTGAAAAAGTTTGATATTATTACCAGTTAAGGGGGACTCGAGCACCAAGCTGACCACCAGACTAGCCACTATTTTCATGATAGTACTTTCATATCCACCCCAAACTCTACTGGGGTTTTGAATGTAATCAAAATACTTGATCAGAACCCCATTTCAGACTCCCAAACCTGTCCCATTAGAGTCGGATTATACCCACGCTAAAACAGGTCATATTGGCATCCTTATATGGCACAAACCCAAGTGCAGCTGTTAAGCACCTTTCTGAAACACCACTTGATGGGGATCTTAGCGGAAGCAAACATGCAAACCGAAGCTTCTAAATCAAAATTGTTTTTGTCAAAAAATAACTGGTAGTCTGGTACCTTCGACGAAGGCCTTTGCAAATACTAAAGCAAACTAATTCTTAGTTTCGAAAGGAAGCTCTAATTCTAGTTAAAATGGAGGTCCCTAATTCTAATAAAACAAAACCCTGATTTAACTTGTTGGGACCAAGCCCACTTACTCAGTAAAATAGCATAAAAATAAATACCAGTATTGCTCATATAACATCATTCACCCAACTTCCAATAGCTTGTCCTCAAGCTTAGAGGATGAAATCTCTGGAAAATGCACCGATAATAGTCGACCTCTAACCTTCATTTGTACCATGGCACCGCTAACAAGAAATTCACAAATTCAACATCCATCAAAGTTTTCAACTTTATTCCGTGGCTTGAAGGACATCCATTTCATGTTCGGAATTTGCTCAAACATGTAGACAAAATCTTCTTCAATTTTTGCCAAAAAATTGTCATAAATTCAATCACAAATTAGTTGTGGGTGTCTCCTCTTAGGGACTGATTAGGAGGAGGTTGTGATCACATAAACAAAAAATGTTGGGGAAAGCCATGGAAACAAGTTATCCAGAGGCTGGTGTTGTGCTAACAAAGAACAAAATCAAAGGTGGGGGTGGAGGGACGATTGACCAAGAGTGACCAAAATGGATGCTATTAGCCATGAGATACCAAGTAGGCCAGCCTAGGCGAGAGCCTTTGATTACAATTGATGTATTTATTTTTTCACATTGAGGAGGTAACTAGGCTTGGCGAGGCGGTAAGGTCTAGTATTGCCCGCTTAATGTGCCTAAGATTGCCAATTTTCTGCTTTGCTTCACTATAGGGATGATGGTGGCAGTAAGGTTGATAAGGAATCTTATTTTCATTGTAATTATATGGTGTTATTGAGAAAATCGCTTATGATTGTATTGCTCATGGTTATGCAATGAAATTTAACGAAAGGTAACCTAGCATAACTTGTTTGTTAAGTTATGATTTGCTAATATAAAGCATTATGTTTATAATCTTTTTAGCATTATAACAACAACATATATACTTTTGGAGTTTATGTTTTTTCTCACTTCTATAATGGAAAACTAAAAATTTTAAGGGTAAATCGGATGTTAGTCTATTCTACTAATAGGGTAAATGCCTTTAGTCCCTATTATAAAAATTTAATTTGATCTTGGTCCCTTGCCTACAGTTGACCATCCGGTCAACAACCATAATCTTGTGCATGTGCTTCTCATGTGATACGAAAATGGACCTGAATTACCCTCACATGAGGGAGGAAGTAGGGAGGGAGGGAATAGAAAGGGTAATCCAATATAGACAACCCTATCTTATATGAAGGTAATTCAGGTCTTTTCTTTACCGCATCACGTTAAAAGCACTTTCAAATTAAATTAAGGCATTTACCTTAATAGTAGAAGGGACCAACATCAAATTTATCCAAAATTTAATGTATCTTTAGGTTGAGATATTTCCGATGTTTTTGTTCCATATCAACTATTCCCAGGTCGGTCCATTTCACACTGGTATACTTGCTTGTGATGCATTGTTAACTTAAAACATCTTATGCTTATTCTTGATTATAAATTTTCTTCACTTTTTGAAGCTTGCAAGGCCCACTGGTTATGAAGATTGGCAGTGATTGCACGGTAACTCCTGTTGTTGAATATTTTCATTTACTACCTTACACTGGTATTGTCGAAGACTGGCTTTCCAGGTATTACGCGTTTATCTTTTTTGAGCAAGTTCGTCTGTTGCTTTTTCGATTTCGTTCAAAATCCTCACTCCCTGTATGTTGAACTCCTTATAAAGCTTAATAATTTATTTGGTTTTCCAAGTCCATAAGGGAGGAAGTTATGAGGATAAGTTGATAGATACTGAAGATATATAATTAATATATGCTTCCAACTTCCTACTATAAACAATATTTCAGAAGAAGTTTCATATATTATTTGGCTTGACAATCCCTAGAAGTTAAATTTGCTTGTTTCTTAACTATGACTGCCATGAATCAAAAGAAAAGCAGGACCTTTGATTTTGAAATATGTGTTTACCGTTGACACTGGTGTTTCATTGTCTAGCTTTCATTTTACTTACTCCAAATTACCACTATTTTCTTTTTCCTGAAATATTTAAAAAAATTATAGGAAAACAACCCAATAATTTGTCTATGCATTGTTATTTTCATATGTTTCTTTCCATCACATGGAGCTGCTATATGACTGAATACTTTGCAATTTTAAGTTTACGCATCTCTCTATTCTTTTTTAGGAAGATGTTGCCAAATGATTCACTACTTTTACAAGAAGGGCAGGGGAACATCTACTTTTCTCCAAGGACGAGTGAACCAGTCTCTATAGCAGCTACTGAGAACTTTGATGGATCTAACAATGACTGCCAAACTGAAGCCTTCAAGACAAGTGAACCAATCTCCGTAGCAGCCTCTGAGAAAACTGACGGATCTAACAAAGGCTGCCAAACTGCAGAAATTAAGACAAGTGAAAATTTGAATGTGGGAGAGAATAATGAGTTTCAAATGAAAGGCTTATCAGACAACTTTTGCAGACCCCAAAGTATGGATGGAGGTAAATCTTTAACAGTCCCTCATTCAAGTGGTCAAAGAAATATTGCTTCAAGTAATTACCTGGTTGGTAATGCTGAGAAGTCTTCCACAGAGTGTGATCTAAGTTCGACTGAAAGTGGGTTCACAGATATGGTATGTTTATCACACTTGACCTTTCCATTAAGGTTTATTTTTTAGTTGGTGTACCATCTATATTTTACTGAATTTGTGTGTTCTTATTCTGCCTCCGATCTCTTTCAAGAGCTTACCCAACCTAAAAAATTTAGATAATTTATTAGCATTTGAGAGTAAATTGTGCATGACTGGTCTACTATTTATTGCACATATTTTATTTTCTCTTATTCCAATGAATTACATTAGTAGAAAAATGTGTCAGTTACCCGAAGATCCTACCATGTACTTGATCCACAGTTAAGATCCAGTTGCTACTTAAATCCAATGGCTGATGTCAATGTTATATTATGGTCAGGAGAGGAACTGTTCTCCTTTCTTACCTTCTAAACGTATAAATATTTATACCAATTAATCTTGATGTTGGCTGACACCTGAGACTTAGTTCCAATGCCAGAAAGTCTTACATCAAGGATTTAATAAATCAAGGCTTAACTTACACCAAAGTGTCTAGATTAGAGGTTTCATATCTTAGTATTGGAGGTTTACGCTTTTATGCTTTTGTACGCTTCAATACTGCAGTGTGCGGCTTTGTTTGCATTTTATATTGTTTTTCTCAATCCTTTCAAGATTGTTAGTTTGTTATGTACTATGAATTAAAGTATTAAGAAGACTTGTAATTAGGCCTGCTTTCAAATCTAGAGAACTAATAGTGTCAAAAGATAATTCAAGGGTGAACAGATTGTAGGAGGTTTGAGTTTGAGTCTAACTAGTGGTGGGTGTGCCTAGATTATAACAGATTGTAGGAGGTTTGACTTCAGTGGCTCACTGATCCATTATAATCCTGTTCAGCTTTCAAGTAAATACTTTTTTTTTTTTTTTAATCCCAATCATAAGGTTTGTAGCTTTGCTACATAAAATGACTTTTTTTTTCAAAACTTTGTAAAATGTTTCTGTATATTCTATGAATAACAGTATGATTTAACAGATTGTAGGAGGTTTGACTTCTGTGGCTCACTGATCCATTATAATCCTGTTCAGCTTTCAAGTAAATACTTTTTTTTTAATCCCAATCACAAGGTTTGTAGCTTTACTACATAAAATGACTTTTTTTTCAAAACTTCGTAAAATGTTTCTGTATATTCTATGAATAACAGTTTGATTAGTTTGATTTATAGCATTTTAAAATAAATAAGTCAAGTATGAAAATCTTGTGCTAGAAGGGGACACTGAAACTATTCATGTCAGCCTTAAAGTTTGAAAACCTTGATTATTTTTATTTATTTTTTGAATTAATATTGCAGGAGAAATTAGTATCACCTTTAAATATGATCAGTGGGGAAAAACATTCTAAGTTTTGGTTTTGAAAATCCATGTAATGTGTGATGTTGCTAAAGGCGTATCAGCTTTTGCTGAATGGGACTAACATGCTGCACAGCGGAAGGAATACTAAGTGCTAGCATGTTGTTGATATGTATAAGGGTGGATGAAGTGATGGGAAGTGGCTTCAGAAATCTCTAATAATATATATTAGAAAAGGAAATGTGTGTTATTTATTATCATCACAATTTTCCTTTTGGAAATGGCAATCAGATATCAATTAAGATATTTGGATAGGATTTTTTAGTTGATTAATTAACAAATTTACTATCACTATTGTTATTATTATTATCTTGCTCAGTAAAAATAAATATTATTGAACAGAGGAAATTAAAACAAGAAAGACTGAGCTAGCCTACAAAGGCGAAAAACAAAATGGCATCACCCCATGGGCCACATATTGAGCAAGAAAAGAATACTATATTTATGAGTAAACTGTTGGAGAAGAAGGTGGCCCACAGACTCCTAATGAGAAAGATATCAAGAGTATGCATTAACAATAATTCTCTTTCTCTTTCTAAGGCGATCCTAAGTTAGATTTTATTAAGGACTGACGTCCACGTAAAAATGCCTACTCTGAGAGGCACATAATTTCCCCAAACATTTTTAGTGAAAGGTAATGGGTGTAAAACATTGGGCCTATCCTTGAAAAACATTCAAGGAGATCATCGTATTATTGCTAAGATTTTATTATTTTCATTTCATTATATTTAGTGCTTATTTCCAATTGTGTATTCAATGTTCTCTTTTATATATTGAATGTTCTCTTTGTTGGGCCAATCCCTTGAAAAACATCGTTCGACTCTCACCCCAAAATTTTTATTGAGAACTAGCTGTAATAAACTACCAAAGAACCAAACCACCCTCACAATATAACCATGGAAGTCTAAACAAATAGCATAAGTGTGATCCGGTTGGGGAGTACCCTTACAATCCACATGTTTAATGTTCAAACTTTGTTAGCTTCACATCTCATAATTAAAAACCAATTTTCATGGCATTGCCAGGAACATGCAGTTAATTTGGTGAAGGAAACATGCAACAAGGAGAGCACAGACACAAATATTGCTGGCGGAAATGAAATCCACATGATTGGGTCACCTGATAAGGATAAAACACCTGCAAGAGATTATCCTATCGTTCCATTTTTGTCTGATTCCCCAAAACTAGACAAACTACAAGGTCTAACAGATTCAAAGAGGAATGAGTTGTACAAAGCTTCCTTCAGTGTTCTTTTAAGAAAGCGGAATGAATTGGTATGTGCTTCAACTTCCAAGCTCTCTCTCTCTCTCCATATATATATACATACTTGACTGGTTATTGATATCAATATTTTGAGTTTTGACCTAGCCTATATTCTATATAATATTTTATGGCTTCTTTTGTTGTGCATTGTCTTTCTGTCTCCTGATAGTCATTATATATTTTCTTCAAAGATGATAGTCACTATATCTTGATTATGCATTTCTCGTATGCCTTATTTTTAGCAGAGTTTGGTTATATTTGCAGACTCGTCAGCAACGCCACCTGGATGATGAGATTGCCCGATGTGAAAAAAGTCTTCAAACAATCCTAAGTGGTATTATTTGTCAACCTCTTTTTTCTCTTCTATTTTCTATTTACATTTCATGTGATACTGAAAGGGAATGAGAACACATACATGGTGTTGACCTAAGACCATCTTTTATTGTTTTTGTTCCTGCGCTAAGTCTTACATTTAAATCGTTATCATGGTTTTGTGTGTTAATTTTCAGCGTCTTTTGCCACGGTGACGAGGTCTTGAACTAAGACCACCAACTTGCTAGTTGTATGTCATGGAAACTCTTGCTAGTTGTATGTCATTTAGTCCTTTTTAACTTGTCTGATAACTGCACAAATATAATGTTGGTGCAGATGTGATTGTTAGTTTGTTTCCACAACAAACTTAAAACTCGATTTACTAGAACTCATGAGCTCTAGTATCCTAAAGAGTTTGATTGTTTCTTTGAAAACATGATATGTTGTAGCTCGATCGTGGAACTCTAAGGTTACCTCCACAGTAGCATAACCTAGGGCATCAACTTTTAGGTCATTTGTTACTCAGGAGATGCAAAATGGTGTGCTGCTTGAAAATAACTTATGCTTGAATTTAATGATGTCCAAGTTTTGAATTGGCCACCTCAAATCACTAGAATTTTGTGACATGCCATGAGTATACAAAGAATTGGCCACCACAATATAAATCGTGGAGCATCATGGATGACGATTGCAAGTGCAAAACTGGGTACTTGTGGTACTCTTGGGTGGATGAAGGGAAGGAAATCAGTCCTGGTTTGGACTGTAGAAAATGACGAAGGCTTGGGTTAGCGCAACGACTATGGGAATCATGGTTGATCTTGCTAATCCAGGGGCTGACGTACACTAAGCGCCTCTTCTTTGTCCCCTCTATCTCTCCTTTTCCTTCACAATCAGGGATGGGGTGGATTTGATACTATTTGTTTTCTTTGTAATCTTTTTGTTCTCCAATGAACAAACAAACCAGAGATTTTTTTTTTTTTTTTGTGTTTTTGATGGTAGCATGGATACTATGGGGGTGTTGCTAGCAATATTACCCCATAGTATTGTAGTGGTTGTATTTAGTGAAATGAAGAGGCACACTTTCATCTTTTTCTTTTTCTTTTTTATACTGCGTGTCAACCAGATTTTTTTTTCCAGGTAGACTCAGTGTCACCTTTGTTACTTCAAAGTGTTTTACATTAAATGATATACATATGATCAAGAGATTCTGAGTTATCAAATACTAGTGTATTACCCATGTTGTTGGCACGACACACACTTTTCTTTGTAGCGTGTATTTGTGCCTTCGGTACGGCTAGTGTGTCATGCCTTTGGCATGCCACTCTGGTCACTAGGTCGTGCCTTAGGCACTCCGTAACATTTTTGGTCTTTCTAGGGGATGGTCAAATGAAGGATGGTGGATTGTGGTGGAGTCTTATAGGATCCACCAGAACCACTGACATGTCTAACTAATTTGTTCCAATTAATTGAATTAAATATCATAAATAGTACTTAAGTGCAAATATTTAAGTAATTTCTTTTTGCCAAGCCATTCTCTATTATGTTTATCTGAATATTCACTTAAAATAATGTTGGCAGAGTAGCCCATGGTTGCACAATAAACCCAAGGGCCACAGTTTGGAGTCATTGCTTGTACCTAAACATCATCTTTTCCTTTCCAAGTAACTAACACATTCCAAGCCCCTCTCATATTTGCAAATGAACACTAATGACCTCTCTAATTCTTTCAAAATCAGTCTTCCATGGATTCCAACAAGAGATTTCAAATTAAACAATTCAAATTTCAGAAGCACTAAATCAAAGTTCATACTCAATTAAATTCTGGAGGTTATCAATAAGCAAACCAATTAAAAATATAATACCTGAACTAACAAAAAGTGAACCAATAACCTAACCCCACCCAAAGCAAACCTACCTTCACAGAGCAGGATAAACACTAAGGAAGAACATCATTATCAAACCCATCAACAAAAACAAGAAAACTTTAGATATCTACTTGACTCGAATGCTTTCCCATCACCAAAAACACCAAATTCAAACTCAGACAAAAGCCCCAAATCACAAACCTAAAGATGATACCTCCGATGACCAAACCCATCACCACCAATGTCCTAACCAAACCATTGATTTTCTAAATCAAACTAAACCTTCCCTAAATGATAGTTTTGGCATTACTGGCAGCGGAAAATAACAAACACATGCTTCTAGCTTTTGAGAAACTGTCAAAAGCTGAATTAATTTTCAGTTCTAAATATTCAATCATACAATCTCTCTTTTATAACTACGCTAAACTTGACTTTCAAGCGAACTAACTCTAAACCTACTGGGAATAGATTACTCTCATTTTAAATACGAAAACAAAGCCCTAATTATTTATTGATAGGTTCATCCCACTTATTAATAAATAACCTACTAATGATCATCCTAATATCCTATCAATCTCCCCTTCTAGAAAAATCTCATCCTCGAGCTTAAATAAAAGTACCTCCATTAGCAACTAATGAAATATGCTTATCTACCATCTCTGCAACTTCCTTAGGTGCGAGCTCATCTGGAACTAGTTCACATTTTGACAACAATGTGGTCTAGTTCTTTGGACTCTTGCCGCAAAAATGACCCACTTGATCGTAAGTGTTACACTGAAAATTGGGACTAAGTAGTGACGAACAAACAGGTGTAGGGGTGGGTGTGGAAATCGATTTGACACTCCCAAGAGGCACGAAGGTCGCTGTCAATGCTTTGCTCACTTTAGTTTCAACCCTCAACATACTTCTCAGCTTTTGACATGGTTTTCAAGTTTACCAATGTGAGTTCCTTTCGTAAATCAAGATGCAACCCATTTATATACCTGCACGACTTCTACTTTTCGGTTTCAACGGACTTTAACATGCTACAAAGTAAGCAAACTCTTCTGTGTACTCTGAAACGGAATGTGTACTCTGAAACGAAAAAAAAATCTGATGTCAACCCATGCAATCTGCTAAATAAAGTTTGCTCATACAATAAAAAAAAATCATGTATCATACTCCGCAACACAGGCCAAGAACGAATAGAAGCCAAATTCGCCATTTCGCGCTCCTTACAAATATCGGTCCGCCACGTGTTAGCATATCCCTTGAACTTAGTTGCAACCAAACGAACTGCCTTAATACTATTAAATTCTTATACTCCAAGTCTTTGTCAATATCATTAGTACAATCCATAAAAACGTCATTCCATCGTTGTCATTGTAAGTTGGTATATCCAACTAGATGTCGACATGCTCTAGGAGGTGACTTCATTGTTATTAAAGATGACTTTAGTGTTATTAAAGATGCAGAGACAATTTGTTGGTTTCATTCAAGAGCTTAGTCTTTGTGATTTCCTCTTGAAAGGGGGTTCTTTTACTTAGTGCAATAACCAGAGGCAACGTTTCCTCTTCAGGCTTGATAGAGGCAACGTTCCCTCACCAGGCTTGATAGATTTCTCTGCATCATAGACTGGGCTGATCATTGGCCTGAATTGAATGAATTATTACTGGAAAAACGGGGTTTGGATCATCGTGCTATTTGTTTGAAGCCTAATGTTAATTTAGCTGGTCCTAAACTTTTTCGTTTTGAAAGGATGTGCATATGATTACCAATGTCTTATCCATAACATTAAGAATTACTGGAACTCTATTACTCTCGGAGAGGTGGGTATGTCTTATGACAAAAGCTTAAATTGCTCAAAGCTTTTCTTGAAACATGGAACAAAGATGCTTTCGGTGATGATGCCCAAACCCTTCTCCATAATCTTGACTTGGTGGAGGAAGACAGGGAATTAAATGACAATGAATGGGCCAAAAGATTAGATCTAAAAATGTATTTCAATAAGTTACTAAAGAGGGAGCACATATTCTTGGAGAGGAAAGCTGCTGGGGCCAAGTGGGGTAGATATGGTGACTACTGCTCCAAAGTGTTTCACAAGCTTGCAAACCATAGAAGAGTTTCTAACTCTATCCTGCATCTAAGGGTGAATGGTGAAGTGTCTTTGGACCAGCAGTTGATTTCCAATCACATTCTTCAGTTTTACTCTCAACTATACACTGAGAAATGTGAATGGAGACCTTACATTGACCCCAACCAGTTTAAAAGATTGGAAGATACCTCTGCATCTACCATTCAATGCAACATCACTGAAGCTGAAGTGATCTTTGCCATTCAACAAATAGAAGGAGATGCAGCTCCTGGTCTTGATGGCTTCCCTAGTGATCTCCTTTCAAAATGTTGGTAATTCATGAGGGATGATGTGATGAAAGTCATTAAAGAGTTTAACGCTAATGGTTTTCTTGAATGGAGATTGAACCATACTTGATCTCCCCCATTCCCAAAATCAAAGAACCAGCTTTCATTGGGGATTTCAGACCTATCAGTCTGCTTATTCCATCAACAAAATCATATCTAAAGTCTTATCTAGCAGGCTTAATGAGGTGTTTCCTCAAATCATTTCCCCTTTTCTATTTGCCGGGATTAAAAAGAGGCAGCTTGTTGATAGTGTTCTCATTGCCAATGAGTTAATTGATTCTAGATTAAAGGAGAATAGGCCTGGTTTGATGATCAAGGTGGATTTCTATAAAGCTTTCGACTCAATCTCATGGAGCTACTTAAAAAACATGATGGGTGCTCTTGGGTTTAGAGAGAAATGGATAGCTTGGATTCACACTCTTATCTGTACTGCTTCCTTCTCAATTGCTGTAAATGGTTCCCCTACCGGTCCTTTCAGATCTTCTAGAGGGACCAGACAAGGGGACCCCTCTCCTCTTCTTTCCATGGCTGCTGAAGGTTTGCCAACTCTAGTCTCTCAAACTCAATCTAGGGAGCTATCCATGGGTTTCAAGTTTCTCCTGATACATATGATACATGCTTTTTTATTGATGCTTCTATTGATGAAGTTGTGGTTGTCAGAGATTTGCTTCGTGGTTTGAGGTGATCTCTGGTCTGAAACTAAAATTTTCCAAATCCATCATCTAATCCTATTGGTGTTGTCTTTGCTATACAAGATTAGGCCGTTTTGATGGGGTGTAGTGTGGGCATTCTTCCTTTGCTCATATCTTGGTTTACCTCTTGGAGCTAGATTCAGAAATGCTATTACTGATAGAATTCAAAGCAGGCTAACATGGATAAAGAAATATATTGCTAAAGCCGGTAGGGCTACTCTTATTCAAAGCACCATAGCTTCCAACCCAGTTAACATGATGTACCTGTGTGTGATTCCTGCATCAGTGGATAGTCGCATTGAGAAGTGTATGGGTGTCTTCCTTTGGGGATCTTCTCCATCTAAAAGAAGTTTCACTTATTGAACTGAAGCAGGTGTGCCAGCCTTGAGCCAATGGAGGATTGGGCCTGAGAGGAATCAGTGATTTCAACAAGGCTTTGCTCCTCAAATGGATTTGGAGATTTGGTGTGGAAACTGATGCCTTATTGAGGCAGATTATAGCAGATAAGTATGGAGCTTCTTAGCTTGATTGGTTCACTAGAGAGACGTCTTCCTTTTTATGGTTGTGTTATATAGAATGGCATTATGAAATTGAAGCATCTAGTGCACTCTGACATTAGTTTTGAAGCTCATAATGGGGAGAGGATCGGTTTTTGGGATTAGAAATGGATTGGTGAGCACATGTGCTCCGCTGTTGATAAGCTTTCGGGTATTGAATGCAGCTGCTTTGATGGACTAGACCGGAGTGAAGCGAAATTGAGTCTTCATGCAAGGTGGAGGCAATGGACCGGAGCGAAAGCAAGTCTCTATGCTAGATGGAGGTGACGAGGATATTAAGTGGCAACAATATTGTAGCCTTCAGGCCTGATTTGGTTAACCCTATAGGGTCAATCTTGTAGCTTTCGGGCATGGATTAATAAATAAATAAAAGGGTCAACGACCCATTTAAAAAAAAAAAAAAAATATATATATATATATATATATATATATAGACACATACTTGTTTTGCTGATTAGAAAAAAAATGTTGAACACGCTCTAAATAGCAAAAATTCTTTACCAATATAGGAGCCTCAAACTCATCATCAAATTCATTTTTCAAAGGGGTAAAACTCCGGGTTGGTGAGCAGCATTACCACGAAAATTACCTCCCGAGGTTACTGATTCTGGATCCGGTGGTGCTTGGCAAATCAGTCCAACGCTCCAATCACAGCCACATCCTCTTCCCTAGGCATGTTGCATAGGCGCACTTGGTGGAAAACTATCCAAACAATCCTTAGGGTGTACCAAATCGAACTTCACATGGTTTTAACCTGTCCACTCTTCAACCAATGAGTGATATTCTCCTTATTGAGTTTCTGACGTGTTCCTTCGTGTCGTATTGGGTAAGTGCAGATTTAACTAAACAAGTATCATCCAGTTTCATTGTAAAATTGACAAGAACGCCTTCTCCAACAACTCATCTTTCTGTGCTAAGTTCTTGGTAGTGGAATCAAGTTCAGGTTGTGTGGCGGTATAGATAGATGGTGGGTAAGACAGGGGATGGGTGGTGCAACGAATTGATTAGTGTGAAGCACAAAGGTCGGGATAGTTATGGGTTTGAGGTATGGTGTAGGGTGGAATAGTGTAAGGTCGTTGGGGGTCGAACGGAAGGGAATAAGGACCAAAAGGATTAACGAAGCTCTGCAAAAGGGTGGTAAAAATTCCCAAAAGGGGGCATTGAAGAGAGCACAAATGGTCGCCCGAAGGACCCATATGGATGTACGGTGAGTCCCATGCCGCCGGCGCAAGGGTGTGTACGGCTTGGCCATCGCCTGTGGTGGCACACTCTGTTGGGTAGCGTCCTCGTGATGTTTTGGTGCAAAAGAAGCACCCTCTGAAGGTTTTGCAGTCAAATCTTTGGTGATTTCCACCTTTTTCTTGACCAATTTTTCTTCATCTCCATCATCTTCTATTTCTTCTCTTCCCTTGATTACATTTGCCTAATAACCGTGTTAACGGCGGTTTGAGATGTCTCTAACTCTGCCTGCAACCTCTCAATAATTTCTTCATGACTTTCTTCTCTTCTTCCTTTTGATTCTTTGTATTCACCATCTTCTTTAGGAGCGAACTACGCTCTTATACTAATCGATAGTTTTGTTATTATTGGTAATGGAAAACGACAAATACAAGCTTCTAGCTTTTGCTTTTGAGAAACTGAATAAATTTCAATTCCTGAATATTTAAACATACATTATCTCTTTTATAACTACGCTAAACTTGATTCTCAAGCAAACTAACCCTAACACTACTGGGAATAGGATATTTTCATTCTAAATATGAAAACAAAACCCTAATCTATATTGATGGACCCACTTATTAATAAATAAATTACTAATTATCATCTAAATATCTGTCACTAAACCAACCACCAACCATGCCCTAAATCAGACTCTTTTGGAAAAAAAAAAGAGTGGTGAGGGAGAGAATTGGAAATGTCGCATGAGAGGGTTGCATGGTCGAATGAACCCTAGATCCAATCCGAACCAAAACCTTGAGTAGGGATGGCAGTGGGGCGGATTTGGTAAAGGGTCCCTGGATCTTGGGGCGGATACAGATTTCAAATTTGTGTTCGTTTATTAATCGGGGCGGATACAGATTTGGCCATATCCACCCCACTAATACCCGTTTAACCGATAAAATTACAAAATTACCCTTCACCTATATAAAGGGATTAAACCCCATCTTTCACTCTCATCTCACATTCTCCTCTTATTCTCAGTTCTCACTCAAAAGATCAGAAGATTCGAAGCGCCTCTCACTCACAACGAAAGGAGATGACCTCCAATCTCTTCCTTCTCACAGCGAAGGGAGACGACCTCCAATCTCCTTTTCACAGCGAAGGTCGGTCGTCTCCTCACAGCAAAGGTCGGTCGTCTCCTTTTTCTTATCACAGCAAAGGTCGGTCGTCTCCAGTCTCCTTCTCACAGCGAAGGCCGATCGTCTCCTCCTTCTCATGGGCACTCAAAGCTCTCATAGTCGGGTCGTGGTCATCTGTCTCTTCTCCCTCTGCTTCGAAAGATCTCAGATCAAAGTTTTGAGATCTGAGATCTCATATCTGATATCAGATCTGAGATTCGTATGATAGAAAAAGAAAAAAAATTGTAATTTTTTGTTATAATTTTTTTATGGATCTTATCGGTGTTACTGATTTAATGAATTTAGTGTATTTTTGTATGAATGAAGTAAGATGGATAGGATAACCTGCTTTTATATCTGACAATTGATTTAGAGCTAAATCAATTTTTTTTTTAATATTTGAACGGGGCGGATATCCGCCAATCCGCGTGGGGCGAAGGTGGTTTTTAAATAAATTTATAAACGGATTGGCGGGGCGGATTTGGCAATTCGTTATTCCTAACGGATCGGGGATGGATTTGTTAAAATCTGCCCCAATCCGCCCCGTTGCCATCTTTAACCTTGAGAGAGAGGTGTTTGAGAAGAAGAGTGGGGGAGATAGAGGAGATATTTAAGTTAGGGGAGAGATTAAGTCATAGTGATGAGATTAAATTGGATCAAACGGATGTCATTACAATCTCATCCCTCAATAGATAAATTTTTAAGTCCTTTTGTTTGTTTGTTAGATAAATCAGAAAGTAGCGTCAAGGTCAGGTAATCAACATTAATTTGTTTCGTCATTTTACATTTCTTTCCTTGTTTACTTATTATTACTTTGATTAGGCTAAACCTTAGCGATGGGTTTCATTAAACTCACAAGAAAAGGAAAAATAAAAAAAAACTGGAATAGTGATGGGGTAGTTCATTATTTTGCTTAGCCCAGCACGAGGGGGGGATGTAGATTTTGAACTATTTTATTTCTCATTTTCACCCATGCACGAAGTTGTGAGACTCAATGGTGAATGTATATTGATGCACAAATCAATTTGGGAAGTGCTTGCCACTCCCTTGGCACATGAAGTGCTACTTCATTTGTTTGGGAGGGATAAGTTACTTTGTGAAGCTGATAAGGAGTTGGACGGCCAGCTTTGGCTGTCCATTGAAGTCCAGTGCGGCCTTGTTCAGTGATCGCATGTGGTGATGGTGGGAGGCAAGAAGGCCTTGATGGTATTTGATATGGCGGAAAGTGGTGGAGGTGATGGTGAGGCTGACATGGGTTAGAAGAAGAAGAAGTCTAATGGAAAGTATGGAGGTTGAAAATGATGTCGTGGAGGAGCAAGAGCAGCGCGGGACCATTGAGGAGGGGGAAAGGACACGTGGCATTCTAGGCCTGGGTGGTGAGGTAAGGAGGGTTTGTGCGATGTTGAACAACAAAAGGGGGGTGGTGAACAGTATTGGGAACGATTGTGAGGAGGTGAATACAAGCTGTGATGGTATTTGCAAGAAATGGGGAGGTGACCGGTTCTCTCCACCTCCACCTTAGAAAAGGTGCACATATTTAGAGTATTCCAACCTTTTTCTATGAAGGCTATATATGGTTAGAGTTAGAAAAGTTCACAACGGGTGGATGTTCTTAAGCCAAATCCTTTCCCCAATTTTTTTTCCGTTCTGGCTCGGATGAGCGCCATTTGATTCAGTGCCCCTGTTGATCTAGGTCAGGTTGTCATAGAGAGGAGAAACGCTAAATTTCTCGTCTCCTTTCATCTACATCCACTTATCATCAACATTTGTTTTAGTATCACTGTTGATTTGGTTTTCATTCACATCTCTTCATTGCCACAAAAAGTAACATCATTTTATCACAACCTGATGATGCGCATAAACGATTCGGAGCCAATGCAGAAAACAATAAAAGAAGACAACGATCAAAGTTTTTTCCATTCTTTTCACTATATCATTGAAACAAGGATTTCCTCTCAAGAACAAACTTCCTTGAGGTTCCAATCTTTGCTATCTTACAAAGATTACAATACTCTCGAGAACAATTCCAGAGGTTTTAACTTTTTAAGAACAAACTCTCTTGAGGCTCCAACTTCTCAAGAACAAAATTTTGAGGCTACAACCTTTGATTTATTGGAGATAACGAAGGAAAAATATTTAGAAAGGACAATGGATTGGGGTACATGTTGAACTTTAATAGTTAAGGCGTAACAGATAACATGTGAAAAGATTAATAAAAATCAAAGCGAAAAGACAACGAAACCTTAGTTTGCTCATACCAAGAACCTTAGTTTTTATGATTACAATCAAAACTACCTTGCAATAAACTCTACTACTCTGTTAAATACCTCTAACTACGGGTTTGTGACCCCCTTTATTACTAAGCAAGCCTACTATATTAATATATTCTAATTACTAACATTCTCCCCCGATTGCGAAGAACTCATCCTCGAGTTTGCACATACACATGCGGTTAACAACTCCGGATCCATAGAAGATAATACTTGATAAGAAATTCACGAGTTATCGCAAGCAGGCCTTCCCTTCCACTGAACCAAAAACTGGTTGGGTACATTGTCAAAAGGATTAACATCAGAGCTCTGTAAAATACATTCCACAATGTAAGTCACATGGGGCGAATGAAGGGAGCTCGCCAATGGTGATGGAATAGGAAGTGCAACATTGCCACGAAAAGGAGTGAGATCAACAATATTAATCGTGTGGTGCATCCAAAAACTATCAGAAAAGTCAACCTCATAAGCATTATCACTAATCTTCCATATAACAGGAAAATGTCCAATGCGCTGCATCATGAGCTTAGAGCCCTTTCCTTATGAAAGACCATTACTCTATGTAGTAAATGCGGATAACGAACTCTTTGCTGTCCAAGACCGATTTAAGACTAGGGAGAAGGAAGGGGAGAAAGATATTTTCAAGATAGCTAAAGCTAGAGAACGAAAGACTAGGGACTTGAGTCATGTTAAGTGTGTTAAGCATGAGGATAGAAGAATTTTAATGCAGGATAAAACTATTTTAGATAGATGGAATGATTACTTTTGGAACCTACTCAATGGAACAAATGTAAGGGAGTTAAACTTGGAGGGGTATGCTTCACAGGAAGGGAGAGATCGCGTGTTCTATCGCAGAGTTAGTGCCACAGAAGTGAGAGAAGCTTTAAAAAGAATGAAGACAGGGAAGGCCGTTGGACTGGATGATATCCCAATTGAAGCATGAAAATGTCTGGGAGAAGTTGGGATTCAATGGCTAACTAAGCTCTTTAATAGGATTTTGGAAACTAGAAAAATGCCAGATTCACGGAGACATAGCATTGTGGTACCAATTTATAAGAACAAAGGGGATATCTAGAATTGCTCGAACTATAGAGGGATAAAGCTTATGAGCCATACGATGAAACTTTGGGAGAGAGTTATAGAACAAAGACTTAGGAGTTTAACCACGGTTTCGGAGAATCAATTTGGATTTATGCCGGGTAGGTCTACTACGGAGGCCATCTTCCTGCTTAGGCAAACTATAGAAAAATATCGAGAGGCACGTAAGAGTTTGCATATGGTTTTTATTGATCTGGAGAAAGCATATGATAGGGTCCCCAGGGAGTTAATTTGGTGGGTGCTTGAAAGGAAGAAAGTGTCTCAATGTTATGTCGATATCATTAAGGATATGTATGAAGGGGTTGTAACAAGTGTTCGCTCAGTAGGTGGGATGTCTAGTGAATTTTCAGTGTCAGTAGGACTACATCAAGGGTCGGCGTTAAGTCCATATCTCTTTGCTTTGGTCATGGATGAGTTGACGAGACATCTGCAAGAAGATGTACCTTGGTGCATATTATTTGCAGATGATATTGTCTTAATGGATGAGACTAGTGCAGGTTTAGGTTAGAAATTAGTTAAGTGGCGGGAGGCTTTAGAGAATAAAGGTTTTAGAATTAGCCGTTCGAAGACGGAGTATCTAGTGTGCAACTTTGGGTGTGAACCAAGAGGGAGAAGTAATGCAATTGAGATCGAAGGTGTCGAGGTCCCAGAGTGTGAGGCTTTTCGATATCTAGGATCTATAATTCAAAAGAATGGGGCTATTGGAGAAGATGTAGACCACAGGATTAAAGTTGGTTGGTTGAAATGGAGAATTGCGTCAGGAGTATTATGCGATAGAAGGATGCCTGCAAGGCTAAAAGGGAAATGCTATAAGACAATTGTTCGACCAGCCATGCTATACGGTTCAGAATGTTGGGCTACTACAGGACAACATACGCATAAGATGGCAGTAGCAGAAATGCGTATGTTAAGGTGGATGTGTGGTAAAACTCGTAAGGATAAAATTAGAAATGAAAGAATTAGGAGATATTTAGGTATAGCGCCCATAAAGGAAAAAATTAGAGAAAGACGTTTAACTTGGTTTGGTCATGTGCGGAGGAGACCAAGCACGGCGCCAATTAGAAAATGTTTAGATTGACAAGTTAATGGAGGGTGTAGACGGAGGGGACGACCGTTGAAAACTTGGATGAAGACGGTGAATGAAGATATCATTGAGCTTGGATTAGGCGAGAAAATGTGGGAAGATTGCATTGCTTGGAGAACCAAAATCCATGTAGCCGACCCCGAAAATCTCGGGAATGGGCTTTGATGATGATGATGATGAATCGGTCTACTTTTTAGAAGTATACATTTTTATACCCCTACTAATGTAAATTATAATAAATAACATATCTTGACAATAAAGATTAATAAGACAAGTAATATGAAGCAACAAAGTTGTACTATAGAGCAAATTATGTAATCATGTCCAAAATATCACATTATAAAGCAACCACCATCATCCAACAGGTTGACAACCACCACCCAACAGAACAATACCGATTTCTCACCAATTAATAGGTGATTGCTAAACCCAACCACTAAATACCTAGTTCGGATCGGTCTACCCCCGATTTACACTAAATCGCCGATTAATCAGTGATTAATCGTCGCATAAATAACCTAGCCATAACTAAGTCGCCCAGTTCAAAAGAAACAAAGCACTTATGGTGATCATGACACACTTCTACGTGTCATACACTTCAATCAAACACTGACGAACCTGCTGGTGAATCAAAGTCGTATGTTCCACCTTAAGTCACTCACTGCTTACCGGGCCTATTAACCCACTTACTAATCCGGCTACTGAAATGTCTCTCCGAGTTAAGAAAACGAAGCGCATCATGGTCAGAGTGAATCACAACTCACAATGTATAAGATAATGTTTCCAATGACGAAGGGCTTGGACCACAACAAACAACTTAGTGTCATTAGTGGAATAGTTTAACAAGCCTTTTGCAATTTCCCACTATATAAGGCTACTTGTCGCCCCTTCTGTGATAAAACGGCCCCACTCCTTGCATGCATAACAAGATAGCTCAAATCATCATCATCATCAAAGCCCATTCCCGATATTTTTGGGGTCGGCTACATGGATTTTGGTTCTCCAAGCAATGCGGTCTTCCCACATATCCTCGCCTAATCCAAGCTCAATGATATCTTCATTCACCGCCTTCTTCCAAGTTTTCAACGGTCGTCCCTTCCGTCGACACCCTCCATTAACTTGCCGATCTAGACATTTTCTAATTGGCGCTGTGCTTGGTCTCCTCCGCACATGACCAAACCAAGTTAAACGTCTTTTTCCAATTTTGTCCTCTATGGACGCTACACCTAAGTATCTCCTAATTCTTTCATTTCTAATTTTATCCTTACAAGTTTTACCACACATCCACCTTAGCATACGCATTTCTGCTACTGCCATCCTATGCGTATGTTGTTCCGTAGTAGCCCAACATTCTAAACCGTATAACATGGTTGGTCGAACAATTGTCTTATAGCATTTCCCTTTTAGCCGTGCAGACATCCTTCTATCGCATAATACTCCTGACGTCATTCTCCATTTCAACCAGTCAGCTTTAATCCTATGGTCTATATCTTCTCCAATAGCCCAATTCTTTTGAATTATAGATCCTAGACATTGAAAAGCCTCACATTCTGGGACCTCACCTTCGATCTCAATTGCATTACTTTTCCCTCGTGGTTCACAACCAAAGTTGCACACTAGATATTCCGTCTTCGAACGGCTAATTCTAAAACCTTTACTCTTTAAAGCCTCCCGCCACCTATCTAATTTCTGACCTAAACTTGCACTAGTCTCATCAATTAACATCTTCTTGCGGATGTCTCGTCAACCCATTCATGACCAAAGCAAAGAGATATGGACTTAAAGCAAAGAGATATGCACACAAGATAGCTCAAATGTCTTCCCAAAATCAGGCAGTGTTAAAACTGGAACAGTAGTCATTCTTAAGCTTAATGGCATTAAAGGCAGCTTGACAATCAACATTTGAAGAAAATTGTACATCTTTCATAAGCTTAGGTACTAGTGTCATAATATAACTGAAACCCTTAATAAAGCGCCTATAAAAATTTGACCAACCATGAAATTGCGTACCTGGGAAGAAGATGTGGGCACAGGGTAATCACTTATAACATCCACCTTAGATTGATCAACAGACATCCACCTCCTGACACAACATACCCCAAAAAGTCACCGAAGACACCATGAAAGCATACTTATTCAAATTCAAATAAAACTGATAGTTCGCAGTACCAACAAAAAAATGTTTTAACATGCTGTAAATGTTCTTTCTCCGTGATATTAAATATAAGGATATCATGGAAATAAACAATAGCAAATTTGTTGATAAAAGGTTGTCAAATTTTTTTTATCATTACTCGCATAAATGTTGAAGGGGCGTTGGACAACCCAAAAGGCATGACCAATCATTCATCTTAAAGGCTGTTTTCCACTCTCCTCTAGGCCTATATGAATCTGATGATACCTACTTTTAAGATCCAACTTCTTAAATACCATAGTGCCATGCAAATTATCAAGCACGTCTTCCAGGTTAGGAATTGGAAAACGACCTGTGCATATTTTTAATCCATCCATCGTGTCATGGCTTTTATAATGATTTTACTAATGGCTCGAAGAGTTCACATATATGAAAAAAAATCATCCTCGAGCACTAACAAAGCAGGAACCGCACTCGGTGAAATACTCTCTAATGTAACCTTTGGCCAAAAGTTTGTTCGTTTGCCGTTGTAACTCCTCTTGTTCCTTATGGGCCATACGATAATGTGGTCTATTACGAATAGGAGCTCCAGGTTCCAGCCCTATAACATGTTGAATATTCCTCAAAGGTGGTAAAGACCCACTGCCTTCACTACACATTTTTAAATCTTGCAAAAAATTGTTATATACGAGGCGGGATGGGCAAATCTAGCAACTCAAATGGAGAAGTGATTGTACCCGGCTCATACAAATCATCAAGGATCTCTTGCACTATAACTGTGAAGGCGTCCAACTGTTGTACCTCAATATCATTTTCGAAAGGTAAAACTTTTGTAGGTATTGGACGAAACGACTGTAGTAGGAACTTGCACGCCTCAGCAACGAGAACACTATAAGTATTCATATACCCATCATGAATCGATCGCTGCTTAAACTGCCATGATCTCCCCAACAATAAGTGTCAAATATTCATAGGAATGACAATACATCAAACCTGATCACTGGACTGGCCAATTGAGAAAGGTACTAAACACTCGGTAGTGTCTCTTGCTTTCTTACTCGAATCTAACCATCCCACTGCAAAAGGTACAAACAATGGTTCTTCTTTCAGCCCCAAGGCATCCACCATCAATTTGGAGACCAAATTTTCATTGGATCTACCATCAATAATCATCATCATCAAAGCCCATTCCCGAGATTTTCGGGGTCGGCTACATGAATTTTGGTTCTCCAAGCAATGCGACCTTCCCACATTTCCTCACTTAATCCAAACTCAATGATATCTTCATTCACCGTCTTCATCCAAGTTTTCAACGGTCGTCCCCTCCGTCTACACCCTCCATTAACTTGCCAATCTAAACATTTTCTAATTGGCGCCGTGCTTGGTCTCCTCCGCACATGACCAAACCAAGTTAAACGTCTTTCTCTAATTTTTTCCTCTATGGGTGCTACACCTAAGTATCTCCTAATTCTTTCATTTCTAATTTTATCCTTACGAGTTTTACCACACATCCACCTTAACATACGCATTTCTGCTACTGCCATCCTATGTGTATGTTGTCCCATAGTAGCCCAACATTCTGAACCGTATAGCATGGCTGGTCGAACAATTGTCTTATAGCATTTCCTTTTTAGCCTTGCAGGCATCCTTCTATCGCACAATACTCCTGACGCCATTCGCCATTTCAACCAACCAGCTTTAATCCTGTGGTCTACATCTGCTCCAATAGCCCCATTCTTTTGAATTATAGACCCTAGATATCGAAAAGTCTCACACTCCGGGACCTCGACACCTTCGATCTCAATTGCATTACTTCTCCCTCTTGGTTCACACCCAAAGTTGCACACTAGATACTCCGTCTTCGAACGGCTAATTCTAAAACCTTTACTCTCTAAAGCCTCCTGCCACTTAACTAATTTCTGACCTAAACATGCATTAGTCTCATCCATTAAGACAATATCATCTGCAAATAACATGCACCAAGGTACATCTTCTTGCAGATGTCTCGTCAACTCATCCATGACCAAAGCAAAGAGATATGGACTTAACGCCGACCCTTGATGTAGTCCTACTGTCACTGAAAATTCACTAGACATCCCACCTACTGAGCGAACACTTGTTACAACCCCTTCATACATATCCTTAATGATATCGACATAACATTGAGACACTTTCTTCCTTTCAAGCAACCACCAAATTAACTCCCTGGGGACCCTATCATATGCTTTCTCCAGATCAATAAAAACCATATGCAAACTCTTACGTGTCTCGATATTTTTCTACAGTTTGCCTAAGCAGGAAGATGGCCTCCGTAGTAGACCTACCTGGCATAAATCCAAATTGATTTTCCGAAATCGTGGTTAAACTCCTAAGTCTTTGTTCTATAACCCTCTCCCAAAGTTTCATCGTATGACTCATAAGCTTTATCCCTCTATAGTTCGAGCAATTCTGGATATCCCCTTTGTTCTTATAAATTGGTACCACAATGCTATGCCTCCATGAATCTGACATTTTTCTAGTTTCCAAAATCCTATTAAAGAGCTTAGTTAGCCATTGAATCCCAACTTCTCCCAGACATTTTCATGCTTCAATTGGTATATCATCCGGTCCAACGGCCTTCCCTGTCTTCATTCTTTTTAAAGCTTCTCTCACTTCTGTGGCACTAACTCTGCGATAGAACACGCGATCTCTCCCTTCCTGTGAAGCATACCCCTCCAAGTTTAACTCCCCTACATGTGTTCCATTGAGTAGGTTCCAAAAGTAATCATTCCATCTATCTAAAATAGTTTTATTCTGCATTAAGACTCTTCCATCCTCATGCTTAACACACTTAACATGACTCAAGTCCCTAGTTTTTTGTTCTCTAGCCTTCGCTATCTTGAAACTATTCTTCTCCCCTTCCTTCGTACCTAGCCTATTATAAAGAGCATCATACGCTCTCTTCTTAGCTTCCCCTACTGCTCTACTCCTCAACTTCTTAGCTTGCTTATAAAGCTCATAAGACTCTAGGCACCTATCTTTTTGCCACGCCTTAAAGCATCTTTTCTTTTCCGCAATGGTTTATTGCACATCCGCGTTCCACCACCATGTCTCCTTACCATAGAACCTCCTCTTTTGGCCTGTCCTAACTCTTCCTTCGCACATCTTCTTATTCGGTTTGCCAAATGTTCAAAAAGATCCGCGCTACTAGTCCTATCCTTTGGTTCTAGATTCTCCCCACCCTCTGAAACTGACTGGCCATTCAAAATCCTCTTTTGAAATCTTTGGCACACACCTCCCTGTAAGGTCCACCACTTAATTCTCGGTTTAACCTGTTTTATAGCAATACGACCCCTACTCTTAAGACAAAAATCGAGAACTAACAGCCTATGTTGGGATGTCAGACACTCTCCTGGTATCTACCATCAATAATCATACTACAAAATTTTCCTTTGCAACTGTAACGAGTGCAGAAGATATCGTGTTCTTGCCACGAAATATCATCTGAGGGTTCTTCGTGACTGGAAGAATGGGGGAAACGGAAAGACGAGGAACCATAGGAAAATCATCAATCAACTTACAACAATGCGAAAAATTCATAAAAAATGAGTTTATGCAACCCCACGAAGGGTAGCAACCCGTCGAAATTTCCCGCCACCCACACTTGCACCACCTGCACGTGTGGACGTGCAGGCCTTGTATGCGCTGTGGCTGTTTGGCGGTGCGTGTGCCGCTGGAAACCAATTGTGGCGCCTCGTTTGCCTCCATCAAACCCTCCTCGAGTTCCAATTCTTGATTTGCGTAATTATACCTTCGCGATTATCTCCTCTCCTTTTTTTGTTCTCTTTACCTTGTTCATGTGTGGTTCGATTGATAGGTTCAGCGGAAGCTTACAAACCAAAACATAACCGAAACTTGATAAACAAAGTTTCACAACTTCAATGTATTCTCCAAAATCAACAAAAAAATAAACTAATTACATTGGTCAATGGCCTTAATTTATAATTGACCTAAGCTTGCTAAGTAAGCAACTAGTTTCCGAAACAAAATAAAAATCCTAACTCCTACTTGACTCGAATTTCTAATTCTAATTGCAAAAGCAAAATTGTTAATCCTAATTCCTATTAGATTTGTACTTCTAGTTAGGCCTTCACATGGACTTACCCAATAATAATAATAATAATAATAATAATAATAATAATAATAATAATAATAATAATAATAATAATAATAATAAATAATAATAATAATAATAATAAACTAATACTAAATAAATAATAACACTAATATAAACCCAATATTACATCATTGATATTCTCGTTGAAACATTTCAGGAGTGTTTTTATAGATTAGGCGCAGCGGATAAAAACACAAACAGATTAATCAAAGATTCAAAGGTCAAAGCGAAAGAAAATGAAACCCTAGTTTGTTCATATCAAGAACCTTAGTTTTCGTGAGATTACAATTAGAACTACCTTGCAATAAACTCTATTACTCTCTTAAATACCTCTAACTATCGGGCTAATTGACTCCCCTTAATTGCTAAGCACACTAATTATACTAATATATTCTATACCATCAGACTTGGTTTTCTCTCCTCAAGTTTCAAAAAGCAAGCCAGTGATTGAACCTCAATCTTTGCCAAAATGCCAAGTCATGGACCCACAGCCTGCAATAAACCTAACAATTTCACTTTTTGTATATGTATTTATGTATATCTTTTTTCATTTGTCCATCCCACCTCTGTATTCAGACCCTTTTCACTAGAGGTAGGAAATCTCTATTTTTTTGTATTTCTCTCTTATATCCACACCAAGGCGTCTTCGTCTTGGGATTTGTCGAAAAGGGTAGAACAAATTGGTGGTGACAGGTGGAAAGGTTGAATCGGCCTTGTGATAGATTTTACTAAAAATGAAAAAATATTTCAAAACTCTTGGTGCTAGTATGTGATTTTAATGGATAAATGAAAAACACTCAGAGCAGCTTTATTAATTTATTTTCCAGTGTCTGAAAATTAGGAATTTTTTTTTTGGAAATTATTAAAAGCTAGAAAGAATTCATATCTTGTTCTCCATGATGTGTTAATTTATTGGTTTTAATGTAAAGTTACTTATTGAATCTTTTACTATATGGATTATTATATTATGTAGTAATTTGTACTTGGAAATGTTCTAAGTTGGCCAGGTCGTAAGTTCTAAAAGCAGAAGTGACTTTGTTATGTTGTTATTGCATTGTATGGATCATGCAAAAACAATACCTCAACCTGTATCCACACCCTATAACATACAAAGGGGAAACTGGGTACTTACAAATTATAAATTTTATGTTTTTCTAGGTAAAGAAAATGACTTGATGTTGGAGATGGACTCTATAATTGAAACTTGTAATGATGCTGCTGGAAGTTACAAAGAGATGTATATGTGCCAGGAACATTCACCTAAATGCTTGAAGAGGAAAAGATTATCAGAGGCCCTTCTTTATTTGCAAAACCCATGTAAGGTAAGTAATTACAATTTTCAAAGTTATCTTAGAACAGGTAATTTTTTTTCCCATTTCAAGTGGTGTAAATCCTTCTGTGCCTTTTCAGCAGTTCAATGTACAGTTGAAATCAAGGACTGTGATTTCGCGAAATATTTCATTTTTGAAATCTCAAAATTTAAAATATTGAAATCGAAAAGTACATTATTTCGACGAGTTATTTCGAAATTTCGTTTGTTTTCATAAATTTTGGAACTTTTGTGTACAACCAGTTATGAAGCAAATTACAGTTTTTTGGCCGAAATATTTCGTCATTTTTTGTAGATTTCGATATTTTCGTGTAAAACCCAAAAAGTGTAGAAAAGAAAATTACACAGTGATACTTGTGTACTTAGGCTGCATTTAATATATTTAATGTGTTTATGTTTGATATATTCTCAAAATTTTTATGTTTTTTCTACATACAACGAAATATTTCATTAAATATTTCTAAAATTGGAACACCGAAATTACTTCGAAAGACGGAATCACAATCCTTGGTTGAAATGAAATCTTATTTTCTCGCATAAACATTAGTACTCGTCTAAATGTCTAATAGCAAGAGCAAACACAAAACAGATGTGTAGGTGCATGATATCACATCACATCTTACATGCATTACCCTGTCATAACTTGTTGAGCGAAATCGTGTATCCAAGGTATTACCCAACTCTTTATAGATTCTCTATGATAAGCTACTGACCTAGTCGTCCACCCACATGACTGGCCTGACCCTGTCTCCCCTTGCTTCTGACTCTCCTCATTGGTTGCCTACCTTGAGAACTTGCATGTTGCTGATCTTTTCTGTTTATTTGTTTGCTAAAATCAACTTATATAGCTGATCTTTCCCATTGGACCTTTCCAGTCCTGATTGGGTTCTTTCTTAATTTCAATTTGGTTCATGATTTCTTAACTTGTTTGATTTAAATTTTCTATTTTAATTTGGTTTCGCTTTTGTTGCTTAGCCTCGACTGAAGCTAACTTCTTATAGATCTTGTTGCCAGTTAACTTGGAAGAATTATATATGAAATATTCTAGAAAACAAGATTAAGGGAGATTTTCAATCCAGTTATATCCAAGAGAAATGAGGATATGGTTGTGGAATGCCAACCATGTTTGAATGTGGTCACTGTTGAATGTCTCTCTAGGAGATTATATGTCATGCATGTTTGATAATTTAAGCCAGTTGTTTCGCACACTGTTCAATTGGTGATTTTATTGCTCATAAATGAAATTATTCAGGGTTCACATGTTGACGGTCGTCCAAGGGCAAACTGCAAGTTTCTCATATTATGAGCAAAGTACAAGAAACTCTCAAACTCTTCAGAGTGAAATAGTGTCGTACATGATTCTGTTTTGAGAGGATCCTTGGATAAGTTTCATAAAAAAAAAAATTTACCGTCTAACCTACTTTTAGTAATGAAAATGTCGTATTGTTGAATAATTTTGCTGCTAAATGTTTCTACTCTCTCAAGGATCATAGAAATTCCTAGAAAAAGAAACTTCATACTTTATAGACCATTTTTTTAGTGGGAAATTGTGAAAGTATCGTCAACTGTTTTAACTCCGCTATCGAAAAGTTAAAACTCAAGCTATTATATTAGGAGCTCTATTTTCTAGTGTTACTGCCGGTGCCTCAAATAAGATACAGGCAAGGCACCGTTTTTATAGAGAAGAGAGAAACACGCTTTCATGTTATCTTAACCTGAAATGGCCGAGGAGAATAAAGGTTCCTTTTTTAGGGTACTCCCAGGAACAGATCCAGTAGATATTGGGTGGGGCTTGTAGCTCAGAGGATTAAAGCACATGGCTATGAATCACGGTGTCAGGGGTTCTAATCCCTCCATGCCCACAACCTTCCTCAAAGGGAAGGACCTTTACCTCTAGGGATAGAAAAATCATGATCAGAATAATGGACCTAAAGCTATTGTTCTTGCTTCAATAACAAGTACTTTAGTTTTAAAATCTGATAAATAATTTCATCAATGATTCATTGGAAGAATACAAGAAAAACCCTTTTGGATGAAATCACAAGGGTATTCTATTATTTAATATTTTTTTCACTTTTTTTTCCTAGTAGAGATATTCCCCCATCTAATTATCTAAATGGAATTAAAATTGATTTGCTAATAAACGGATCATTTTTATTTTCTTTATTCTATGAATAAAGAAAAAGAAAGAAACACTTTTTCTTTATGTCATTGGTAACATAGTAATTATCCTTTTTTTGGGAGAATTGGTCGAGTGGACTAAAACATGTTGAAAAATTCTAATTGTCGAGGGAACCAGCGAGGGACCCCACAGGGGGGGGTGGGAGCCGTCCATCCCCCGGGGATGCACGCTTGAATATTCGGGATCTGTGCGTTGAAAATTCAAGCGCGCATCCCGGGGGAGATGAACGGCTCTCTCCCCCCCTGTGGGGTCCCTCGCTGTCTTCCTCGACAGTTAGACGGGTTCAAACATGTTTCATATATGTATTGGATGATAATTTCTATCACCGTGTCATTTATAAATGGATATTTATTTATACTCTTCCTTAGTTAAGGAAATTTTTCTATTTGGATAAGGTTTTCTTGATCAATTAGAACATGGAAAGTTCCTTGTTGGAAAAGAGTTCCCTTGACCATTAGGATAGGAAAATTTTCTATTTGAATTAGGTTTCTTTGTTCAATTAAGAGAATAAGTGTTTCCTTGATCAATTAAGAAACTTTCCTTGTTGGACGGAGTTTTCTTTGCTCAATTACGACAAGGAAAGTTTCCTATTTTGGATGGGTTTCCTTGTTCATTAGGACAAGAAAATCCCTATGATTATAGCCTTGGAATTGCATTAAGGGAGAAGGTCAGAGATGTAGATTCAGGGACTGTTAATCAGAGCTTTCAGGAGATTTGTTCTTGAAAGAAAGGTCGAGTTGTCTGGTCAACTCACTGGGTTCAGGGTAGCACCTTGAACGGTCTACAAAATTCTAGAAATTTTTAATTCAATTTTTCAGAGATTGTTAAGCTGGGCTCTCAAGAGAGATTTTAAGCAAAGCTCTCAAGAGGGTAGTTCTTGAGACAAAAGTCACAGTCTTCGGAATTCTGAAAGTTTCTAATTCAGTTTTCTGTGGAACCAAGAAAGCTTTCTTTGCGGGACAAGGAAAGACGAATCACTTTCCTATTAGGAGTTGGTTTGCTTGTTTGATTTTTGGAATTATTTAGACATCTAGGAGCTAACCTCTCGAGAGTTTATTCTCAAGAGAGTATTGTAATCCTTGATAGCAAAGGTTGGGGCATCAAGAGTGTTGTTCTCGAGAGATTGTAATCCTTGCTCTAACCCTCTGATTGTGTATTCTTCTTTATTTGCGCTTCTGCACAAAACTTTGTTTCTAACCTATGCCCGGTTTTTATGCATCTAAATAGCTAACTTTTCCTCTGCATCGTCTGACTTTGGTTTAATGCTCTAAATGTGAGAAATAGTTTGTATATTGTGAGTTCTCAATAAAGTTCATTGAATTTCCCCTGACAAAAGTAAACAAAAAGGTTTTCTTCTTGCTAATTAATGGCAACTTGCTTGTTTGCAGGAATTGGATGATATATGTTGTGAGAACAACTGGATATTAGCTCGTTACAGTGTATTTCCATCTGAAGGTAAGCATGGTGACCTCGTGTTGTTTAAGGTTTTATTTTGAGTCGACCTTCTGATAGTTTGCAATGAAGTTACGCATGAGGAAAGCCATTTATTTCAGAAAATACAGTACAAGTGGAGCCATCAGATCCAGGAACCGGATGAATGTCATTCTATTTTCTCCATTCAGATGCAATGGAGAGCACATTCTTTCATTGATGCGCTTGTGTTTTAGCGTTGTCAATCTCATGTATGGAACACCTTTATAAATTGCAACTTCCGGTATTGCTGGATTTGTGTTGATAATCTGTCTATCTCTATTTTCAGAAACAATTGATATTCCAGTTAGAATCAATTATCATTTCCAAAATACAATATGTAACTATCAATTCTTCAAGTATTAATCGGTTAGTACCTTCTTCAACTTCTAACTGTTTGTTTTATAAACTCTTTTGCAGAAGGATTCCATGCCAGAGTGATATTAAAAGGAGTGGACTTTGAATGTTCCGCTGCTGGGGATATGCAAACTAATCCCCGCATGGCACGAGAGTCAGCAGCCACTCATGCATTAAGCAAATTGCGCAGCATGGCAAACAATGCCCAGGATTCCCAACTATCCAAAGTTTAGACATGTCGCATAGTTTCTACTTTATCTATGCTTCCTTATCTACTTCATAATTTTGAGAAGCCATCAATACTGGATTGATAAAACTGCAAGGATGAATTATTAAGTCAGGATGATTTATAAGGTCAGACAGCATCTTGGTAATTTTTTGATACAAATGATGTGAACCTGCCCATTCATTCTCGTGTTAATTACTGTATCATCCCTGTTATGGAAGTATAGGATGTTTGAACCAAAGTGGTTCCATATCGACTAAAGTTGGATTTGATATTTGGTGGGTTATCTTGGTGCATCTTCAGGAGCACTAGGAAACTTTGTTGAGGAAGATACAAAAAGAGCCCTTTTAACTTTTTCTTAAACAGGTTTTGTGATAGGTTTTGGTATGCCATTGATTTATAAGCGGAATACATTTTGTTACATAACTCCAGTTGCATTGATGGATGCCCCTAAACTGATCACATAAAGCAGTAGGTTTGGATCCCAAAGAATAGCCCCATTGACACCACTTAAAAAAATAGAGTAAATACTGTTAGAGGCATGCTCAGGTTTATCAAAGTGATGCATTTTGAGTATCCCGTCTTTGTGAATATAGTATAATGGTTGTTTATCGGTAATGGATTGAACATGTTGAGCTCATCTCCGAGGTGAACACACTTGCCATACAATATCGATGAGATCATTAGGAATGAGAGGACAATGACAATCCATAGGAGGTGGAGGTAAATGAAAACCAAGGGTGTGTTTGGTTGCATGGAATTCTATGTCATGAGAATCTATGAGGAGACTTCTACATTTTAAGCTAAATTGATGTATCATTCCACATCCACCATTTGGTTTTGTGATCAATGGTGGGAATGAAAGTCCCATGAACATGAAAATCACATGCCTTGGGGGACCAAAGAGTGAGATTCTCATGTTCATTTTCACCATTGATTACAAAATCAAATAGTAGTCAAATGGTAGATGTAGTCTAAAATGTAGGGATTCCCTCATGGATTTTCATGGTATATGATTCCATGCAACCAAACAAGGACTCGGGGGGCTCATGCGCACAAAGCGCAGGAGGGGGTTCTGCGCACAGATCTGGACTGTTAGATCGATCTGTGAATTTGAATCTGTTTTTATTTCACAGTTTTTAGCAAAGTCCTCCCTCTCCACCTTGACTTCACTCATAATTTCTTCGAACAGTTTGCAACAAAGCAAAACCATTTAAACAGCAATGGCCCGAGTTAACTTCTTAGCTTTGGTTATCACCCTAGTGGCCATCTTCTTTGTGATGGTTGTTTCTGCTCAAGAGGCACTTGCACCAGCACCATCCATGGATGTTGGATCTGCTTTCTCAGTTCCAGTCTCGAGGGCCTTTTTGCGCTCTTCTCTTTTCTTGTCCCTCGTTGCTCTTTTGAGGCATTAAGTTAAGATTTTTACTTCTTGTCTATGTAGGGGGGATTTGAGGGATGAATGTAAATTGTTTTGAGATCTGGTTTGTTGTATGTGGGGGTTATTGATTTATTTGTTTCATTGTTACTTGTGGTGACTCGGATGTTGTTCAATAAAAAAAGTTACAGGCTTATTTCACTTTATTAGTGTTGTATTAATTAATTGTTTACTTGAAACTTGAGATACCCCATTTAAAAATTTATTATCTAATTAGAATTTGTACATTATCTCCAGAATTGCTTTGGACAAGTGTTCTTGTCAAAGGGTTTTCTAGTCTGAATCATCAAGCTTGTGAGACTGTTAAGACTTCAAACTCCATTTTGAGCATACAACCAAGCCCCTTTCGCAAACCAGATTGTCTAGTAATTTTGGAGAGAGATTCATAGCAAGTTAGCAACCTAACACGGACTTCAATTCTTCGACAATTGCAAGAAAACAAGCTCAGAGAGGCTCTAGTTCCCTCCATTAATTTACTTTATATGGCTCAGTTGGTAGCGATACTTTTTTTTTGATTTGGATACTAGGACCAACACTTTTTTTTTTAAAGATGGTTCGAAGGCTATTGATCAATTATCTAGGGTCTTTGAGTGCTCACTGTAGTTTCTGAACTCTTGTTTATCTTGTGAAGCAATTTATAAGGGAGTCTGGTTTTATAAACCAAATTTCATTTTCTTCTGATTTCTTAACGTGTTCTTTAGTTCATCAAAGAAGCAGAAGGAAGAAACCCATTATGGATGGAAAGAGTTGAATCTTCATCATCCAGAGGAGTTCAAGTGTAGGGGGTCATTGTATATGGTGTTTATTTGGATGGAAGGTGGATGCAACTGTGTTCAGTTTGTCTTTCTATTGCGCCGTCCAGCTCTTGATGCCGTCACTTTGGGCTGTGTTATAGTGGGTAAGTGTCGTTGCCCAAAGGATTTACTCGCCATTGTACTCATTGCAACCAAGTGGATATCCCTCTTCCGCGAGCCTGTTTTAATACATATTAGTAATCACCAGTCCACTTTTTGGAGCAGCAAGTCACTACGATGATGCGGAAATGGTGGATTACTAAATTAATAGGGTAGGACTACGTACAAGATAAAGATGGTATGAGAACAAGGTTGCAGATGCTTTCAGTGGTTGAACAAAATATTCCATGCATCCCGTCCACTTTTATCCAACCCCAATGAATTTTCATGTCTTGGAGAGCCATTCCCATTCCTCTGATCCTAATGCTCAAAAACTACTAACAGTTTCTTTTTGTCCCATCTACCACCTTAGACAATCCATTATTAAAGCCCTGTGCTTGATTCACATCACTCTGGGATCCTAGCCATAAACCAACCGGCTAAATCACACTCGTTGCTGGCCAGCAATGAAAAATATGTTCACGTACATCTCTCAATGTGACATTGGCGGAGGATTAAACATGACAACTACGAGTATGGGACCTTCTGAAGCAGTCCTCCAACCAATACTTGCCCTGGTAGTACAGGCTTTTTGAATCAGTGGAAACATCAAAAGAAAAGGAAAAAAAATAAAAAAAGGAGAAGAGAAGAGAAACACGAGTGATTAATAAAAAAAAAATGATGAAAGTTTTGCCTCAATACAATCTTGAAGGCTTAACATGCAGTATAGTGTTTGACGAGGTTCAAGGTACTCTCAGGATCCAATTCATTATCTTCCTTATCTTTGTATTGTTAATAAGCCGTATATTTACTGAGTCTTCTTGTCCACCTTTTTACAGTGCCACATGGTCCTATTTTATAGTGTAAAAACCCCAAATGAAACCCTAATGTGATGCTATTTACACCTATCAGTTGTGTTTGGAATTAGTCATCTACGACTCCTCGGCATGTGATAAAACACCCTAGTCAATTTTGATGAAATTATGGTTTTAATGGATAGAGAGATGCTTGATGTGATCCTTGCACAAAACCGCGAACCAAAACCACATTAAAAACTAGGGTCAGTGGTACTATTAATGGCATGTTTCATGTATAATGGTGTGATGCATTTTAGGGTTTCATGTGTTGGTTATGTGACTTTCTGGTTGTCAATTTGGTAGTAGCAGCTTTTGCTTTCAAAAGAAGTAACTAATCTGCTCACCAATTCACATAATGATAAGTTAAGCAATAAACAAATGAAAATTGACCATTTTCAAGGGAGTAAACAAAAAGTTGAAATTGGAGAAACACAGACGCATTTGGAAAATTTTCCTGAGTTTGTTAATCATGTGAACTAAATGCTTTTATGGTTTTGAAACTAAACATTGTGAATGTAGGTTGATATGGTGTTCTCTTTATGATTCTCAGTTTGTCATAGTCTAATGTTTGAGTGACTTGTGCTACTAACAATTCCTTTGATTTAAGGCCATCGTAAAATCCTAATCTTTGTTTGCAGATCGGTTTGTTCAGAATGAAATAATGACACCTTTAAATAAAATATATGTTCAGTAGTTTATTCATCTTCTTAGCAACGTAAACTACAACAAAGATGTAACAGATACAATATTTAAAAGACATTCCCTTCCGCAGCTGTAGATGAAAGCCCATCCTTATATCCATATATCTGAAGTGCAGTCACCACCAGGATATCTCATCTCATGAGCTAATGCTGGACCTTCAGGTTCATTTGCAAAGTCTACAAAGAAGTTTGGATTGATTGTAAGTCCTCCTTTCTCTGAATCAACATCTATTTGTAACATGTGAGACCCTTTCTCTATTATCTCCGGATAAAACTGTTTATCCCAGGCACTGAACAGAGAGTTTGTAACATAGAGCCGCTTCCCATCTAAGCTTAACTGGATCATTTGAGGTCCTCCCCTAAGTCGATTCCCCTGAAACAAAAATAATGTCTTTCAATGCAAGTAGAATAACAATATAGCAATTTACACCTTCGTAGAGCATCTCTAATTGTTAGGCATCTTTTGCGTTAGTACAATCATGTCTAATTATTAGCGATATCCGCAAGAGTATCTTATGCAGCTAGTTATGCTCTTTCAGCATTTTAACCATGTTTCGATAACAAAATGTTTCTTCTTTCCTATGCTTAGCCAGTGATGTGTCAAATCATATTGAACAAATGTGTCTTTAAGGCAAAGGAACTGGAGATACTGCTAGCGTCAACAATAGTGTTTAAACACCATAACCTAAGAACCCAAACAAACAATTCCATTTATAAGCCTGAGTCTAACAGATTTACCTTAACCTCTGGTACTTCAGACTGCCACTCCTTCCCATCTTCAAGTGCTGCAATAACAGGGCTTCCCTTCTGAAGCAGTCCCCCAACCCATACTTGTCCTGTTAATACAGGCTTTTTAGGGTCCTCAATATTATACTGTCTGATATCCCCATGCAGCCAGTTCACGAAATAAAGGAAACGATCATCAAGAGAGATGAGAAAATCAGTAATAAGCCCTGGCATTTGAGGAAGAATCCAGTTCTTCACTTTCAGTGGTTCGACTGATATTGCAACCTGAAACACAAAAGTGGACCATTGTTTTCAATGATAATGAACCCCAAATCCAAAAAATCCAAGGAGCTGTTAGAAAATGAATTATTTCAATACCTCATGGTCCCATGATTCTTCGGCAGTCTTGAAAAACCTAACCATGTTGCTTGTTAAAGCACAACCAACAAATCCTGTGTCTTTAGAAGGGTCATGGAGAAACCTTATCTGCATGATCAATGGAATTTGTTAGTAAAGTGACCCTACATGCTACAACTGTTTAAAGCACTGAAATGAAATAAAATGAAAGCACGGCTTCTCAACCTTCATAAAAGGTTGCATATTTTACTTCAAGTTACTCACCTCTAAAGGTATCATCCCTGTATTGCCTAGATCCATTGTCTGTTTAAGCTCGCCCTCAGGCCAGCTGTATACATGTAGATGTTTTCCATAAAGACCATCTGAAACATGTTGAAGGTCGAAACCTTTCGTAAAAGCTTCTGGAGCTCCCCATGACGAGCTAATCATTGTCTTGTGTCGTGGTTGGTACCAGAAATCATAACCAAAAAGAGGACTGTGACCTGGTTTCTCCCACCTGTACAGTAAGAACAAGCGAATGAGCTCGAAATAACAAAATAATCAGTAGGTAGGCATAAATGGAAACTAAATGGCCAACTAGCCAAAACCCAGGTTGCTGCCATGGCAATGAGTATAGGCTCCATGCTAATGTAGCAACATAATGGTGAAAAGATGTCTGGGTTGTTTGCCGCAGTTCATAAAACAGTGTACACTAACCTTCCCTTGACATTGAACTCCGAGTCGAGAAGAAGAAAGCCATTCCCCTCAGCTTTCCCATCTTTGTTTCCAAGGCAAGACACCATGATGTCACCATTTGCAAGGCAATGTGCAGTGTGTGGATATGCTAATCCAGTCTTTTGAAAGATATCTTCAGGCTCAACGATTTTATGCAAAGAAGGAGCCTTTGGATTCTTCTGTGTATCAACTGCATATATGCGACTAGACCTGAAATAACCAAATTTTCTATAATGTTCTCCTACAAGGAACATTAGCTAGATAGGAAGGTATCTAGTTATGCCTTACTATCCGAATATAATTTGAAAATCTGCAAATTTAAAATTCAGATCAATCTAAAGATCATAAGTCTTACACCAAAGATGGCAAGACTAGGAAACGGCGAGCAGCTGAAGGGTCTCCATGGCAAGAGCTGCATGAGTTCCATCCAGAATGATGTAGCTCATCACCCACATAAGGAACAGGCAGCCTGTGGATAACTTGTGAATAAGTCGGTGAGCTTGGATCAACATCTATTGTAGCCAGGTAATCAGGCTTGTTTCTTCCAGTTCCTGTATATATATACACATATACATATATATCAACCTTAAGCATGGCAAGCGACATCACAGAGAGTGATTAAATTACAAGCTATCTAACTCACTATTCTTTTCATCTCATAAAAACAAGAACCAGAGATCCCTTCTATTCTAAAATACGATAAGCTCCATAACCAACGGAACACTCAATCAAGGAGTCATAGTATTTAGAATTGAGAAGAAAAGGGAACATCAGAAAGATATAAATCCAGCGAAGGCAATATGGTTTTATCTGCAATGCCAAAGTTATAGTGTTGAATCTGTCAGCTGTAAGTAAAATTCCTGGTAAAGATCAACAGATGTCACGAAATATCATGAGTCAAACATTTACTTTTGATCATATGAGTCAAACATTTACTTTCCCTACGCATTTGTTACCATCGAAGGGCTATGGAATTAGCATGTTAGGCATCAAGCCTGTCTGTAAGACTTAATTATCAGTTTGAACATAAAAAATGAAGGAAATCATGATGCCAATTTCACGACTTTCCTAGTCTATAGCAACAGTTTCCTAATTTGATAATCAATGTTGTAGCCAATCCCCATTTCCATGTACATATACTCCCCACACCATGTTTCACAAAAAATACGCATTTCATTCAAGATCATTTTCTTTCCAGGCAATTGAAATCACTATTTCAAATATTCAAATTAATTGCTCTCAATTAAAGACTAAACTCTCAGAACCAACCATCTAAGATGAATTACTTTCTGATATCCAAGGACAGAAAAAGCAAAAAAAATGTGACCAATTTTCAATAATTGGGGACCAGAACACATATCTCACCAATTACTTCTTACCCATTACTTCAATCAAGATAGAGATAAGGGTCGGATCATAAAAATCAAAACTTTCCCAGTCAAGAAAAAATTGAATTCAAAGATTAGTAACAAAGCAAAGCAAATAAACCTGAGTAAAGGCAGGTGACATAGAGAAGAGCTTCCTTGGGACCAGACATGGCTTTAATGGGGGTAGCATAGCCAGGCCCCTCCTTGCAGCAAGTACCAGCAGTTCCATGATCCACAGGAGCTAAGGATGTGTGTTCAATTACAGCGGTCGCCATTGAGAGATACTGAAATGAAAACTCTGTTCTGTTCTGTTTCACTGAAATGAAAAACTCTGTATTTATAGAGATAAAACTGAGTTTTTTTATGCAAAAAAACTGTCCAGATTGGATGTACCTTATCGTTGAAAACGACTCTGATTTATGACTCTCTTGAGATTATTTTTTCGCCAAATTAATATTCTTATTTATCTTTTACCTGAACCCGTCTAACTGTCGAGGAAGACAGCGAGGAAACCAGCGAGGGACCCCACAGGGGGGAGAGAGCCGTTCATCTCCTTCGGAATGCGCGCTTAAATTTTATTCAAACACGCATCCCGAGGAAATTGACGGCTCCCACCCCCCTGTGGGGTCCCTCGCTGGTTCCCTCGACAAATAGAATTTTTCCTCTTACCTTGACCAATGAGAGTGTCCAATGGATTGTGGATAAGGAAGTACTAGACTAAGAATATCAAACAAATATAAAAATAAATGGGAGTTGCTACCTGTGTCTGACTATTTGGTTTGATTGTACAAATTATTTATTACATCAGTATTTTAGGATGTTTCGACTTTGTTACATTTACCTAAAATATGTTACACCGACTGATAATTTTTTGTTAATAAAAGTCATTTGGTGGTAATTTTTTGCATTTAAGAGCGCTAATTAACACTTGAATGAAATAATGAAAGTAACAATTATCTATAAAACTAAAATTCAATCGAGCATTCTTTCAATTTCAATGTGTTCCTAAATCATAGAGGGGTTGATAAAACCAATGCGTATTCAAAATTGTACTATTATATCATATTTGAAAAATATTGCACTTAAAAACCTAAGAAAATCCTATATTTGAAAGTTTACAATAACAATTATTCATACAATAGCCCTAATCAACAACATGAGTATTTTCTTCTCTCGGTGTTTTGTTTTATGATAAATATGATGTGATTGGGTACATCAAATAATTTTTAAAAGCAAAACCTAAAAGATAAAGTTGGGCATCAAGCTAAATAGTAGAGTACACGTAGTAACTCCCAATTAAAATTAGGATGTGACTCTTATGGTTTGTCTCTATGTATGTAGACAACTCATTAAATTTCGACCCCAACCTCTACTTTTAGGCCACACAACTTAGAAAGTTTAGATGAGCCCTATACGAACCACCATCAAATTAAAACCGACGTTAAGCTAAGCTCATGTAATATTGAGAGAGACGCGTTTCTTTAACTTCTATTATTTGCTCCCTCAAAAATTATTTCCATAATTGTAGAGAAAATGTGTGGTTTAAGGTCAACTTCAACCTCACGTTTTCAGTCTTACTCTTATCTACTTCGCAGTCTCTTTTCACACATTTTCTACAAAATTTATTCCTTCAAACAAACATCCTTTAAATCGCATAGTCTTGCATATTTCATTAAATTCCATTAGGTCCCACTTATCTCAAACATTTCATTAATATTTCCATTACCGAGTAGTTTCCTCAACTTTAAGTTGTTTCATGTGCAATATGCCCTCTCCCATAGTAGTTGATAATAATAATAAAATAATTTAGGCGAGGGCTTTTTTGAAAAATTAAATTATTTACGAATGCCCGACGCTGTTATAGATTTGAATTCTCGTTATAAGTTGTAGATTAAGATTGAGATGGACAATAACCTAAAAATCTAGAAAATAGTATAAAGAAACAGATATTTGTTAGTAAGATAAAGAGTACATATATAATTACGGTGATTCTAAATGGCGAGGAAACGGGGGAGGGAGGGGGGTTTGACCCCCCCATCCCCCTCGAGATTCACGCCCATTTCCTCGCCACCTAGCATCACTCATATAATTATAAAGAAAATTTTGAATTCTTGTCTAATCTACTTTTATAGCAAGCATTGCCCCCATGAATAGCACTGGTGCTTAAATCCGTCAAAATTTTGGATTTTCGAAAAAGCATTCGCCCAATTAAACAATTTCCATCATATCCCCTTCCTCTCACTCTTTATCTGACTGATTCTCCGGGTTTCGTCTCCCAATCACATCTCCCATAACATATCGAAAAAGTAGAACTAATCTTCCATCAGATCCTCCCAAGGTGATTATTTCCTACCTTTCTAATTCATTTCAGATTCTGTAAAGAAATTTCGCAAGTCCATCTAATCTGATTGTTTGTGTGAGATTGATAATTGATTAGGTTTCACGCAAGTCTTGCAAGTTTAGTACATTTCGTGCTATTTTTCTTAAAGAATGAATAAAGTAGTTTTGCATTTTGGTTTGTCCATTTTTTTATTTAGTTTGCAAGTTAATTTCAAATGCAGTTATTAAGATAAGATTTTGTTTACAAAGCCAACCGCTAATCGCCAAGCATCCCACTCTTATCTCCGCCAGTCTGATCTCTACAACACCTCTGAATCGCATTCCACCGAGAACACTTGCTTTCCGTCTAGAAATCTTCCTCCTACGTTGTGTCCAAACACCGTCGTTGTCAAGGGTTCTCCGACCAGCGAAGTCATTTTTCTTCTTTTTCAATGAAACTCAAGATATCGCATTGGTTTTTTCTTCTCTTTCGCTTCCTGTTCAGCCCTAATTTTACACAAATCGCACTGAGAAATGCTCCAGCTTTTCATGATTTAGGGATTTAGAGTTATAATGTTGAGGTTTGCAGTGCAGAGGTTGTGATGGGCTTTTTTTGGAGATGTCGTCCTCAAAACTATTGAAAATGTTCGTGCTTTGTGCACAAGTAAGCAATGTTCTCTCATTCTTTTTATTGTTCAAAACCAAATATATATTCACTATTCGTTTATTGTTCTCACTTTTTCTTAGGTCGAACAAGAGGCTTTAACATTACCTTCCAGGAGAGAAACAATATGGGTGTGTCTTTAGCTATGTCCTTTGCTTGTTTTCTCTATTCACATTTCAAAACTAATCCAAAACCAACTTTTTCATTAGGTTTGCTGTTTGGGTTCTTTCTTATTTAATTTTTAATATTGGGTTGGTGATGGAATTAATTGTTTCTGCTGATTTTAGATATTTTTTCATTGAGTGCAAGTGAGAACAAATTTGATTTAGGTGGAAGAAAGATTCATAAAGAGGAAATGTATCCTTCACCAACTATTGCTTCTCATATATTTGGAAATCAAATATGATTGTGTCAAGTTCCATTAGTCTCTAATCAATTTTTATGCTTGTAGTTTTAAAGTCATATTATTTGGTAATGTAGTAATAGATCAGTCACATGTCACATGGATGCACTATGATTATGTGTTTGTTTTTTAATGGTTTCAATAGGAATACAAGGGTCAGGGATTAGTAGGGGACTAGCGCCCAGAGACTTAGGTGGTATTTTTTGTATTATAAATTATATTTTATAAAAGTTAAGCATAATAGCATGTAAATTACTTCCAATTCAATGCCAAGATACATATGCAAAATGTATTAAAAACAAAAGTCTTTATTTTATTTTATTTTTCGAAAATTCAAAACTCAGCCCAGGCAGCCGCTTAGCCTGCCCAACCCATCTGGGCGGCTCCCAGCCGCCTAGCGCCAGGGCCTAGGAGGATTTTTAGAATACTGATCAAAACTATTCAATTCGTGGATGGGGGTTGTTCACTTAACCACCCAATTGAACTTCATTTAGTGAAACTTGCAAAGTTTCAAATAGAACAAACATGAATGAGAGTGTCGAATAGGGGTGGGCGTCCCATCCCACGATCCCGATCCCGTCCCATCCCTTCTCGATTTTTTCGGATATTTTTGGGATTGATCAAACCCATTCCGATCTTGCCCCTTTATGATCTAGAATGGTATGGGATTGGGATGGAGATTTTCAATCATGTCCCATCTTGAATTATTATTAATTTTAATCAAAGTATTTTTCTAAAAGAAAGTTTAGGATGTGTTGAAATTAAATCAAAACAATCTGCTATTTGAAAATTTACTTGTTTGATTTTATACTCTTTGTTTAGGTAGAAACTTCAATTTGGATATTTTATGTCAAATAGAACCCATGAAAATTTATACTTTTCACATTTTATATTAGTTATAGGACAATTATTCTTGTAGAAAATAAAAGCAAATGATGGTTTGGGTTGTTTTGCACTGTGAGTTATGTAGTTAGAGAACATTGCTCCTAATTGTGTCTTATATGAATGATATTTCAACTCTTGCAAAAATATGCAAGACGGATCTATGGATGGGCTCTTTCCATTTCCCATCACTACCCCTAGTGTCGAAGGCACAACCCAAGGATCGAGATGGCATGCCAAAGACATGACACGGTACATGAATAGACATTACATGAAAAACGTGTGGTCTGGGCACGACAGATACACTAGTGGAATGTTAACTCAATAGCCTGGAACGCCACATATGATATTATATTTTATAGTAGCTTACAGTAGTGATAACCACCATCTCATGGATCTGCAAAATCAGTTATTTAATTACTAGTGTACCCACGGCAATACATTTTCCACATAGCATGTACCCATACCAACGATACGAGTATAATGTCATGCCTTCGACATGACACCCTGATCCTTAGGTCGTGCCTTCGGCACTCCATAAATAGGTCACTAAATTACCAAATATGAAAATAAATTATTGCTTACCAAAATATTGATTTATTATATTTTTTCATTTTCATCGATTTACTATTGTAATTTATTTATACGCATCATCATTATAATATATTACTTTCACATTCTCTTTGTTGGGGCTTTGCTCCCTGTTAATTTGAAAATCCTAACTACCCAGCTCAATAAAGCATGTTATTTCATGAGGATAAAAAAATGTTTACTACACTATTAAAAATCCAAACATGTCCCCTAATTTCCTGGGCTTTTAGAATTATCCAGCAATATTACAGAATATAATCTAATTAGAAAAAAATAAAAGATTGAGAAGGAGAAATTGCAAATCCAAATTATCGAGAAATTGATAATGAAATTTCCTCAGCTTAAGATAATGCAGCTTCTGACAATTATAAATAATTCATAGTTAAGTGAGTCCCCCTGCTTGAGATTATCATGAAAAAAAACTTTTATAGCAAAAAATAATTCAACGGTTGACTTTGAAAACCACACTAAAAAACACACTCATCTTTTCAAAACCACACTCATATATAGAACAGAAATTCTAGCCGGCTTGGGTTTGGCGCCTGGTTTTCACACCTGGCCGGGCGTAATTACCCTTTTGCCCCTCCTTTGTTGTGGTTATATTTAAAGAGAGAGGGGCAAAAGTGTAAAAATGTTGGCCAGGCGTGAAAACCAAGCGCCAGACCCAGGCCGGCTAAAAGGGCTCTAGATAGAATGTTCTTCATACCCACACAGAAAGATCAAATCTTTATACTCGCCCATTCTTCCCCTCCCTTCTCCACCCAGACCACCATTATGAGATAGCTCATTGCGAAACTCGATCAGTCCAACTCAAACAACAACCCCAAATATGGGTATGAGCCTTTCAAATCTCACCGAGGACTCGAATGGGGCGAGAGGACCAGGCCTAAGAGACATCCCAGAAAATTGTGTTGCGTGCGTCTTCATGTACTTAACCCCACCAGAAATCTGCAATCTTGTGCGCCTCAACCGCGCCTTTCGTGGCGCCACTTCTTCAGACCTCGTTTGGGAGTCCAAATTGCCCCCCAATTATCAGAACTTGCTCGAATTGTTGATCAGTACCAGGACCTCTCGAAGAAGGATATTTTCCCTCTTCTCACTCGCGACATTTCTTTTGATGATGGAACCAAGGTGGGGTGGAGAAGGGTTTTATTCAAGAGTGAGAAGTGTGTGTGGGGATGGGAGGGTCATTTTTGAGATTTGGTGAATGGGGAAGGACAATTTTTAAATTTTACGAGGGATGGACAATTTCGTAATTTGGCGAATGGGATGGGAGGGTGTTTTTGAGATTTGGTGAATGGGGAGGGGTACCACCTTTGAAATTTTATGAATGGGTAGGAGCAGTGTCGTAATTTATCGAGGAATGAGCATTTTTGTAATTTAAGAAATGGGGATGAGAAGGGCATTGTCAGAATTTTGTGAATGTGGATAAAAAAAAATGAGAAATTGCCCTTAATTTGTACCACCCTGCAATATTAGAACTTAGAAGGCTTTTTCAGAATTTTATACAAACTTGGAGGGTTTTTTGGGAATTTCAGTGAAAACCCCGCACATACATATTGACTTTGGAATCGGAGGACCTTTGCAAAATTTCATAAACATTTGGTGGGCTTTTGAGGAATTTCAGTGAAAAGCATACACATGCAAATTGAGTTTTGAATTTGAGGGCCTTTTCAAAATTTCATAAAATGTAGAGGGTTTTTTGGACATTCAACTGGAAAACAAGCGCATACAACCACACAACTGGCCAATTGTTGTTGGTTAAGACATGTTGTTTAGCTTTCTCATCACATGGATAACGTACGTGATGTTGGCACAAGAAAAAGAGGGCGGGGATTAGGGCCTTTTTGTTTGTTTAGAAGAAAAGAAAATTCCTTGAATTAAAAAACAAAAGTCAATGATAATGTTCCTAAAGGTCAAAAACACATCCAGACACTATTACTTGTCCGTTAACTTTCTTTATATTTTTGTTTAAATGAAATTGAGGAATTTTGTTATTTACTTATGTTTCTCTTGATTTGATTAGCCAAGTGTTTCATTACTGTCTTAGTTTATGAATCCATGCTCTCATTATGCTAACTGTTTTGATAATTAATTTGTACCCGAAGGATAATGACATATGAAGCAAAGACAATGTATGTATATAAATTTGACAGTAGATCAAACTTATCTAAAGTATCTTGGAGGATATCGCAGTGTGAGAAGAATAGATAAAAAATGAAGATTCCACGAGCAGTCTGATATTTCCAAGATATATATTGAGCTAATTGAATGGCTGAAACCTGCATCGACATGCTCTATCAGTAATTCGAAGGAATTGTTTGTCCAAAGCATCTCCAAACTCCAATTATGAGATGGAAAAATGAAAAGGAACGTTTTTCCACACTAAGCATGTCCAGGATCTCTTACTCTCAATAAGCTTGTGATATTGAAATATTTTGACATTAGAAATAATATTTGCGAAGCGATTTAACATCCGACCTTAGCTCAGTTGGTAGAGCGGAGGACTGTAGTAGTAGCAGATAATCCTTAGGTCGCTGGTTCGAATCCGGCAGGTCGGATTTATTTATTTTTTTTCCTTTAAAAAGTTTCACTGTAACTAGTCTGGAATATGCGATCCTTCTTATCATATCATGTCTATTTGTTTCAACAAATTTGAAGTTTTTGCTGAAAACTAGAAACTAGACTTCAACTAGGAGCTGCATAATAACTTGGACAAGAAAAGAACACTCACCTCAGATGGATCAGAGCTAAGCTTTTAGTAGCAGATTCCTACTTGAAAACAGGATTAATTTGACTGTTACCGTAACAAGTGTTTTACCAAGTTTTGTCACTGTATAAACAGTTCCGACTGGACCAACATTTGTCTCTTTTAACACAAAATTCCATGTCAACTCTATATCTTTCCACCATTGATATGGCTTTGATTGTCCACCTTCAACGTCGTAATATATGTATTTAGTTGATGATCGACCAATAGCAGTACCTTCAACAAAAAAAAAGGGCAAATTGTAAGTTGAATTCTTTTTGCTAATTATTTCATCATTAGATGATGGTTTAGCATTCTGGGTTTCTGCATAATTCTTTGAAGATAAGTTTCTCAACAATTTTTGCAAACTTTGGACCATAACCTAAGACAATATGAGAAGGCTGGCATCATGTAAAGCCAAACATTATCATACTGATTATGTAAACTAATACAAAATCGATCCAATTCAAGCCTCCACCTTGGGAAAAACTAACTGAGTTAAAAAATAACACCAACAAAAATCAAATTTAGTTAATGTTATGAGAAAAATAAAGGCTCTGAGACATTTTTCATCTGATGTTCCAGGTTGACAATTGTGTTATCCCCATTCTTGTGACTAAGACCAAAATCAGGTGAATGTAGAGGATAGTCCCTTTGGGCAGCCGCCATCAACTCTGGTTCCAGTATATCTGAGTAGCAACTTTCGTCACTCGAGCTGCATTTTTTCCAAACTATTGACAGGAGAAGAAAACATCTAGTAATGCTTCAGCTATCTTGAAAGTGCGTCTTTGAACTGCATGCCTCTTCCCCAATCATGGTAGCATGTCGTCTTTCAAACAACTCAGTATTTTGAAGCTTCAATTGTTACCCAAGACTGCTAGAACTGAAGATTTACAGTCTAAACATACAAAGCATAGACATGCAATAGAACAAAGAGGCAAACAAGATATACAAGACAGGTATAATCAACTGAAACAACACAAATAAGATAAGAAGTTTCAAAAATTATCCTTAGTCTAGATCAATCGATCGATACAGCTCTAAGACAGTTGCCTGTTTTACACTTAGAGATTAACTGTAAGATCTTATCAGAGACTAGATTAAAGATAAGGTTTTGAATAAAACAGAAATAGATAATATGCTTTTATTGAAAGATAAAGTATATACAGGAGACTTACAGGATAGGAGAGGAAGACTTACAGTAGTAGTGATCTAAAGGTTACATAAAGGATTGGGGTTTTACAATCGTCTGTCTTGCTAATGAAGACGAGTGGCTATATTTATACTAAAAGGAAACCCAAGAAGCGATAAGGCTTCTGGAAATAGATGAGCTGGATGCTTATCTCCTACTTGTCATCTTGTAATAATTAAAGGCGAATAGTGAAGACGCTTCATTATTCAACCTTTGACTTTTGCGGTTGAGTAGATCAACTGTAGATTCACACGTCCTCTTGTAAACAGTAAAGGAAAGAGTTGTCGGGTACTGTGGCCGAAAGCTAATTTGGCTGCTGGCGAGTGCTGGCAGATGTTTGCAATTATGGAAAGACACCATAATGATTGTAGGGTCAAGGTGACGTAAATGGCGGAAAGATGTCATAACAGTCATCCTCATTGGAGGGTCCACTGAAGGATTCTGTAGCTTCATCATCCTCATCAGAGTTTTCTGAATCTATCATGGAGAGAGTCTCAAAGAGCTGAGCTCTCGTTGGCTTGCCTCGAAGTTGCTTCTTAATATGATCCTTAAGAAGCTTTGCTTGAGAGGGAACTTGAGAAGGTTTCATGATAGGAGCAGTAGGAACAGGCTGTCCAAAGAAGAATCGTGAGACACCTTCTTTTGTAGCATGACTGTGGTCGAAGGTCGGCCAACATTTGATCTTGAAACGTCTGCAGAACCAGAGAGGAGGTTGTGCTGACTGGTTGATTGGAGTGAGAGCAGAGACAGAGAAATCCCAACAGGAAATCCATGTCAGATTGAACTTGATAAAGAACCATAGCAACAGAACTTGTTGGGGAACTGGAGCTGGAGGTTGAAACTTGGACTTGAAAAGGGACCATCCTTCACTGACAGGAGGAGGAAGAATCCCATCTTCAACACCGAAATGATTCCACCAAGAGTGTTGAAACCACAGAGGTATTGAAGCTTGCTTGAATTTCTTGCAGAAGAAGAAAAACCATGAATGGGAACAGTTCTGTGAAGGAACACAGAAAGCTCGTTTCCATGCATGCTTGTAATCTTGATAATTGTAAGATGCTGAAAGAAAATTAACAGAGAACTTCTTGTGAGAGCTAGGATGCTGCTTCCAGTCTGCTTCTGTCATAATCTTCAAGATCTGACACTTGGAATGAGAAATCTTGTCAGAGGATTTCTCCATGTTATGAGTAATCACCGCAGAGTCTGTGTCGACAAGGATGAATTCATAAAATCTTTGATTCTTGAGTCCATCAGCTTCTTCATAGATGATCTGTGAAGAGAAAACATGACGGGCTATTGCTTGAGGATCCTTGATAAGAGGATAAAGACTTGATTCGAGCAAGAGCAGGGGCTCGAGACATGTCTTTGTCATATATTGATTTGAATGTACTTGAGGAGGCTTCTGGAATGAGGCCATTGTTGAAGTTGATTCAGCTTCTTGGAGTGGCTGAAAAGGATTGGTAAGGGTTGTTGCATAAGAAAAAGGGGGCTTGTGCTGTGTCGCAGAAGGCGGCATAGCATATTGAGACTTGAACTGGGGTCTTGCAGAGGGAACCTGCGAAGAAGATGAGCTCTGCGAACTCATTTTTGGATAAATTCTCTTGTGAGGAAGTCAGCAAGAGAATTGTCTGCTCCCTTTATATATTCGATGTCAAAATCGAATGCAGAAATCAAACCTTGCCATCTGGCGAAAATCTGTTTTGAAACGAAATTTAAAACATCTTTAGTTAAAATCTCTTTGGCAGATTTGCAATCAACTCGTAAAAGAAATTTTTGATTTGTTAAATCATCTTGAAATTTCATGATGCATAAAACAATCGATAAAACTTCTTTTTTAACAGTTGAATAATTGATCTGGACAGAGTTCCAAATACCAGAATGGTATCGGACCAATTGGATTGTAGTAGAATCAGGTAGACGCTGTTTAAGGATACCACCATACCCCTGGTTGGACGCATCTGTTTCTACAATCTTGAAAGCTGTGGGATCTAAGATTCCTAAACAAGGAAGACTCTTGACTTGGGCTTTGACTTGACGTACTATTTGGGAATGGGCTTCAGTCCATGGACCTGGATGTAGGGCTGAACAAAAAACCGATCAAACCGACTAAACCGACCGAACCGATCAAAACCGAACCGATTGGTTCGGTTTAAATTCGGTTCGGATCGGTTTCGGTTTTAAAAAATTCAAAACCGAAGTGGTCGGTTCGGTTTTCGGTTTCTATGTGATTTTAACCGACCAAACCGAACCGACCGAATATATATAATAAATAATATATATTTTATATATAAATAATATAATATGTTTAAAATAGTCGGTCGGTTCGGTTTTATTTCGGTTTTGGTTCGATTTTAGTCGGTTCGGTTCGGTTACGGTTTGCATAAATTAGAATCGGTTCGGTTTCGGATCGGTTTTGTTAATGGTCGGTTCGGTTTCGGTTTGAAAATTTTAAAACCGACCTAGGTCGGTTCGGTTCATGGTTTAGGTGAAAAACCGAACCGTCGGTTCGGTTTTCAGCCCTACCTGGATGTTTCTTAAGCCTATTGTAAAGGGGCTTTAGTAAAACACGGAGGCCTTTATAGAAATCAGCAACATAGTTCAAAGATCCAAGAAATCTTTGTAATTGGTTTTTATCTCGAATTTCATCAGGAAATTTATCAGCAAAATCAATTGCTCTTGAAAAAGGAGTAATCATACCATGGGAGATTGTATGACCTAAAAAACGGACATTAGTTTGAAAAAGATTAATTTTGGTAGGTGATAAAACCAAACCATTTTTCTTAATACACTTTTCAAATTGATACAAGTGTTTCCAATGGGCTGCAATAGACTCAGAGAAAACGAGTATATCATCGATATACACAATTGTAAAATGAGAAAAAGGAGAGAGAATTTCATTCATGATATTTTGAAATTCACTCGGTGCATTTTTGAGACCAAAGGGCATTACGTTCCATTCGTAATGTCCAAAGGGAACATTGAAGGCAGTTTTATACCTATCCTTGGGATGAATCTGAATTTGCCAAAATCCAGACTTGAGATCAAACTTAGAGAAGACACAAGCAGAGTGTAACCGTTTAAGAAGATCTCGTTGATGAGGAGTAGGATATCTAATCCACCGTAAGACCTGGTTAAGGGGCTTATAGTTGATGACTAGACGAGGACTACCTCGCTCAAGTTCAGCAGCTTTGCGGACATAGAATGTTGAACAACTCCAAGGAGATTTGGAGTGGCGAATGAGGTTCTTATTCAGCAATTGCTGAATTTCTTGTTTGCAATATTCCATAAGCTCAGAATTCATTTGAATTGGTCTAGCTTTGGTAGGAATTTTGCTTTCATTAAAACCTGGTTCATAAGGAAGATAAACACAGTGTTGTTTCCTATGCCAGAAAGCATTAGGAAGATTGGAACATAACTCTTGTTTGAGATGTTCTTGGAATTGTACAATCTGAGATTGTAACTTAGGATCTTGTATTTGTTCATCAATTCTTTTATACGCAATTTCTTGTTTAAGAGAGTTTAAATGTTGTTGTTTCTGAGAAATGAAGTTAAGGAATTGAGCTTTACTCTGCATCTGATTAACTTCATATAATTTAGGTTTGAACAAAAATTTAAACTCAACATCAGTGCCTAAGTAGGTAGCCTTAATACCTTCTTTAGAAACTGTAAACGGAGAAATTGCAGATATAAAAGGAGTTCCTAAAATCATTTTATGTTCCATGTTTTTAACAAGGAGAAAATGTTGCTTGATACAGACTTTATCTTTATAAATATGAGCATTTGTAAGTTTGTATTTAATTTGTAACTCGGAATTATCAGTGGTATATAATTTCTGAGTTGTGATTGTAAAGTATTGTGCTGGGACAATACCTTCTTGAATACAGTTCATATCAGCTCCTGAGTCGATCAGGGCAATGGTAGAAATCAAGATTTCTCTCTTGATGAAAAGATCAACAGAGACATACCATTTCTGGATTTTCACTTGATCAGGAATTCTTTGTTTAATATTACAAAGAAATTGAGGAGTAGGTTCTTCTGGAAGAATGGGTTCTGAAGAAGAAGCCTCTTGAGGGACTGTATGAAGATTCTGGACTTTAAGATCTAAGTACAGTTGAGATTGTTTAAGTAAAGCAATATCTTTCTTAATATTGTTTACTTCATGTTGGAGATCAGAGATACTTACTGGAGATGAAACAGTAGAAGATTTGAATCTATTTATAACTTCTTTGTGACTATAGAAAGGTTGAACAACCTCAGGAATGTTCTGAGAGGAAGTTAATGTGGTCTTAATATGTTGAAGATATTCATTTTTTAAAATAGGATCTTCAATCTTGTCAACGAAATCAATTAGGATACTTGATTGTTTCTTGTTAGATAACATATTAACTGTTTTGTGGGAACAAGATATGTTATTACAGTGACAGGCTTCAGCACCATCATCAGAATCAAAAGAGACATTTGAATCAGAAGAGAAGCGATTGATATTGAAGAGTTGGAGTTCTTCATCAGAAGAATCAGCTTCAGAGTCCATCAGAACATTAAGAAACATATTCTTAATTTCGTCAGAGGCTTTTAAAGCATGAATCTTTTGAGCCGTTCTGCAAGATTTTGCATAATGGTCTGGTCTTCCACACTTAAAACACACAGGCTTTGAAGTTGGATTAGGCTTGTAATGTTTCTTGAATTGTTCGGGCTTGGGTTTATGAGTCCCATGCCTTTTGGGTTTGCTGTAGTACTTGTCTAAATCCTTAGGTAACTTAGGCCCATAAGGTTTTTTAGATTTGTACTGACGAGCGGGATGAGATCTGTAAAGCTGTTTGGATTTAGAATTAGATTGTGGAAATCTAAAATCTTCAAATCCATATTGCTGACAAAAATCACCAAGTTCTTTAGGCCCTGTTATATGTTGTTTCTTAAGTTGATGTTTCAACCTAAGATCATTACATAACTGTAGAGCACATTTATTAATGAAAGAAATTAAATCTCCATATGTAAGGCGTTCATATGGAATATCTCCTTGATATTGATCTTGTAATTTATTCCTAACTGTTTCTGCAAAGATAGCAGGTAAACCAGAAAGAAACTTTCGTTTCCAAAATGAATTACTTGCTTCTGATTGTTGCATAACCTTTTTGAAGAAAATGTCCTTATACCATCGAAAATGACTAAGGGTAGGACATTTGTGAACCATAAGTAGATCCTTAGATTTACCTTGAAATTCACCAGGATCCCCAATAAAGTGTTTTAATATGCTAACAATAAGAGTAATCACAAAATCAGGAATTATAAGACCTTGTTCAGTTTTCATTGGTTGACCATCAGGACCAACCTTAACTGATTGTAAAATTGCATATTGTTCTCCTATGGTTAGATAATTATCCCACCAACCTTTGATTAACCCAGAAAAGCCAGCGATGATAACCTGTGCAATGGTTTTATCATCTTTGCCTTCACTTCGATGAGTAGAGGCAAGCATAACCATTTCTTGGGTTACTTCAATCACACTTTCTTCAGATAAACCATCTATATTCCAGATATAGAGATTACCTGTAGAAAATGAACCAAATGCTTGTAATGAACGTTCTTCATACTGCATATCAGGTAAAGAAGGTCTTGGATAATAATTTCTAGTTTTGGGAAGAGGATTTTGATAATTGCCATAAGATTTTGCTTTGCGAGCGTACTTTATGGGATTGATCTGATATTGAATAAAATTTAATCTATCCAATTCAGCCATAGGATCAAAATCTTCACTAATGTCAGATTCAATAGTTATGTCAGGGTTTGACAGGGTATTGATTCTGAGTCTAGAATCAAGTTTTAATGCTTCAAGCTTAGCATCAATATCCTTGATTAATTGTTGAGAATTTGTAAAAACATTTTGTGATACTGAAGTTGGTTGAAAGTAAGTGGATTTCTTAGTTTCTTCAGTATGTTTTTCTTGAACTCTTTTATCCTTAAGAGCATTTTGTAAAAGTTGATCTTGTACCAATTTATCGCCAAGTTCATGGAGAAGAATATTGGTATAATTATTCTGTTGATTTTCAGTAGAGTTCCAGATTTTGGAAGAAACATTGAGAACATGAATATTTTGAAGATGAACATTAAAGTACCAATCTAAGAAAGGTAGATTTTCTTTAAGTTCTTCACAACATTCATAAAATTTCTTTCCTAAATCAGTTCGCTGAGATTCAGTTGTTTGAGCATAGAACTTTTGACGTCTTTGCTTATTATATACTGACATAAAATCTGTTTTAATCTTTTCTTTATCAAGTTGAAAAGGTTTAGACAGACAATGTAAAGAACCAATTTGGGGTGGAAAGTTCATTTTCGATTGTGTTGGAGATTGATTTTCTTGTTCAAACTCCTGCTCTGTTGGAGGAGAATTGTAAATAGGCTGAGGGATCTGTGGATACTGAGGATTTGGCCTAGTATTCGCAAGATCAAGATGAGGTAGAGCATCTGGTGTAGTTGCTCTAGTGATATGAGTAGGAGCAGTCCTGAAAGAAGCTTCAGATCTGCGTCCTGATTGGAAATCTGAAGGGTTGAGTCGAGTGACTCTAGCTTCAGAGAAACGTAGTTCTACTGATCCATCAGGAAGAGTGAACACGTGATCAAGCTGACTAGAAGGAAGTCTTCTAGGTACAGCAGCACCTTGGACCTTCCATACATCTGGAAGGGTGACTTGATTCCAATGAATTGACTTGATTCCAATGATAACCTGTGCAATGGTTTTATCATCTTTGCCTTCACTTCGATGAGTAGAGGCAAGCATAACCATTTCTTGGGTTACTTCAATCACACTTTCTTCAGATAAACCATCTATATTCCAGATATAGAGATTACCTGTAGAAAATGAACCAAATGCTTGTAATGAACGTTCTTCATACTGCATATCAGGTAAAGAAGGTCTTGGATAATAATTTCTAGTTTTGGGAAGAGGATTTTGATAATTGCCATAAGATTTTGCTTTGCGAGCGTACTTTATGGGATTGATCTGATATTGAATAAAATTTAATCTATCCAATTCAGCCATAGGATCAAAATCTTCACTAATGTCAGATTCAATAGTTATGTCAGGGTTTGACAGGGTATTGATTCTGAGTCTAGAATCAAGTTTTAATGCTTCAAGCTTAGCATCAATATCCTTGATTAATTGTTGAGAATTTGTAAAAACATTTTGTGATACTGAAGTTGGTTGAAAGTAAGTGGATTTCTTAGTTTCTTCAGTATGTTTTTCTTGAACTCTTTTATCCTTAAGAGCATTTTGTAAAAGTTGATCTTGTACCAATTTATCGCCAAGTTCATGGAGAAGAATATTGGTATAATTATTCTGTTGATTTTCAGTAGAGTTCCAGATTTTGGAAGAAACATTGAGAACATGAATATTTTGAAGATGAACATTAAAGTACCAATCTAAGAAAGGTAGATTTTCTTTAAGTTCTTCACAACATTCATAAAATTTCTTTCCTAAATCAGTTCGCTGAGATTCAGTTGTTTGAGCATAGAACTTTTGACGTCTTTGCTTATTATATACTGACATAAAATCTGTTTTAATCTTTTCTTTATCAAGTTGAAAAGGTTTAGACAGACAATGTAAAGAACCAATTTGGGGTGGAAAGTTCATTTTCGATTGTGTTGGAGATTGATTTTCTTGTTCAAACTCCTGCTCTGTTGGAGGAGAATTGTAAATAGGCTGAGGGATCTGTGGATACTGAGGATTTGGCCTAGTATTCGCAAGATCAAGATGAGGTAGAGCATCTGGTGTAGTTGCTCTAGTGATATGAGTAGGAGCAGTCCTGAAAGAAGCTTCAGATCTGCGTCCTGATTGGAAATCTGAAGGGTTGAGTCGAGTGACTCTAGCTTCAGAGAAACGTAGTTCTACTGATCCATCAGGAAGAGTGAACACGTGATCAAGCTGACTAGAAGGAAGTCTTCTAGGTACAGCAGCACCTTGGACCTTCCATACATCTGGAAGGGTGACTTGATTCCAATGAATTGTCTTTGGAACAATAACATTGGTTTTCTCCTTATTGGCTTGGAAAAAGATTGTATATCCTTTCTCAGACTCTTGTAGAGCTTTTGGGCTTAACTGAGTCTTCATAGCCTTAAAGGTGATCTTGTAGATGAGAGCTAGGGGTTCAGAACCTTCGATCATATCAAAACCAGAGGTCTGAATATTGAGAGTCAGTGTTTCAAGGACATTTGGATCCTTAAGAGACACTGAGAAATTGGGGTAGCAGTTGAAATAGACTGGACCCGATGACAGAGTTGACTCTGCGATTCCAAGCAGAGAATCGTGAAACCTATTGTGTCTACAATCGCGAAGTGCAATTAAGGCACAGGTATCTAACCCTGTTCTTGTAAGAGGTTTGAGTCCGATCTGGATCAATCCTATATGGATGTACTTGTAATCTTGGCTCAGTAAATAGTCAAGTGTTTGAGCAGAAAACAAATGTTTTGAATCTAAAGATCCATTGAGAGGCACAGTCTGTTCGACTATGTCAATTAAATCTTCAGTTTTTTGAGAGAAAAAGGATTGTGAAACTTCATAAATCTTCTTGTAAGGAACAGCTGGTATAGACCAGTTTTGTAAATCTTTTTCAACTTCTTGAATTCTACATTCCATCTTGTTTTGTAAATTTGGATTGCTTGTCCTAGAACTAGAAGAACGAGAAAGTCTTGATATAAAAGACATTTTCAAAATCTTGGGGATGAAACGGAAACACTGTGCCTGGACTACCTACAGCTGGAACATCGGTATGAGACCACCTCACCCTATCAGACTGCGCTCACCATGACAACTTACTCAGGGTTCAAAACGGCTGACCAACATACACCTAGGACTCACCACTGTCTCCATCCAGTGGGTTTTCGATAGAATCCTACTTCTGAGAATCGAGTAGCATCTTGAGTCCTTGCCTTTCCCAAATGAACTTCAAACAAGTCCTAAATTATGTATTTGCATGGGAAAAAATATTTCTGTAGGGGTCGCATTTAAAAATCTCAAAGCATCAGTTTTTTCCTACATGTAGGAAAAAATATTGTAAAAGAAAAAGTTCAGCCATTTATTAGTATACCAGTCATTCATTCCATTTGATTGATGTGATAATATAACATGCTATTTTCTTAACCAGATGATTGAATTTTTGTACTGATAAGGTGCAAAATTTTCTTGTTCCTTATATTAATAAGACTTGGAATCTCGATTGCTGGTTTTGTTGACTGGGCATGAAATCTTGGTTATGGTGATAATTGATTGGAAAACCGGTTTACACAATCCTTCTCCTTACCCATACATTTTCTTATTTGTAGAACTAGTCAAATTGCAAGCAATCACACGCACCTCTCTCCCTCTTTATTATTATTTTTTTCATGGCTACAACATGTTAGTAATTGGCAGTGGTGCTTTGAGATTTTTAAATGTGACCCCTACAGAAATATTTTTTCCCATGCAAAGACATAATTTAGGACTTGTTTGAAGTTCATTTGGGAAAGGCAAGGACTCAAGATGCTACTCGATTCTCAGAAGTAGGATTCTATCGAAAACCCACTGGATCTACAGATTCATTGTCATATTTTACTATGAAGACATCAACCCTAATTCAAGCAAGGCGCAATCTTATCTGAACAACACGGCTTGGGACATAGCTCCTAGAAGAGCGCTAAATGATTGTGAAGTCTCTCGAGATACTGAGATTTTTCTATCTTTATATGGATCTCAGTCTGTGGACCAAGAAGAATCTTGGTTGTGGAATAAAATCCCTGAGTTTTTAGTCAAGGCCTGTTATGAAGATTATGCAGCTCAGTTGGAGACTCCCCCATCTCCAAATTTAAACTTCAGATTGTGTTCCCAAGTCCTTTGCTCAAGCAGACCCCTCCCTGGATCAATTTTATAATTTGTTGGATCGCCCTGACCTTGTTAGAAGAGGTTTATTGCTGCCTGATAGGTGCAGTTTCTGTGAGAATCATCAAGAGGACATTGCTCATTTTTTTTCCTGCACCTCTCCCATTCTTATTAAGCTATGTTAGTTTCAACGTGGAGGGTCCCTCCCCCTTGGGTTTTTTTTTAAGAAGATTGTATTGCACTATTGCGGACTGGTTCAATTTCAATTATTTTTTCTGCCAAAGGCAGATGGCTGTGTGATCATCGCTTCGTGACCACCATCACAGAGTTGTGGAAAGAACGCAATCAAGGATGCATGGATATGGGCACGACACGTCGATTTGACAATTTCCAAAAACTAGGACTTTGGGATACGTCAACACATCATACTAATTTTTATTTTAACAAGTTATATAAACATAATCAATAATCTAATAAAGTGTCCTCCTAGAGTATTTTCATCTTTGTTGCAAGTAGAAAAAAACATGAAGAAGAAAAAAAATGTAGAGAAGAAAATGTGCAAACACGAAAAAGAAGATGACACTCTGTTGTAAGAAAAAAACAAAGTAGAGAAAAAATATAGTAAAGAAGTCGATGATAGAAGAAGCAAAGATAAGAAGAAAAGTCTTGATTGTGTCTTGACCAAGTTCTGAGTGTATCGGAGGCATGTCCGACACGTTGACCACATTGACCATGCGTCTGATACCTGCCGGCTGCCGACACGTTTACCACGTGTCATAGGCGTGTCAAGCAAGTGTCGGTGTCGGATACGTATCAGACATAGATACGACAAATTTTCCGACGAGTCTGCTTCCTTGAATGCAACAGACGCATCTTTGAAAAAAAAAAAAAAAAAAATCTTTTTGAGCTAGTGGGAAAAATCAAAATTGTGATGTGGTTGTGGGGTATTTCATTGGGCATTTGCAAGAAAGAAGACTGGATTGACTGCCATTTCTTGGGCTCAACTGAAGCATTTTTACTTCTTAGTCTTTCTAGGATTATGCTTTTTGTAGAGTCGGTGTTGTTGTTTGTGGAGTTTTTAAGTTGATTTTTCGTTTCGGTGTTGTGTTGTTTGGTTGTGTCTTTGCCCTGCATGTTGTATCCCTTCCCTTCTTTCTAGCCTGCCTTGTGAGTTTCTCATTCACAAGGTTTGGGCTTTAATGCAATTTATTATTGAGTGTTTAAGGACAATGCGCTCTAGCTGGCGTACTGGCCGGCCTGTGTCTTGCCTTAGGTGGGCCATTACTTGCTTCGTGATATTAATAGAGAAATTCCCTGT